>JAHRHZ010000002.1:3348065-3497989 GCA_024137785.1 Ginglymostoma cirratum
ACATTTTCTGATGAAGGGTCTAGGCCCAAAACGTCAAGCTTTCCTGCTCCGAAGATGCTGCTTGGCCTGCTGTGTTCATCCAGCTCCACACCTTGTTATCTGAGATGAGGAGGAATTTCTTCAGCCACAGGTTGGTCAATATGTGGAACTCATTCCCCCAGAAAGCTGTGGAGAGCAAGTCATTGAGTGTATTTAAGACAGAGATAACTAGATTCTTGATTAGTAAGGGGATCAAGGGTTATCAGGAGAAGGTAGGAGAAATAGGTTGAGAATCATATCAGCCATGATTGAATAGCAGAGTAGACTGGATGGGCTAAATGGCCGAATTCTGCTCCTGTATCTTATGGTCTTAAGCCTTTGTTGAACAAAATTAGATCAATCTCACTTTTCACATCTTCCATTGATTGTGATTTGTTGAAGTGAATTCAAATGTTTTCCCAGACTTGGTGTGTCAAAGTGTTTCCTCATTTCATTCTGAAAGGTCTGGCTGTGATTTTTAAATAATGACCTGGCTCTAGCCTCCCCAACGAATTAAAGTAGTTTATCTATATTCACCCTGTCATTTCTCAAAAATGTTGATCGTATCATACCTTAACCTTCTAAACTCTGGGGAACTTAACCCAGGTTTGTTTCATCTGTCCTCATAACTGAACCCAAGCTGCATTTCCTCCAAGGTCAGCATCTCCCTTCATATGGTGATGTGTGCAGAACTGCTACCTGTTTTCTAGGTGTGGTCAAACCAGGGCTTTGTATCACTGAAACGTGACTTGAGGATGTGCTGCACTGTCAGAGGGTAGCAGTTCGTGAGGATGCACTCTCAGAAGGCCACATAGGGCATGGTGGGACCATATCTGGAATACTATGTACGGTTTTGGTCTCTGTGGTGAAGAAAGGGTATAATTGCATTAGAAGCAGTTCAGATAAGATGATTTTGAGAATGAATATGTTAATTTATAAAGAAAGACGAAGTTGGTTGTGGCAGTACCCCTTGGATTTTTGAAGGGAGAAAGGTATTCTTGTTGAAACATACAGAACACAGTGGAAAACTGATAGGTGGGATGTTGGGAGGATGTTTCCGCTTACCAAGGAAAACAGAACCAGTAACACAGTTTAAAAGTAAGATCTCCCTTCAAGATAAAGAAGGAATTGTATTTTCTCAGACAGCTGTTATTCAATGGATTCCCCTTCTCCAGAAAGCAGCAGAGGCTGTGTCATTGAATGTATTCAAGATAGAATTAGATAGATTTTTGACAGACAAAGACATCAAGGGTTATGGGGAAAGTGGAGTTAAGACCACAGTCATATTAACACTAGCATGGACCAGTCAGGCGAAATAATCTGTTTCTGATCTGCAATTCCATATATGCGAGAACCAATAGGAATACCACAGGTTGAGGGGAGAGGTGAGAATGCAAAGAAGGCTAAGGGGTGAGATGATCAAAATCTTCAAGCTATTAATAGGAAAAGACAGATTAGATAAAAATAAACACTTGTTGGGGATTCTAGAACGATGGGGGAGGGCATAGTCTGAGAATTAGAGCTAAACAGTTCAGGAGAGATGTTAGGCAACAGTTCTATGTACAAAGGGTGGCAGAGGTTTGGAATTCTGTTTCACAAAAGGCACTGGATGCTGGATCAGTTGTGAGTTTTAAATCTGAGATAGATACATTTTTTTGTACAGCAAAAGTATTGATATATGGGCCAAAGCACAGGTATATGCAGTTAGGCCACAGACCAGCCATGATCTCATTGAATGGTAGAACAGGCTCAAGGGGCTGAATGATCTACTCCTGTTTCTATTTCCAGTGTTGAACTATGAGAAAAGACTAGCAGCTAATGTAAAGAGAAATCACAAAGTCTTCAATAGGCATATTAACAAGGAAGCATATTAAAGGAAAAGTAGGGTTGATCAAAAGGGGATGTATAGACAGAGGCAAGAGCACATATATTAAATGAATATTTTGCATCTGTTATTACAAAAGAGTAGGATGCTGCCCAGGCCAAGCTGATAGACAAAGAAACTATATTACTGGAGATGTTCAAAATTAATAATGAAGAAGTCTTGGATAGATTGTTGGCACTCAGAATTGAAAAGATACCAGGTGAGAGCTATCCAAGGATTTTGAAGGAAGTGAGGATAGAAATTGCAGGTGCTGTAATCTTTCAGTCTTCCCTGGTCTTGGGGGAGTTGTCAGAAGACTGCAGGATTGCAAACAATTCAGCCTTGTTCAGAAAAAGTCTGTAAGGATAATCCCAGCAATTACAAACCAGCCAGTTTACCTTCAGTGGTGGGAAAATTTCTCGAACCAATTGTTTGGAATAGAATCAGAAGTCATATTGGAAAAGGTAGGTTGACTAGGAACAGTTGGCATGGATTTCTAAAGTAGAAATCATGTTGAACTAACTTGGAATTTTTTGAAGAGGTAACCAAAAGGCTTGATAAGGGTAATGCTGTTTATGTGATATACATGAGTTCCAAAAGATGTTTGTTACGGTGACACACAACAGACTTGTGTGGAAAGTTATAGGTCATGGTATAAAAGGGACAGTAGCAAGTAGATACAGTAAACAGTGGATACAAAATTGGCTGAGTGATAGAAAACAGAGTAATGGTTAATGGGTATTTTTCAAACTGGAAGAAACTTTGGGACAGGGCTCCCACATTTTGGGCTGTCACAAGGATTTGCTAATCCGGGAGTCAATCATGGTGAAGATGCATGTATTGATTTTCCTTCTGCTCAGTGTTGCTTCTGAGGTCTGCCTATGGTGAATATTTAGTTAGTTGGTATGAAGGGTAATTGCCCAGGGTTGTGGAAGGGTTGGGATAGGGCCATGAGAGGGTGGGGACATGATCTGGCATTTAATAACCATGATGTAGGAATGCTGGGGTCAGCATTCCCTTTTTCCTTCTGTGCAGATCTCTAAAGTTCAGAACTGGACATCGATGCGGTGATCCACAGCTGACACTGAATGTCAGAGCAGCTGTGCACGTGCAGTTGAGAAGGAACACTGGCTGGGTGAGAGGGCTGAGGGCCACAAATGTAAAAGAAACAAGATGGCGTGGAGGTGGACCTTTTAACCAGCTTGCCTCTACACTTCAATATCCCTTTGTTCTCCATCAGTTTGCATTCAGTGGCAGCAGACCTGACTTAATTGGACACTTTGTACTGAGGTGGGTCTAAAAGGTCAGGAAATTTCCTGAGTTGTTTTAGTAGCCAAAATCTGGTCCACAATTCTGACAACGGATCACTGGAATCAAAATGTTAACTCTGTTTCTATCTCTCCACAGTTGCTGCCAAACCTGCTGAGTTTCTCCAGAAATTTCTGCTTTTAACATAATCAGGATTGTTAATCCAGCTCCACAGCAACTCAATTGTCATATCTAGAGACACATTTATTGGAATGTCTTTTTTGCCTCATTTAAAGATTTTACCTGAAGACCTTGCCATTTAGTGTATCTAATTTCCCAAAATTAACCAGAACCCTTCAATCAACTACACTGAAGCAATATTTCCTCAGCTGTAGCAATTCCTGCTAAGTCTCATTTCTTTGAATAAATTGAAAACAGTAGGTGAAATTTCTACATAAACATTTTTTTTAACATTAAACACGTTCTCAAGGGTAAAACTGGTCTTCACCAGCACAACTTAATCTCATGGTGAATTGATAACCAATTTTACACTGCATCCAATTGTCTTTTCCATTCCCTTATGGTGTCTTCCCTTATAGAGGGAAGAAAGGAGCTACATTGTCTGTCCCTGGTCACTATCCAGTGACCCTGCTGGAAACAAAGGTTGTGTGACTGTCAAGTGAAGAAGAAGAAAGTAGTTGGATATGATTCCCACATTGGCAAATTGCAATGGCACTCACCAAGTTTCTAACTGAGGAGTCAGCCCCTTCAGCAAAGCAGGAGTGGCAGTTGGAGGAAATCATGTTTCCATTTCCTGTTTTACAGAAGGATTGCACTGTACTACACCAGAGAATCAGTGAGGATAGACACCACAGATAGATCCTGACCATCACCCAAGAAACGACTGCACAACTGTGAGAAAACATCCAGCCCCTTTGCAACATCGCTGAACACAGAGAAGGTTGGGCAGTGAAACCATCATCTGGAAATCAGTCGAGTCAGGGGAACTTTGACATATCATCAGATCTGAAAATGGTCAGTGGTGTGGAGCCTTCCATCAGAACAAAGCTTTCTGAAGGTTCGGCTGTGGGTGATCGGTCAGGGTGAGGCTGGGAAGAAGTATGAGTGGCTCCAAGTGTGGTGAGAGCTTCAGTCATTCCTCGAGCTTCATGAACCACTGACTCATTTGTACAGGTGAGAGGCTGTTCAAATGTGAGGTCTATGAGAAGGGCTGCATAGGATCTCCTAACACAAGGCGCATTTGTTATCCGACGTGTTAACACAGGACAGCTTCATGGAAGAGAAACCGTTCAAATGTGAGGTCTGTGACCGAGCTTTCACAAAGTCTTCGGCACTTGTGCAACACCAACGCATTCACACAGGGGAGAAACCATTCACGTGTGAGGTGTGTGACAAATCCTTCTCACAATCATCAAATCTCCGTGTGCACAAGTGTATTCAGAAAAGTGAGAATCTATTCACCTGTAAGGTGTGCAACAAATCATTCTCGCAGTCATGGACCCTCCGTGTACACCTGCGTATCCACACAGGAGAAAAACCTTTCACATGCGGTGTGTGCCACAAGTCGTTCTCACAGCCATCGACTCTCCGCGACCACCAACGCATTCACACAGGCGAGAAACCATTCACATGTGAAGTATGTGACAAAACGTTTAGACAGTCATCAAACCTTCGTGAACACCAACGCATTCACACCGGGGAGAAACCATTCAAGTGTGAGATGTGCAATAAATCCTTCTCATGGTTAACAAATCTCCGTGCACACCAACGAATTCACACAGGGGAGGAAGCAGTCAAGTGCGAGGTGTGTGACAAAGTGTTCACACAGTTAAGGAGTCTCCTGCTACATCAGACAACCCACACAGGGGAGAAACCCTTCAAGTGTGAGGCTTGTGATAAAGGTTTTGCAACATCTTCAACCCTCCTGATACACCAGAGGATTCACACAGGGGAGAAGCCCTTCAAATGTGAATTTTGTGAGATGGCTTTCAACCAAACCTCTGATCTTTTGAGACACCAGTTGATTCACACAGGGGAGAAACCTTACAAGTGTGACATGTGCGACCGAACCTTCACACAGTCATCGACACTCGGCAGACACAGACGCATTCACACTGGGGAGAAGCCATTAAAGTGTGAGATGTGTGACAAATCATTCTCAGATTCATCGCATCTCCACAGACACCGACGCACTCACACTGGGTAGAAACCTTTCACGTGTGAAGCATGTAACAAATCATTCTTGAGATCATCAAACCTCTGCACACACCAATGCATTCACACGGGGTGATGCCATTCAAGTGTGAGGTGTGTGGCAAGGGGTTTGCAGAATCATTGACCTTGCAGAAACACTGGCATGTCCATACAGGGGAGAAACCATTCACGTGAGGTGTGTGACAGATCATTCTCACAGCTAGAAAACCCCTGTGTACACAATTACATTCACAAAAGTGAGAATCTCTCATCATGCTAGGTATGCAAGAAATCATTCTCTGACTCATCATCCTTCTGTGCACACCAACACTTCCAGAGAGGAGAACTTTTCCCCCTGCAAAAATCCTTCTTGAGTTTGTCAGACCTTATAATATTCCATCAGGGGATCCACGCAGAAGAGGAAGCCTTCAATTGTGAAGTTTTAACTGCAAGAGTGTTTTAACTGCGAGAAGCTGAACCAGTTTGGACACAGTTGTTTTCCTGGTGTTGTAGATACTCATTTCATGGTGCACGTGTTTGTTTTTAGTTTCCAGGTTTACGTGATAGAATATTCTTGTAGGGTGAATGGATAAACAAAGAGATATTTTGCTACAATTGTACAGGGCATCAGGGAGACCACTTCTAATGTATACTGTGTACAGTTTTGGTCTCCATAATTAAGAAGGTACATAAATGCAATAGAAGCAGTTCAGTGAAGATTCACTCAGCTGATTCCTGGGTTATAAGCAAATTTGGACAGATAAAGCCTGTATCCACTGAGTTTGGAAGAATGAAAAGTTACTTCATTGAAATGAATAAGATCCTCAGGGGACTTCAAAGAGCACAGGCCAAAAAGATGTTTGCCCTTTTGGGAGAGAAATACGGGATCTCCCCTTTATGATGGAGATCAGGACAGATTTCTTCTCTCAGAATTCAGGAGTCTGTGAAACTCTCTACCTCAGAAGAGGTGGAGGGAGAATAACTGAATATTTAAAAGCAGAGACTGATAGATTCTTGAGTAACAAGGAAGTCAGTCGGAGATTGTTGGTGATAGGCCGAAAACTGGGGTTGCGGCTACAGATAAATTAGCCATTTAATTCTTAAATAAGAACCAAATAGCCTGTTCCTGTTTTCAATGCATCTATTTATATTAATGTTGAACTGACATGAGAACATAACAACTAGGAGCAGGAGCAGGTAAATCAGTCCCTTGAGCTTGCTCCACCATTTGATCCGATCGTGGCTTACCTCAACTTGGCCTCAACTCCACTTTCCTGTCCGCTCCCCATAACCTTCGATCGATTACTAATTAAAAATCTACCTCCTCCTTAAATGTACTCAATGTCTGGCATCCACTGCATTCTGGACTGCTGAACTCCACAGATTTATGACCCTCTGAGGCAAGTCTCATCTGTTTTAAATCTGCACCCTTTAGCCTAAAAGTATGACTTCTTGTTCTAGATTGCCCCACGAGGAAACATTGGTTCTACATTTGCTTTGTCAATCCTCTTCAGCATCTTATGTATTTAATTAAATGTTCTCCTTCTTCTAAACTCCAAGCAGTACAGGCCTAAACTGATCAATCTCTCTGTACAAGACAAATCCCACTTATCTCTGGAATCAGTCTCGTGAACCTCTGAACATCCTTCCTGAAGTATGCAATACTCCGTGTACAGTCTCATGAATGCCTTGTATGGCAGCAGCAACACTTCCCCACTTCTAAATATTTTTAATCAACCTGTTCAGGGATGTTTTGACACACCTCTGGAGCAGGTGGAACTTGAACCCAGGTCTCATGGCCTAAAGGTAAAGGATTCTACCAGTGCACCTACTTTTATACTATATTCCTTTAGCAATAAATGCCAAAATATTCCATTTGCCTTCCTTATTATCTGCTGTACCTGCTGTACCTGCATCCTAGTTTTCTGCGATTCATGCACAAGGACACCCAGATTAATAATGGAGAGGCAATGGCCGAGTGGTGTTACTAGACTGTTAATTCAGAGATCCTTGTCATGATCTGGGGAACCGGGTTCAAATCCCACCACAGCAGATGGTGTAATTTTAATTAAATAGAAAACTTTGTAATTAAATGTCTAATGGTGATCTATCCGCCTCCCCCTCTCTCCCTATTTATTTCAGAACCCTCTTCCCCTCCCCCATTTCTGATGAAGGGTTTAGGCCCGAAACATCAAGTTTTCCTGCTCCTATGATGCTGCTTGACCTGCTGTGTTCATCCAGCCCCATACTTGTTATCTCAGGCCCTAGAGACTTATCTGCCTTCATTCCCAATTGTTCACTCAGTACTTATTCCCTCGTATGATTATTCTAAGTTCCTCAATTTCTATAACCTTTGCATTACCTGTTACTACCGGGATGATACTAGTGAACTCCACCATGAAAACAGAAGTAAAGTGTCTCAGCTATTTGTGATCCCCATTATTAACTCCCCAATGACATCCTCCAAGGGATCAACATTCACTGTAGCTACTTTCTACCTGTTTATATACTTTTAGAAGCCTTGCTAACTAATTTTATATTTTGCGCTAGTTTTCTTTAATAATTTACCTTTGCTCTTATGAATTTTTAATAACCTGTTGTTGATCTTTACACGTTTTCCAATCTTTCAGCCTACCACTTGCCTTTGCAATAACGGTATGCCTTATTTGGTATGTCTTTGTATTATCTTTAGCTTCCTTGCTTAGCCATGCATGTTTTTCACCCTCTCTTACAATCTTTCTTCCTTTCTGGAATACATCTTCATTGGAAACAATTCAGTCTCTCCTTCAACATCTGTCTGCTCATCAACCTTACCTTTTAGTCTTCCTGCCCAGTCCACTAGGCTGGATCTGTCTGTTTGTAATTACCTTTGTTTTATTCCAGAATGCTGGTGTGGGACTAGTTTCTCATCTTTAAACTGAATTTGAAATTCTAGCATGCTATGATCATTCTTCCTGAGAGGATCCTTTTCTGTGAAATCATTATGCCAACTTCATTACACAATACCAAATCCAGAATAGTCTGCTCGCCTGTGGTTCCACAACATATTGCTCCAAGAAATAATCTCTGATACACTAAAATGAACTCATTAAGGCTATCCTTGTCAATTTGAATAATCCAGTTAACAGGAATATTAAAGTCACCCGTGGTAATTACTGCATCTTTCATACAAACCCCAATAATTCCTGGTTTATACTGGGCCCCTCTGAAGGAGTACTGTTTAGGGACCTCTACATTACTCCAACCAGGGATAGAGACAATGGATTCCAGTCGGATGACTTACAAACAGCAGGTGGGCGCACTCAGCTGGAGAGCAGTAGATATGGTGTCTGCACTTCTTGCAGTAATGATAGTCCAAAGAGATATTATATTTTGGGAGTTCAAGTTAAATTTCAAGTTAAAAACATTCAGTGAGCCTTGAAGGGCTATAAAACCCATTTACTTTATCAGATTAAAGAAAAATTGTGCATTTTCAAAGCCAAAAAAATTGAATTGATTGAAGGAGGCATGAACTGTTAGCACCAAAATAGCCATTTGTACCGATATCTCTAAAAAAAGAAAAGAATTTAAAATGTTTGCACATAGAAACTGAATTTAACAAGGATACACGCACAACTAAGGAAGATAAAAAAAACTTAAGCTAACTGAGTCTTGCTTTGCAAAGTTTAAAGATGGGAAAAGGCTACCGACAAGGAAGCCCATGAGGTTGAAAAGCTGAAATAAGCACAAATTGTTTCAAAAACTGAGTTTAAATTCATCTGTTCAGAAAAATGAAACGTCTTTTTCATTGTCAGAATGCTAGACTTTAAGCATTGTACGAAGAAAACGTTTAGAAAACATTACAAAAGGCGCTATTTTACATCTTAAATTGGACATGGACATGATGACCTTGTGAAGTTGATTGGAGAATGGCGGGGGGAGGGGTTTATTGTGTGTATTGCATGTGACTGGATCATTATTAAAATATATAACACATTACAGGTTGTAATATTATGCATGGTGTAAATGAAAACCCATCACGTGTGACATATTTTAATTTTCTTCCAGAAGGGAAGTGTTGTGAATACCTAGTCCATCATTCATGTATTGTGGAATGTAAACTTTAGTTTCAGGATTATAATTTTTAGCTTGAAGGTTAGAATGGTCAGAAGGGATAGAGCTATAAATCAGGAGGTCTTAGCTGGAGAGCTGGATGTAGGATTTTGAAAATAAATTTTCAGGAGTACTATTTTTAACTAATATTCATGCATTTTATCAAACCAATTTCTGAAATAGTTCAGTTTGAATTTCTGCTCATCAGACAAGAAATGTTGAAGGCAGCCAGAGAACAGGAAAGGAACTGCTTGCGAGATACTGTTTTTTATTAACTAAAATGACCTTAAAGATGTCAGAAAAATGTCTAGGTTCAAGCAGTTGTATCTGTCTTAATTACACAATATGAGGCCTCTTTGTCAGTTTTAAAGAAATAAGCAAAAGGTTTGAACTTAACAATTTGAAATTACAGCAAACTATGTTTTAATTGGCACTCTTGATAATCCAGCAAAAATACATACATGAAATACCAGAATTTACTGTGTTATTGCAATCTTCACGATGTCCGTTGAGGGTTTGAGTGAGAAGGCTCTCTGTAAGTAAATTTTATTTAAGGGAAAGTTGCGTTATTATTTTAATAATTTATGCTGTAAATAATGTATAACAATGCTGGTCCCAAAGGTGCTGGTTAATAAAATGTTTGATGTAGTATGATACCTCAGCTTTAATCAAGAACTGCATTTTAATTAGGATTTAGCTCACTAACTGCTTTGATTTATAACCGTATCTATAGGACAGAACAGCTACATTTTAAAAATACAATGTTTCTTGACAGCTTGCTAGAACAAACAGTTGTTATCTCTGGTTTGTTACCCGTGCCACGTGCTAGCGAGGCAAGGAATAGGGAGAGCGAGCAGTTGAACGTGGCTACAGGGATGGTGCAGGAGGGACGGATTCAGATACCTGGATAATTGGGGCTCATTCTGGGGTAGGTGGGACCTCTACAAACGGGATGGTCTGCACCTGAACCAGAGGGGTACCAATATCCTGGGGGGGAGAAATTTGCTAATGCTCTTTGGGAGGGTTTAAGCTAATTCAGCAGGGGGATGGGAACCTGACTTGTAGCTCCAGTGTACAGGAGGTTGAGAGTGGTGAGGTCATGAATAAGGTTTCAAGGTCGCAGGAGTGTACCGGCAGGCAGGAAGGTGGTTTGAAGTGTGTCTACTTCAACGCCAGGAGCATCCGGAATAAGGTGGGTGAACTTGCAGCATGGGGTTGGTACCTGGGACTTCAATGTTGTGGCCATTTCGGAGACATGGATAGAGCAGGGACAGGAATGGTTGTTGCAGGTTCCGGGGTTTAGATGTTTCAGTAAGATCAGGGAAGGTGCTAAAAGAGGGGGAGGTATGGCATTGTTAGCCAAGGACAGTATTACGGTGGTAGAAAGGACGTTTGATGAGGACTCGTCTACTGAGGTAGTATGGGCTGAGGTTAGAAACAGGAAAGGAGAGGTCACCCTGTTGGGAGTTTTCGATAGGCCTCCGAAAAGTTCCAGAGATGTAGAGGAAAGGATAGCAAAGATGATTCTGGATAGGAGTGAAAGTAACAAGGTAGTTGTTATGGGGGACTTTAACTTTCCAAATATTGACTGGAAATGCTACAGTTCGAGTACTTTAGATGGGTCAGTTTTTGTCCAATGCGTGCAGGAGGGTTTCCCGACACAGTATGTAGATAGGCCAACAAGAGGCGAGGCCACATTGGGTAATGAACCAGGCCAGGTGTTAGATTTGGAGGTAGGTGAGCACTTTGCTGATAGTGACCACAATTTGGTTACGTTTACTTTAGCGATGGAAAGTGATAGGTATATACCGCAGGGCAAGACTTATAGCTGGGGGAAAGGCAATTATGAGGCGATTAGGCAAGATTTAGGATGCATAGGATGGGGAAGGAAACTGCAGGGGCTGGGCACAATTGAAGTGTGGAGCTTGTTCAAGGAACACCTACTGCGTGTCCTTGATAAGTATGTACCTGTCAGGCAGGGAGGAGGCGGTCGAGCGAGGGAACCGTGATTTACTAAAGAAGTTGAATCTCTTGTCAAGAGGAAGAAGGAGGCTTATGTAAAGATGAGGCGTGAAAGCTCAGTTAGGGCGCTTGTGAGTTACAAGTTAGCCAGGAAGGACCTAAAGAGAGAGCTAACAAGACCCAGGGGGACATGAGAAGTCTTTGGGAGGTAGGATCAAGGAAAACCCTAAAGCTTTCTATAGGTATGTCAGGAATAAAAGAATGACTCGAGTAAGATTAGGGCCAGTTAAGGACAGTAGTGGGAAGTTGTGTGTGGAGTCTGAAGAGATAGGAGAGGCGCTAAATGAATATTTTTCGTCAGTATTCACAAAGGAAAAAGACAATGTTGTCGAGGACAATACTGAGATACAGGCTATTAGACTAGACAGGATCATAAGGAGGTGTTAGCAATTCTGGAAAGTGTGAAAATAGATAAGTCCCCTGGGCCGAATGGGATCTATCCTAGGATTCTCTGGGAAGCTAGGGAGGAGATTGCAGAGCCTTTGGCTTTGATCTTCATGTCGTCATTGTCTACACGAATAGTGCCAGAAGACTGGAGGATAGCAAATGTTGTCCCCTTGTTCAAGAAGAGGAGTAGAGACAACCCTGGTAATTATTAGACCAGTGAGCCTTACTTCGGTTGTGGGTAAAGTGTTGGAAAGGATTATAAGAGATAGGATTTATCATCATCTAGAAAGGAATAATTTGATTAGGGATAGTCAACACGGTTTTGTGAAGGGTAGGTCGTGCCTCACAAACCTCATTGAGTTCTTTGAGGTGACTAAACAGGTAGATGAGGGTAAAGTGTTGATGTGGTGTATATGGATTTCAGTAAAGCGTTTGATAAGGTTCCCCACAGTAGGCTATTGCAGAAAATTCAGAGGCATAGGATTGAGGGCGATTTAGGGGTTTGGATCAGAAATTGGCGAGCTGGAAGAAGACAGAGGGTGGTGGTTGATGGGAAATGTTCATCCTGGAGTTCAGTTTCTAGTGGTGTACCGCAAGGATCTGTTTTGGGGCCACTGCTGTTAGTCATTTTTATAAATGACCTGGATGAGGGCGTAGAAGGATGGGTTAGTAAATTTGCGGATGACACTAAAGTCGGTGGAGTTGTGGATAGTGCGGAAGAATGTTGCAGGCTACAGACGGACATCGATAAGCTGCAGAGCTGGGCTGAGAGGTGGCGAATGGAGTTTAATGCGGAAAAGTATGAGGTGATTCACTTTGGAAGGAGTAACAGGAATACAGAGTACTGGGCTAATGGTAAGATTCTTGGTAGTGTGGACGAGCAGAGAGATCTCGGTGTCCAAGTGCATAGATCCCTGAAAGTTGCCACCGAGGTTGATCGGGTTGTTAGGAAGGCGTACGGTGTGTTAGGTTTTATTGGTAGAGGGATTGAGTTTTGGAGCCATGAGGTCATGTTGCAGCTGTACAAAACTCTAATGTGGCTGCACTCGGAGTATTGCGTACAGTTCTGGTCGCCGCATTATAGGAAGGATGTGGAAGCATTGGAAAGGGTGCAGAGGAGGTTTACCAGGATGTTGCCTGGTATGAAGGGAAGGTCTTATGAGGAAAGGCTAAGGGACTTGAGGCTGTTTTCACTAGAGAGAAGAAGGTTAAGAGGTGACTTAATGGAGACATGCAAGATGATCAGAGGATTAGATAGGGTGGACAGCGAGAGTCTTTTTCCTCGGATGGTGATGGCTGGCACGAGGGGACATAGCTTTAAATTGAGGGGGTGATAGATATAGGACAGATGTCAGAGGTAGATTCTTTACTCAGAGAGTAGTAAGGGCGTGGAATGCCTTGCCTGCAGCAGTAGTAGACTCGCCAACTTTAAGGGCATTTAAATGGTCGTTGGATAAACATATGGATGATAATGGAATAGTGTAAGTTAGATGGGCTTCAGATTGGTTTCAAAAGTTGGCGCAACATCGAGGGCCGAAGGGCTGTACTGCGCTGTAATGTTCTATGTTCTTGCTTGGAATTAATGCTAAAAACTGATGGAATAGTTTAGCATGTTAATGTCAATTGTCCACAATAGTTTGTATTTTGATGAGGATGTAACATTCTTTGCCCAAATGCAGTATGTATGTAAGGAATATGTACATTTGTTCACAATGCACTGTGATCTCCAGAGGCCTTAGAAATAGGATATAGACATCTGCCTCACCGTCCCACCCAGAGGACAGGGCCTGCAAATGTGGAGAGACACCAGAAGTTCCTCACCAGATGACTTCCAAACGAGGGATGGGGAATCTTTCAGTTAAAATGTGGAAACTCAAATGTCTTTCTTGACATTGTTTGACCTGTGCTTCCATATTACAATTCTCCCAAGACACAGTTCCAAGACAGAAGAAGAAAGACTTCGATTTGCTGCCAGCTTTCGACAAAACCTAAGCCCTCAAAAATTCCACTCTGTCTTTACTGCTTTTTGTTAACTCTATTTAACATCTTACTTCAACAATTATACTTCATTCACAAATACTGGTTATTGTTTGCTTGTTTGGTCGGGCACAACTGAGATAAAACAAAGTAAAATCACCATAGCCATACTCTCTCTCATGAGAGAGAGAGAGAGATGATTGGTGGTGGTTTAACCTGAAGGTCACCATACCTCAGATAAGGGGAGAGGTCGCGAAGGAGATTCCATCATGATAATGTTAGTCGGTGCAGGAATTGAACCCATACACCAACCATCCAGCCAACTGAGCAAACCAAACCCTTACAACTGAGGATCCTGTTATTATAAATTAAAAATTCAGATGAGTATTTTATAAATCAAAATATTCAAATTCTTACATTGCATCCAAGCTATAATCTCTTAAAGTAGTCCACTGTTGAGCTACCATTTTTCCTGCCAACCTTTCATTACAGCCTATTCAATGCAGAACCATTCTCGCTACATTGATGTTGGCTTTCTCACAGCTTATTATTGCTCTGGACTGTTCTTTGTCTTTTTTCATAAGTGAACCTAACTTTATGATTGAACGATCATTGCCCTCTAAATGTTCTTCCAATGAAATATGATCCACTTAGCTCACCTTATTCCCAAGAATCACATCAAGCACTGCCTCCTTCTCATTGGATTTGAAATGTAGTGCAAAAGGGCTCTAGGAACACTTGCCCCGTGTCCTTTGCACCAGCACAATCCCAGTCTACATTCAGATAATTAAAATCCCCAATCATAACTACTCTATATTTCTTTCCCTACCTGTATTTTCTTGTATGTTACTCTGCTTCATTTCCACTGTGTCTCACCTACAGACTACAACCAGTATGTTTAATTTTTTGATTTTTAGTGCTAGCCAAATAGATTCTGATCTGAATTGCTCCAGGATAATGTCTATCTCTGCCACCGTAGAATTATAGAGGTCTACAACACAGAATAGGGTTTCTGGCTCTACCACCCTTACAGGCAGTGAATTCCAGACTCCACTGCACTCTAGGTGAAAAATAAATTCATCACATCCCATCTAAACCTTCTGCTCCTTAAATCAATGCCTTCTGGTTATTGATCCCTCACCAAGGGGGAAAATCTTTCCTCCCTATCCTGTCATTGCTGCCATAATTTTATTCATCACAATCATGTTCCCCCACTCATACCCTTCCACTCCAAGGCAAACAACTCCAGTCTATCCAATCTCTCTTCATAACTGAAACTCTCCAGCCCAGGGAACATCCTGGTAAATCTCTTCTGCAGTGCTATCACATTTTCCACATAATTTGGATTCCATAACGGCATTCAATATTCTAGCTATGGCCTAACCAACATTTTATACAGTTACAGCATCACCTCCCTGTTCTTAAAGTCTATGCCTTGGCTAATAAAGGCAAGTATACCATATGCCTTCAGAACCTCTTTATCCACCTGTCCTGATACTTTAAGGGACCAATGTACATGCACACCAAGGTTCCTCTGATTTTCATTGCTTCTCGGGGTCCTACCATTCTTCATGCTTGCCTTGTTTGTCTTGCCCAAGTGTATCACCTCACACTTAACCATGACTGAATGTTTTTCTTATCCAACGATTCTATTTTTCCACCTTTTCCTCCTTTCCTGGACATCTTGTACCTTTGGGCTGGGTGTCTGTTATAGCTACAAAATCATATTTTATTGTCATTATTCTCAGGCGAACATTTTCTTCCTGTCTACTCTATCCAGACGCTTCATTATTTTTAAAACCTCGATCACATCTCTCGACCTTCTCCAAGGAAAACAGTCCCAACTTCTCCAGTCTGTCTGCGGAACTGTTGTTCCTGAAATCATTCTCCTGAATGTTACTGCACCCTCTCAGGAGAGGAAGCTGCAAGAGACAGGAGGAAGAGGAGGGATCAGGCCCAGGGAGGACAATAATAGTGCTCCTCCTGTCTCCAGGTCCCTTAAAAATCTCTCTAAAACTTGACCAATTCTGTTGAGCATCTTCGTGATGTGCTTTGAGTCCTACAGAATACAATAATGCTATCCAAAGGTAGAGCATTCAACCCATTAAATGAGCTCTGCCATTTAATGAGATCATTGCCAATATCATAATCCTCAAATCCACTTTTCCCCATAACCCCTCTCTGCTCCCCACTCCTCTCTCCCCACAGCACATTCCTGCAACCCCCAATACTGTTCACAGCCCTGTAGCAGTACCTGTCCAGTCTAAAAAAAAAAATCATTGAGGGAACCTCACGGGGACAGCGATCATTGTATCATAAGGTTTAAGATGACAATAGTAAAGGGTTTAAAAGACAGTTTGATAAGTGCATGAATAAGAAATGTATTGAGGGATATGGGCCAAGCGCAGGCGGGTGGTATTAGCTTAATTTGGGATTACGTTCTGCATGGACTGGTTGGACCAAAGGGTCTGTTTCCATGCTTGTGACTGTATTGTTGTATGACAATGGACAATTCATGGTAAGAATAACTAACTGGGGCAGAGTTGACTCCAATTGGACAAGAGCGGAGCTGGGCCAAATAGATGGGTGCCAAAGGTTAAGGGAAAAACAACGAGCTATCTTCAGAGAAAATACGGTTTGGATACTTGCAATGTGTATTCCCTCAAAAGACAAAAGTAGAGCAAACAAATCTAGAGTTCTTTGGATTAAAAAGAGAGAGATCGAAATTAAGATTTAATAAAGAAGTGTGCACATGGCAGGTGAAAAATTCAAATGAGATTCTAAGCTGATTGCAAAATGTTCAGAATTGAATTGAGTTGAGAAAGCAAATGAGATGCAAAGAGGACTACAGAAGAAGACTCAACTGAAATAAGGGAAATCTCTATCTTTCCTACAGGCACATCAATTTGGGGGAGTTAACAGACTAGTGGTATTATGACTGGACTGTTACTCCCAAGACCAAGATAATGTCTGGGGAACCAGGTTTGAATCCAGTCACAGGCAGATGGTGGAATTTGAATTCAATAAGAATCTGCAATTATGAGCCTAATGATGGATGTGAATTCTTTGCAGTTGTCTGAAAAACCCATCTGGTTCACTAATGTCCTTTAAGGAAGGAAACTGCCATTCTTACTCGGTTTGGCCTACGTGTAATTTCAGACCCACAGCAGTATGGCTGACTCTTAGCTGCTCTCTGGGCAATTGGGGATGAACAATAAATGCCCGCATCCTATGAATGAATTTTTTAAAAATTAGGAGTTAGGGCCAATTAGAGACCAAAAAGAAAATTTACATCTGGAAGCGGGTGGCTTTGGCTAAAATAATAAATGATTATTTTACAACTGTCTTTCCAAAAGAAACAGGTTACCCAGGTCATGACCAAGACAAGGAAACTCAGTCACTAGAAGGGTTCAAAATGGATCAGGAAGATGCTGGATAAGCTGTTGGTAACTTAGAACTGCCAAGACACTAGGACCAGATGAAATGTGGAAGTAAAGTGGAAATTACAGGGGCATTGACCATAATCTTTCAGTCTTGCATAGACTTGACGTGTTGGTGCCAGAGGATTGGAGAATTACAAATATCCTCATAATTTTTGTTTTGAACAATGATGTAATAAGCCCGTATTACAAAGCAGTCAATGTAATTTTAGCGGTGGGGAAACTTGTAGAAACAATAATTCAAGGTAATATCAATCACCCAGGCAAACATGATTTCGTTAACGAGAGCCAGTGTAGATTTCATAAGGGAAAATCATGTTCAATTTACTTGCTAGAGTTCTTTGAAGATGTAACATAGAGGTCAATGTCTTTTAGGAAAGGAAACTGCCATCCTTACCTGGTCTGGCCTACATGTGACTCCAGACCCACATCAATGTAGTTGACGCTGAACTGCCCGCTGGGCAATTAGGGATGGGCAATAAAAGCTGCCTAGCCAGCGACGCCCTCATCCCGCAAATGAATAAAGAAGAAATAAATCAATAAAATGAGGGTAATGCTGTTAACGTGGTAAACATGGACTTCGAAAAGGCATCTAATACAGTGTCACACATCAGACTTGAAAGGAAAGTTGGAGCCAGTGCAATAAGAGACAGCAGCAAAATGGAGGCAAAATTGGCTAAGGAATAGTATATACAAACATAACCGCTAATGGATATTTTTCAAGCTGGAAGAACGTTTATAGTTCCTTAAAGTACAGAAGTGGACACTTGTTTTCCCTGATTTATATTAATGATCTAGATCTTAGAGTGCACTGGACAATTTTAAAGTTTGCAGACAATACTAAATTTGGAAGCATGGTTAACCGTAAGGAAGATAATGTAGAACAGCAAAAGGAAATTGACAAGTTGGCGATTTGGGCAGAGACCCAAAAGCAGATCCTGAGTTTGGGAGGGCAGTGGGAGTTACACAACTGTAGTGTTTCCCAAGCTGAGATGTTGGGGGTTTTACTGGTGTTTGCTGCAGAGGGTGTCTGTCCACATTACGCCACAATCAGTACGCTGGCACAGCACCTGTTCATGATGCTCCACATCATTTGTGGACAGTGCCCTACTCATTGCCCCTTGTAGGCACTGTTCGTCCTCACTCCCCACTGTGAGCACGCTCCATCTTTACTGTACGTGGACATTGTCCCCCACCCACTTTATTCTCCAATTTAGGCACTATCCCTTTTCATTGTATACTCTGGGCACTATCTCTCCTCTTTTCCCAAAGTCAGCACTGTCCCCACATTACATGATTTGGGTATCTCCCATCCTCATTGTAGAATGTGATTAATGCCCCTCCCCCTTATCCCACACATTGCACCAGTTGAATAAACTAAACTGTCCATTCTAAACTCAGCAGTTGCAGATCTGGGGTCTTCATAGCCTGGATGTGAGGAAGGAAGCTCATCGATGATGTTTTTCCCTTTTGTTCATGCAGTGGTTTCTGAGAAGGCCTATGTTTATTGCCAGTCCTTAAGTGACTTGTAGGAGGTGGCGGTGAGTTGCCTTCTTGAACACTGCAGTCCACATTGTGTAGGTAGATCCACAATGCCATAAGGGAGGGAGCTCCAAGATTCAGCAAATTGAATGTCAAAGTCAATTCTCTATTGCCAGAAATGGTCATTGTTTGGCGCTTTTGTAGCTCAAATTTTAATTGACATTTAACAGCACAAGTGTACAATGTCATCCAGGTTGCTGCATTCAGACATGGATTGCTTCAAAACCTAAGGAGTCATGAATGATGCTGCACTTGGTGCAATTGTCAACGAACATAATAATAATAATTCTGACCATATAACGGAGGGACGCTTATTGATAAAGCAGCTGAAGACAGTTGGGCCTAGGACACTACCCTGAGAAACTCCTGCAGAGATGTTCTGGAGCTGAGATGACAACCATCTTCCTATATGCCAGGTATGATACCAACCAGTGGAGAATTTTCTCCCTAATTCCATTGACTCCAGTTTTGCTAGGGCTCCTTAATGCCACACTTGGTCAAATATAGACTTGGTGTCAAGGGCTGTCACTCTCATTTAACAAAAGAATTCGAACCTTTTTCTCTATATTGGACAAATGTAATAAGGTCAGGAGCTGAGTGGCCCTGTCAGAACCTAAATTGAGATTCAGTAATTAGGTTATTACTATGCAAGTGCCACATGATAACACTATTGACAATCCTTTCTATTATCAAAACAAGACTGATGGGGGCATTTATTGGCTGGATTGGATTTATCCTACTTTTGTAAACCAGTGGGTAATCTTCTATATCACCAGGTAGATTTCAGAGTTGTAACTGTACTAAGCTGTCTTGGCAAGGGGCGGGTTGATAGTTTAGTGAAGAGAGATGGGAGGAAAGGATATCTGATGGAGTCTTCAAGATATTGAGGAAAACACAGGATAGAGGACGATAAGTTATTTCCTCTGGTTGGGGGTTCTAGACATAAGCAGTATAGTCTGAGAATTAGAAGCAGACCGTTCAGGAGAGAGGCTGATAAATGTTTGAACCTCTCTTCCACAATCAGCAGTGGATGCTGATCAGTTGTTAATTTTAAATCTAAGATTGATAAATGTTTGTTATGGAAAGATATTAAGAGATATGGGCCAAAGGCAAATATATGGAGTTAGTACACAGATCAGCCATGATCTCAAAGAAGGTTAAACAGGCTCAAGGGGCTAAATGGTCGACTTATGTTCCTGTGTTCCTACGAAAACTGGCATTGAACTGATGGGCCACATGCTTCCTTCCTGTATAATATGGTGCACTGGTCTTTTCCCCAAGCTAGGGCATGGGTTTATGGTTAGAGGGAAAGATTTAAAAGGGATCCGAGAGGCAACATTTTCATTCGAGCATTGCACATGTATGTGATAAGCTGCTAGAGGACATGGTAGGGGTGGGTACAATTACAACATTTTAAAAAACATTGGACAGGTACATGGATAGAAAAGGTTTAGAGGAATATGGGCCAAATGCAGGCAAATGGGACTACTTCTTACATTTAGGAAACCTAGTCGGCATGGATGAGTTGGGCTGAAGGGCCTGGTTCCTTGCTGTACAACTCTATTACTCTAGGAGGAGGCAGATAGACCTCAATGTGGAGAAGTATGAAATGATTTATTTTGGTAGAAAGAACAGAGAGACCATATAAATTGCAGGGTCTTACTCTAAAGAGTATGCAGGAGCAGAGAGACCCGAGTGTGTATGTGCACATGTCCTCAGGACAGAGTGGTTAATACATGTTTCATACAAAGACCTACAGCGTGGAAGCAGACCTTCAGCCCATCGAGTTCACACTGACTATTCAAACAGCATCCCACCCTGTCCTTGTTACTCTGCATGGCCAATCCACCTAACCTGCACATCTTTGGACTGTGAGAGGAAACGAAAGCACCAGGAGGAAACCCCACATGGATAATGTGCAAACTCCACACAGACAGTCACCCAAGGGTGGAATTGAACTTAGGTCCTTGGTGCTGGGAGACAGCAGTGCTAACCACTCAGCCACTGTGCCATCCCTGTTTCTGTATCCTATTTCAGTACCCTAAGCATTATTAACAGTGACATAGAGCACAAGAGCAGACAGGTGATGCTGAACTTGGAAAGATACCAGTTTAAACTTAGCTGGGGTACTGCATACAGTTGAGGGTGCTAGGATGTGAACTCATTGAAGAGAATGCACAAGGGGTTTATGACAATGGCTCCAGGGATGAGATACTTCAGTTATGAGGATAGATTGGAGAAATGTAGACTCTTCTCCTCGGAGAGAAGAACACAAAGGACCCATGATGAACTTTTCAAAATAATGGGAGATCTGGATATAGTTAATCGGGAGAAACTGTTTCCGGTCGTAATGAGATTTAAAAAAAAAGTGAGGGCATATATTTAAAGTGATTTGCCAAAGAAGAAATTCTTTTTCGTACAATGATTAATTTAGAATGCACTGAAGTGTGGTGAAGGCAGGTTCAATTGAGACATACAAGGAGGACATACAGGCAGAGAGACACATAAGCAGGAGAGTGGCACTAAATCATGATGCTTATTGGGAGAGCTGTTGTAGATATAAGAGTGTGAAAGGAGGCCATTCAGGATAACAATTTTGTGACGTTGAGGAGGTGGTGTGTTTATTGATGGCTGTGTTTCTCTGTCATTACTGTGGGTCTGGACTCACATGACCATCCGACCCAATTAAAAAGACATTTGTGAACCTGAAGCATTTTTACAACAATCCTCAATGTTTACATGGACACTATTAGACTAGCTCTTTATTCCAGATTTTATTAAATTTAAATTTCACCATCTGCCATGGTGCATTTCAAATCCCACCACGGCAAATGGTGAAATTTACTCAGAAGTTCCAAACATTTTACAGGCAATAAAGTACTTTAGAAACGTGGTCACTACAGTAATGTTGAAAATGTGCAACCCCCGTGAACACAGCAAAATTCCACAAACAGCAACTTGAAAATAACCAGATAAGTGGAAGTGATGGAGAAAATAATGTGGCCAAGAGACTGGGGATTACTCCATTTTCTTTTGAAACAATGAAAATTATTTAGGAAAACAGAAGGTGTCCCTGTTCAACAACCCAACTAAACATGGCACCTCTGACAGTGCAACTTCCTCACTTCTTGACTAGACTGTCAGTGTCCATATTCTCAAGTGGAACGTGAAGCCACAACTTCTGATTCAAAGCTGAGGAGATGACCTTGATAATCACCCTAATCTGAGATCCCTTTAAGTCCCCATTGCTCCTCTAATTTTAGTCTCTGGAGCATCTGTCAGTTTAATTGCTCCACCTTTGGTGTCTGTGCCTTCAGCTTCCTCAGCCCTGATCTCTGGAATTCTCTCATTGAACCTCTCCAGCACTCACTCTTTCTTTAAGATATTCCTTCAAACCTACTTCTTTGTTCAAATGATTTCTCATCTCTCAATTTCACACGTGGCTCAGTGTCAAATTTTGTCTGTTTGTGGAGAGAGGCTGAAGTGGCCTGGGGAATGTTCAGCGTTGAATGTTGGAAGGGGTACAGAAGAGATTTATTGGAATTATTCCAGGACAGAGGGGATTACGTGGAGAGACTGGTTTGATGATAATCAAGAAATGAGGTCTGTGAGACTGCAACAGAATACAATCCTGCTGCTGATGGCTGACTGTGCCTAGTGGACATCTGGTTTTGGGATCTGTCCTGAGTCTACTTCCCTCATGAGGAGGAACATAATGGACTCATTCATTAGTTGGAGGGAAGTGGTACTTTCCCTTGAATTTGTTTGATCTGAAGTCTTGAGGCTCCATGGAGTCGATATTGAGGTCTTTCCCACCTGCCAGTGGGATGGGACATTCCCAGGGATGGTGACGGAGGAGTTTGGGATGTTCCCAGATTGATATGATTTAGTATCACTGCTACTTGACCAGTCTGTGGGGCAGCTCTCCTAATTTGGGCACTTGTCCTCAGACCTCGGTAAGAGAGACTTTACAGATTTCACTGGCCTGAGATCACCTTTGTCTTATTCTGACGTAAGGTCAGCATTCTCCAGATTTTCCTCATTATTGGACTTTGCAGTGACTGTTTATCATTGTTTGCTCAGTCATGTCAGAGGGCAGTTCAGAATCAATCTTAATGTAAGCTCATAGTGAATTGACAGCCCATTTTGTACTCCATCCAGTTGTCTTTTTCATTGCTCATAATGACGTGTGACAAAACGTTTACACGATTTTGAACCAGTGTGAGGCATGTGACAAAGCATTCTCACAGTCAACACCTTTCTACACAACAAATCACTCACACAGGGGAGAAACCATTCAGGTGCGAGGTGTGTGACAAATCATTCTCAAAGTCATCAACCCTCTGTGAACACCAATGCATTCACACGGGGAAGAAACTAGTTAGGTGTAAAAGGTTTTGTGATAAAGCTTTTGTGATGCCTTTGACCCTCCTGAGACACCAGAGAATTCACATAGGGGAGAAGCAATTCATAGATGAGTTGTGTGACAAATTTCCTGGTCAAAGACAATTCTTGAACACCAACACATTCACACAAGGGCGAAACCACTTATGCGTGAACTGTATGAAAAATCATTTTTGCCATTGTCAAACCTTTGCACACATCAGCACATCGACACTGGGAAAAAAAACCCCACTAAGTGTGAGGTGTGTAATGAGAGCTTTGGACAATTATCAAACCTGGTGGAGCGCCAATGTGCTCACACAGGTGAGAAACCAATCATGCACAAACTGTGTGGCACAGAATTGTCAGAATCAACAAGCCTTAATGAAGACTAAAGAATGCACCAGGAAGTCACCATACATATACAAGTTTGTGTCACAAATTTGTGTGTCCACAGAACCTCCAAGTAAACCATTACCTTCACAGTAGAGAAAACCATTCAGGTGTGATGTGTGCAGTAAATCACACATTGATTTGTTACGGTTTCTTGCCTTCACACAGGAGTAGACATTCGTGTCTGGTGTATTGTTCAAGACCATCAAACATCATCTTCATCAGAGGCTCCTCAAAGGATCAAGCGTAAGGTTTGTGGTTAAGCTTTCATAAATTCTCAACACCCTGGGCCATCAGACAATTCACACATGCAAGAAATTCCACAGGTGCAATGTTTGAGAGAAGACTTTCACCCACGCTTGCCATCTCCCAAAGCATCCTCAGTTCCACACTGGTAAGTAATCATTCATGTGTGAGGTGTGAGACAAGGTTTTCACAGAGTCAGTGAATTTCCTGGTCCATCAATAAGCTCACAGAGGGAGGAAATCCGATCTGTACAAGTTTCATAATTGAATCCTTCAAACAGTCGTTGGGTCTGCTAGAATATCAATTAAACGACACTGGAGACAAAACCTTCTAGTGTGACGTGTACTAGGACTGCTTCACTCCTCCTCCCTCACCTAATGTGTCCACATGACTTGGAACCAGGTCACCTGCTTCTATTGCATTGTGTTGTCTGTTGTTTACCCTCCAGTGCTCGTTCCAAAGTACTCTGTCTCAAATCTCTCCCACCATCAGTCTCATGTTTCCCCCCCCAAAAGCAGGTCAATATAACTTTTGATCTGATCACCACAAGACAAAATGTATAGAGGCTCCTACATAAAATGAGGATCGAAGATTGACCATCAGTCTGCATGTCATCATTGCTAAAATCAAAACAACTGAGAAATATTGTCCACAAGCGTGGAAAGTTCTCTTGTACTACAGAATTTGTTTATCCTGTAAAGTTGTCATAGTCCTACGGGACCATAAGGCTGTTATGAGAAGGGGGTGGAAGGGAGGAAAAAGAAGTGACGGTAGTTGAACCCAAGGGTCACCACAACTCAGGTGAGGGAGAGGCTGAGAAGAGTCCTTTACGGTAATTTTAAGCAGTGAGGGAATTGAACTGTTAGCATCATTCTGCTTCACAAACCAGCCATCCAGCTGACTGGCCCACCCCCCTCCTCTCAAACCATCTGCTTTTGTCTGTCTCATATGAATTAATCTTTATATGTTTGGGATTTATAGGGGTACATTTTCAAGTTGCATAATAAAGTAGTCATTATTTGCTATTTGTTAAAATAATAGTTCATTTATAGTCCCTATTTCTTTACCTGTTAATATTGAAACCTTGTATGAATATTTGTGTCTGGAGAAGCACTCAAGCAAATGGATTACCTAGAGAAAACCTATTGTAATGTCAGAAAAGTGGCAGTCAGTGGGCATAGTAAAACCCTACAAACTGTCAGGTGGTCATGATCAGATTATTTGTTCTTTGTGAACCACAAAGAATTTCCTAGTGGATTCACATGTGGGAGAACCAATCTGAAGCAGTTTCCATGATATTAGGAACTGCCAATGCTGGTGAATCTGAGACAACAAGGTGTAGAGCCGGATGAACCCAGCAGGACAGCTGACGTTTTGGGTCTGTGATTTCTGAAGAAGGGTCTAGGCCCGAAGCGTCAGCCTTCCTGCTCCTCTGATGCTGCTTGGCCTGCTGTGTTCATCCAGCTCTACACCTTGTTATCTCAGATTCTCCAGCATCAGCAGTTCTTACCATATCTTTGTTTGTTTTTATTCCTGATTTAACAGGATCCACAGTTCTTTTGGTTTTTACATCCTAATTATTCCAATCCTGTTTTCCAGCACTTGGCCATAGCCTTGTCAGCCTTGGAATTGCAAGTGCACATCTAAATACTTATAATTGTGATGAGAGTTTCTGCCTCTACCACTCTCACATATGGTCAGTTCCAGATTCCCACCCCCCTCAGCGATTAAAACCTTCCTTCACATCTCCTCCCAACCTCCTGCCCCTTATCTTAAATCTACGTCCTTGGGTATTGATCCCTCCACCAAGCAGTAAAGTCCTCACCCCTCACAAATTTTAAACATCTCAAATCATGCCCCCAGTCACTCTCCTCTGTTCCAAGGAAAACAACCTTAATCTAACTATCCAACCTCTCTTCACAAGTGAAACTCTTCAGTCCAGGGTAAATCTCCGGAGCACATAACGCCCGGACAGTGACGGCGCTGTAACAAGGGGGGCGTAAAACAGGAATTATTCAGTCAGACAGAGCGAGAGAAAAGGGGGGCATCCACACCGAAGTTTCTGCCGAGGCCTTTACTGGCTCTAACCCCGCCTCTTTGACTTGTCTGCCTCCTCTCCACCTATCCATCTTCTATCCATCTCTCCCTATTTATGTCAGAACCCTCTTCCCCTCCCCCATTTCTGATGAAGGGTCTGGTCCCAAACGTCAAGCTTTCCCGCTCCGAAGATGCTGCTTGGCCTGCTGTGTTCATCCAACTCCACACCTAGTCTAGCTCTTTCTGCCGAGGTTGTTTTTTTTAAAAAGTTTTGTGGGGCTTGATCAACACCATCTTCTGCCTCAGAGCTTCATGTACAAATACCGCGCCAAAGACTCACCACAAAAAAACCGAGGGGGTGTGCTCGGGGACAGAGAGAGAAAAAAATAAACACCTGCAGCAAAGTGCAGTTCCTGTCGGTCAGGCAACGAGAACAACCGAGAGACCTCATTCCCCTCCCCAAAAACAGGCGGTGAGATCGGTCACAAACAGTTGAACGTCCTGCTCGGTTTACAGGTGCGCACCTCCAAATCCAGCACCGCCTCCCTTCCCCATCCCACCAACCGCCCGCGCTCGAGCTCGAGCTCGAGCTCGAGCTCCAAACGGCCGCAACGCGCGGCTCAGACCTACAACTCCCGTCAAGCACGGCGAGCCGGGCTCCACGACCACCACCACCACCACCACCACGCAGGTGTGGAAACCGAATGCAGCATGGGTAATGTAGTCTCATCTGGAGTTGATCTCCGAAACACCTGCGCGGAACCGGGAGGAGCAAAGGTTCCTCCTCTCTCTTAATCCGAACTGTCACGTGCAACAGGAGACCATTCAGCCCATCTTGTCGCAATGCGAGAGATAAGGGAACAATGCTTTATTTTTTGTTTATAATTCTAAATAGGATCCGAATGCTGTCTTTTCTTCCAGATCCCTGCAAGATCTTCCACCACCCTATCTGGGTAACCTTCTCAGAAAATAAAACACTTCCTTTTCTATAGAGTCAAGAGATGTTCCAAAGCTCATTGATCAACAGCTTTAAAGTACATCATTGGTGCAATTTTGTGACATACACTGGGCGCTTTGTGTACTGCACTGTTTGACTGTGTGTTGGATATTGAGTGTGCTTATTGAAGCATTTCCCTTCTGATTTCCAGGCTGAGTTTTATTGATGTCCAGGGAGGAGAGAGCTGGGGATGCAAGGCTCACAAAGTCAGGGATGCACTGGATGGCAGAGCAGTGAGCTGGATAATGCTGGTACAGTTGGCTACAAGGGGTCCACCCACCTCCAGTTTGTAACCCAAGCCATCCAGAGCCTGAAGGACAAGGCATTAAGCACTGGCACCTCACACGCACATGAGGTGAGTCAAGCATGCGGTGGGTTTCCGGATTAACTGA
Source organism: Ginglymostoma cirratum (assembly GCA_024137785.1). NCBI lineage: Eukaryota > Metazoa > Chordata > Chondrichthyes > Orectolobiformes > Ginglymostomatidae > Ginglymostoma > Ginglymostoma cirratum. The sequence continues at coordinate 3,375,318 of JAHRHZ010000002.1, forward strand.
CCCCTATCTGGAACTCGACATCAACCTATGCCAGGGATCCTCCCTCATGGCACAGTGCCCCACAATCTGAGCCATCTCAACGACAGAGATAGTAGGAACTGCAGATGCTGGAGAATCTAAGATAACAAGGTGTAGAGCTGGATGAACACAGCAGGCCAAGCAGCATCAGAGGAGCAGGAAAGCTGAAGTTTCGGGTCAAGACCCTTCTTCAGAAATAGGGAAGGGGAAGGGAATTCTGAAATAAATAGGGAGAGAGGAGGAGGCGGATAGAAAATGGATAAAGGAGAAGATAGGTGGAGAGGAGACAGACAGGTCAAAGAGGCGGGGATGGAGCCAGGAAAGGTGAGTGTACGTGGGGATTTAAGGAGGGGATAGGTCGGTCCAGGGAGGATGGATGAGGTTAAGGAGGCGGGATGAGGTTAGTGGGTAGGAGATGGGGGTGGGGCTTGAGGTGGAAGGAATGGTTAGGGAGGCAGGGACGAGCTGGGCTGGTTTTGGGATGCGGTCGGGGGAGGGTAGATTTTGAAGCTTCTGAAATCCACATTGATACCCTTGGGCTGCAGGGTTCCCAAGCGAAATATGAGATGCTGTTCCTGCAGCTTTCAGATGGCATCATTGTGGCAATGCAGGAGGCCCAGGATGGACATGTCGTCCAAGGAGTGGGAGGAGGAGTTGAAATGGTTCGCGACTGGAAAGTGTGGTTGTTTGTTGCGAACCGAGCGTAGGTGTTCCAAAAAGTGGTCCCCAAGTCTCCACTTGGTTTCCCCGATGTAGAGGAGGCCACATCGGGAACAGCGGATACAGTATACCACATTAGCAGATGTGCAGGTGAACATCTGTTTGATGTGGAACGACTTCTTGGGGCCTGGGATGAGGGTGAGGGGGGAGGTGTAGGGGCAGGTGTAGCACTTGCTCTGGTTGCAGGGAAAAGTGCCAGGGGTGGTGGGGCTGGAGGGGAGTGTGGAGCGGACAAGGGAGTCATGGAGAGAGTGGTCCCTCCGGAAAGCAGATCAGGGTGGGGAGAGAAAAATGTCTTTGGTAGTGGGGTCAGATTGTAGATGGCGGAAGTGTCAGAGGATGATGCATTGGATCTGGAGGTTGGTGGGGTGGTAAGTGAGGACAAGGGGGATTCTGTTTTGGTTGTTATTGGGGGGAGGGGGTGTGAGGGATGAGTTGCGGGAAAAGCGAGAGACACAACCAAGGGTATTTTCAACCCCTGTGGAGGGGAAGTTGCGGTCCTTGAAAAACAAGGGCATCTGGGATGTCCGGGAGTGGAATGCCTCATCGCGGGAGCAGATGCAGCGGAGGCGAAGGAATTGGGAATAGGTGATGGCCTTTTTGCAGGAAGTTGGGTGAGAGGAGGTGTATTCTACGTCGCTGTGGGAGTCAGTAGGCTTGAAATGGATATTGGTTTCCAGGTGGATGCCAGAGATGGAGGCAGAGAGGTCCAGGAAGGAGAGAGAGGTATCAGAGATGGTCCAGGTGAACTTAAGGTTGGGGTGGAGGGTGTTAGTGAAGTGGATGAACTGTTCGAGCTCCTCGTGGGGGCACAAGGCAACGCCAATACAGTCATCGATGTAACGGAGGAAGAGGTGGGGGATAGGGCCAATGTAGCTTTGGAAGAGGGATTGTTCCACGTATCCTACAAAGATGCAGGCATAGCTTGGGCCCATGCGGGTACCCGCTTCTTCCTGTCCCGCCGGCCCGACCAGTCCCCCTCCACTGACACCCTCATCCGCTTAGCAATACTCGTCCTCACCCTCAACAACTTCTCTTTCAATTCCTCCCACTTTCTACAGACAAAGGGGGTGGCCAAGGGTACCCGCATGGGCCCAAGCTATGCCTGCCTCTTCACCTGGATCATCTCTGATACCTCTCTCTCCTTCCTGGACCTCTCTGTCTCCATCTCTGGCATCCACCTGGAAACCGATATCCATTTCAAGCCTACTGACTCCCACAGCTACCTAGAATACACCTCCTCTCACCCACCTTCCTGCAAAAAGACCATCCCCTATTCCCAATTCCTTCGCCTCTGCCACATCTGCTCCCGAGATGAGGCATTCCACTCCCGGACATCCCAGATGCCCTTGTTTTTCAAGGACCGCAACTTCCCCTCCACAGTGGTCGAAAGTACCCTTGATTGTGTCTCTCGCTTTTCCCGCAACTCATCCCTCACACCCCCTCCCCCCAATAACAACCAAAACAGAATCCCCCTCGTCCTCACGTACCACCCCACCAACCTCTGAATCCAACGCATTGTCCTCCGACACTTCCGCCATCTGCAATCTGACCCCACTACCAAAGACATTTTTCTCTCCCCACCCTTATCTGCTTTCCGGAGGGACCACTCTCTCCATGACTCCCTTGTCCGCTCCACAGTCCCCTCCAGCCCCACCAGCCCCTGGCAATTCTCCCTGCAACCAGAGCAAGTGCTACACCTACCCCTACACCTCGCCCCTCACCCACATCCCAGGCCCTAAGAAGACGTTCCACATCAAACAGATGTTCACCTGCACATCTGCTAATGTGGTATACTGTATCCGCTGTTCCCGATGTGGCCTCCTCGACATTGGGGAAACCAAGTGGAGACTTGGGGACCACTTTCTGGAACACCTACGCTCAGTTTGCAACAAACAACTACACCTCCCAGTCGCGAACCATTTCAAGTCCTCCGCCCATTCCTCAGACGACATGTCCATCCTTGGCCTCCTGCAGTGCCACAACGATGCCACCCGAAGGTTGCAGGAACAGCAACTCATATTCAGCTTGGGAACCCTGCAGCCCAATGGTATCAATGTGGACTTCACAAGCTTCAAAATCTCCCCTCCCCAACCACATCCCAAAACCAGCCTAACTCGTCCCCGCCTCCTTAACCATTCCTTCCACCTCAAGCCCCACCCCCATCTCCTACCCACTAACCTCATCCCGCCTCCTTAACCTCATCCATCTTCCCTGGACCGACCTATCCCCTCCCTAACTCCCCACCTACACTCACCTTTTACTGGCTCCATTCCTGCCTCTTTGACCTGTCTGTCTCCTCTCCACCTATCCTCTCCTTTATCCATCTTCTATCTGCCTCCCCCTCTCTCCCTATTTATTTCAGAATCCCCTTCCCCTCCCCCATTTCTGAAGAAGGGTCTCGACCCGAAACTTCAGCTTTCCTGCTCCTCTGATGCTGCTTGGCCTGCTGTGTTCATCCAGCTCAAGGACATCCTCCTGGTGCCCTTTTGCCCAGTTCAGAGGTGCTGTCTGTAGGGGCTGATGCTGCACACTCTCCACTGCCATCCGGGCATGCCTCACCATGGCATTTTGACCCCGGCAGTGGAGATCCCAGTGGAAGGCTTGTCTACAAATGGGTCCTCCCCTTTTCCATCAAGGATTTGGGGCAGAGTGTGCTGCATGCATCTGTTCCGTGAAACTGGTGACTAAGCAAATTTAGCAGGTGCCAGACGACGTGCAATACTCTATGGCCTGGAGGAGACAGTACATCAATTTATGTTGAGTGTGTCCATTTGCAAACCCTTTTTAGTTTTTTGGTTCCACTTCAGCCCCACACTCCTAATCTATGGGCACCTGGTACGGTGAGGGGTGGACAAGTCTATGGACCTTCTTGGACAGGTCCAGACATTGGGCCGAGGAGAGTCTTTTTGTTTCTGACTGACTGCCCTTCTTTCGTGGTTACTCTGGTGTCCCTGGAACAGGAGCACGCGGTGCTAAATGGTACAGTGGAGGCCTATTGTGACTGATATGTGCCATGGGGGCTGGAGTGCATTATCAGCCTGGATAACGATACTGTGATTTTTTTTTGTTTCTGTAGTGTTAGTGAGTTTGGAAGTGAGATGTTTTATTTTCTCTTTGTATCAGCTTTGGACCCCTTCAAAGAACCGAGGGAGGCTTTTGTTTTCACCCTGAGCTGTTCCTTCTCCCCAGACACACTTGATGGGGTGGGAGTAAGGGTAACTTTACTTGCACTTGCAATGGTAGAGGGACCTTTCCCTCTGACCTTTAAACCATTGATGTCCCTGTCCCGGGAGCATTTGGTGGGGCTGGAGCTGAGGGAAGTTTAATTTTCAGTTTCCTTTGCACCTGACTGAGTCGAGAAATGTTTGTTCCGCATTTCAACCCCTTATTATCCCTACCCAAAGGGTGGTTGATAGGGACAGAGTCGAGGAAAGGCATATCTTTGTTTGTGTATTATTTTTTCAGACAGTCACTGAAACTTTATTTCAGTTTGAGAGTTGGGGAAACTTGTTGGGCCAAATGGCCTGTTTCCCCACTGTAGGGATTTTATGATATTTTACTTTTGCGTTTTAAGAGAGCAGAGCGAGCTTTACCCTGTCCTGTCCCAGGAATGTCTGGTGCTGGTGGTTTCGGGAGTGGGGGGGACACTGGTGGTAGGGGGCTTGACTTTTCTTTTTGAATCTTCTTGTTTAAAAGAGTAAAGGGTTTATTGTTCAGACTGGAAGCCTGTGACCAGTAGTGCACCACAAGGATTGGCACTGTTGTTCATCATTTTATATAAACAATATGGATGAGACTATGGGAGGTATGGTTAGTAATATTGCAGATGTCACCAAAATTGGTGGTATAATGGACACTGAAGACAATTATCTAAGAGTACAATGGGATTTTGTTCTACTGGGCCAGTGGGCTGAGGAATGGCAGATGGAGTTTAATACAGATAAATATGAAGTGTTGTATTTTGGTAAGACAAACCAGGACAAAACTTACACAGTTAGGGAGTGTTGACGAACAGAAACACCTAGGGATGCAGGCACATAGTTCCTTGAAAGTGCTGTCGCAGGTAGACAAAGTGGTGAAGAAGACATTAGGCACACTCGCTTTTGTTGGTCAGAGCACTGAGTACAGGAGTTGGGACATCATTTTACAATGTACAAGGCCATGTTTGGAGTACTGTGTACAATTCTGGTTGCCCTGCGATAGGTTGGATATTATTAAGTTTGAAAGGGTGCTGGAAAAATTAACAGGGATATTACTGAGACTAAAGGGTTTGAGTTATGAAGAGAGGATGGATAGACTGAGAGGTTTTTCCCTGGAGCGTAGGAGGCACAGGGGTGACCTTACAGAGGTTTATAAATCATAAGGGGCATCGATAAGGTGAATAGCCAAAGTCTTTTCCCCAAGGTAGGGAAGTCTAAAATTAGAGGGCATAGGTTTAAGGTGAGAAGAGAAAAATTTAAAAGGGACCTGAAGGGCAACTTTTTCACATAGAGGGTGGAGTGTATATGGAATGAGCTGCCAGAGGAAGTGGTATTGGCGGGTATAATTACAACATTTAAAAGATATTTGGACAAGTGCACAGATGGGAAATGTTTAGAGGAATTTGGTCCAAATGCAGACAGATGGGACTGGTTCAGTTTAGGAAACTTGAGCGACACGTACGAATTGGGCCGAAGGACTCATTTCTGTGCTGTACACTCTATGACTCCACATCTGACCACTCCAATCCTCTTCACTGTGGATCAAATCAGGAGCATATTATGATTCACTTGCTGTTCACAAAAATACAACTGACTTTGTGGAAAGAACTCAAGACAATGTTTTTACCAGAGATAAGTGATGGGTTTCATTCCTTGTAATTGCTGGACAGACAGATTTAGGGGACTCTGTGCAGAAGGTTGCCTAACAACATAGCCTCTGAACTAAAGTTGGTTCTCACTTGGTATTTTAGTTGAAGCAACAAACCAGCAAGGAGCTACAGGATGCTACAGGTCAGTCAGTCTAACCACGATGGTGGGGAAGCTATTGGAAGCAATTCTGGAGGACAGAATTAATCGGCATTTGGTGAGACAGGGATTATTCAAGAACATGGTTATGTTAAGGGAACGGCATGTCTGACCACCTTGATTAAATTTTTTGAAAAGCTGACCAGGGGTGCAGATGAGAGTAATGCTTTTGATGCCAGCTACTTGCATTTCAGCAAGGTTTTTAATAAGTTTCCACATGGGAGACTGACGGATAAGATAGGACCCCATGGAATCCAAGGAAATTTGGCAAATTATATTCATATTTGATCCATTAGGCTGAATGGAAGGAAGCAGAGGGGTGTTCTTCTGACTGGATGTCTGTGTAGAGTGGTGTCCCACAGTGGTCAGTGTTGGGGCCCATAATTGTTTGTGATTTATAAAACTGGTTTAGACTTGAATGTAGGTCAGTAAGTAAGATCAGTAATGTTGATCAGAGTTTGCTGTTGATACAAAAATTGATGAGGTGGTGAGTAGTGGGGAGGATGGCCTTAGGCTACAAAAAGATATAGATGGCCCGGTCAGATGGGCTGATCAGGAGCAAATGTAATTCAATCCAGAAAAAAATCAAGTAATACACTTGGGCAGGGCAAACATGGCAAGGGAGTACATGATGGACCCTGGTAAGCACCAAGGATCAGAGGGACCTTGGTGTGCACAAACACCATTCCCATAAGGTATCAGGACAGGGGGATAAAATGGCTAAAATGGCATATGTCATGCCTGCCCTTATTAGTTGAGGCATAGAGTTTAAGAGCAAGGAGATTATGCTGGAGTTGTATAAAACATTGGTCAGGTCATAGCTAGTGCAGTTTTGGAGGGGCATCATAGCATTGGAGACAGTACAGAGGAGATTTACAGGGACGTCGCCTGAGTTGGAGAAGTTCAGTTATGAAGAGAGATTGGACAGACTCGGATTCTGTTCCAGAGTGCAGAAAGGGATTCAGAAGGGGCATGTTTGAGATGTAAAAAATTAAGGCAGGCATACACCCTTGGTGAAGTGATCAATAGATTTAAGGTAAGGAGCAGGAAGGTTAGAGGAGGCATGAGGAAAAATGTTTTCACTCAGAGGGCGGTGGCAGTCGGGAATTCACCCACTGTAAGGCTATGGGATATGTGCTGGAAAATGGAATTAAAATAGGTAATTGTTTTGGTCTGGCACAGACTCAATGGGCCAAAGGGCCTTTTTCTATGCTTTAGAAATCAATGACTCCAAATTGGCAGCAGAAAGAACCCTCTCTGGAGGAACCAGTCACCCGAACAGTTGGTTAGGTTTTATAGAATCTTCAGGTTGTGGATAGAAGTTATCAGAAATAAAACTGAGGTTTAAGACATAAGAATTGAAAACAAAATGCCAACACACTTAGAAAGATGTTGTAAACTATTTCAACAGTTCAGAATCAGACAATAAAAAGAGTTAGTTTAGCAAAAGAAAATGTTGAAAAAGAAGTAGAATTTATCAGGGATTGAGTATCTGTATAGCATTTTGTTGGAAAACAGGTTGAAACTTTGTTTTGTTTACGTAAGATCTTTATAAATTGTCCAATAGCTGATTTGTTGTTTTCCTTCCTTTGTGTAATAAACCTTTTTTTCATTAAAGGTAAAGTTGCCATAGTCCCAGGGGATGATAGGGCTACTCTGTCATCAGAGATGGAGGGAGAGACAGAGAGAGAGATGACTCGGTGGTTTAACCTGAGGGTCACCGTGCCTTAAGCAAGAGGTGAGGTTAAGAAGGTGGGATTGCATAATAACCTCAGCCAGTACGGGATTCACCCATGCTATTGGGATCACTCTGCATCATAAACCTGTCATCCAGCCAACTGAGCTAATTGATCCCCTCCTGTGTGTTCAGTGAAGAACCATGGTAACCATGGTAAAGCAAAATGAAACTTCTGATCTAACAAGCCAGGCTTCATTCTGGAAACTGACTTGCTGGTTTACCATCAGCTGAAATCATAACACAGTCATCTTTCTAAATATTTCTGAAATATTTTATTCAGATGAGGCTCATGAAAAGAGGTCTAAGATGTTAATTATTTGAGAATACAGTTTGTTTGGATAACCTTTTATTTGAACAGCTGAGTTTTACTTTCTTCAGCAGTAACTATCTCAAGGGTCTTTCCAGTGGTAAGGCTGGACTTGCAAATACCAATCTTGTTTGTCTTATTTTGAGAGGGAGGGAAGGAAAGACAGGGACTGTCCAATTCACAGTGTTTGAAGGTAGTAGTGACCAGGCTGCTGGAGCCTCCTCACATCCTCTGGGCGGCCCGTCTGCATCATTGCACTCTTCTAGCTCTTCCATTTCTGGCTCAAAAACATCCTTCAGAAGAACGTTGTGTCCTTCTTGGATGGAAAATTTGTGCAACGCACAACACACAACTGCAATCTTAGAAATTCTCACCAGTGAGAACCGTAAAGTGCTTCCTGACCTGTCCAGGCAATGGAAAAATGGCTTGAGGAGCCAGACTGTCCTGTCCACCATTTGATATTTTGCTATATGTGCACGATTGTATCATTCATGTCCTTTGTCGCTGGTCCTCGGCAGGTATCCTTCATCCCCCAGTAACCAGCCTGTAATTCCCTTGAGGTTGTCAGGACAAAGGAATCATGTGCACTTCTCCAGTTATCTGCATTTACATTCAGGATCTTCATTTGGGCATCACATACAATCATCACATTCAGTAAATGGAAGCCCCTCCTATTGTTGAAGGAAACAGGCTCCTCTTTTGATGCCTTCAGTGGAATATATGTTCCATCGACAGCCCCAGTCACATCTGGGAAGACAGCGATCTTGGAGAACTTGAGGGACCTCTCCATCCTTACAGAGGACATATCAAAGTGAATAAATTCAGAGGCTGGATGGAAAGTGGCCTCAGTGACCTGGTGAATGCAGGCCCTCGCAGTACTGTGGGGAATGTTACACAGTCACCTGTGCCAGGCTGAAGTTACCCAGAGGCAAAGAAATTCAGTCCTGTCATGACTTTCATCAGCTCTGATAAGCCAGTGTGGCATTTTGAGGTTGTCTTCATTTTGCAGAGGCATGCGATTGCTTCCTTGCTGAAGTGTAGTCTCCTGACATACATCTTCTCCAACAGCATTTTGTAGGTTGTCCTCTGCCTGTACGCTCTAGCAGATGTGCATGTTGTCTGACTTTTCTCTGCTGGTCCTTGTGCCTGCTCTGTGCCCTCAGCAGAAAGAGCACTTTTACCATGTGCTAAGCACAATTTCTGATGTGCCAGGAGGTGAACATATCTCCTGTTCAGGGTTTGATTCCACAATGGATTCTGGAAAACCTGTTAAAGTGATAGCTCACGTCAGCTTACAGGCAGTTTGCTCATGTGGTTTATAACACATTGCACTTTTACAAAACATTCTTCAAGCAAAATGACATAATTCACTGCTCCTAATGTATTTATTAAATTGAAGAACTCCTTTTCACATGTATTACTTCGAGGTTTGAAAAACATTTCACTCATAAGACTCAAAATGTAAATACACCCTGCTGCACCAAGAAGCCCTTTTTAAATGCAATAATCACCTGAATTACGTGAAAAATTTTGTAAACTAAATGACATCTCCATCTTTTTTGCACATTCTGTAGAGTTACACGAATGGAAACCAAATAAACATCAAAACCCTGTTTCACAAGTTCTCCATTTGGGCTGTGCCTTTCCTTTCTGATGTTAAATTATTGAAGAAAGAGGCAAAGGAAATCCCTCAAATTAAACTGGTATCATCCAGGATTCCAGTCAAAGTCAGCACTGCTGTCAAGATTTGCATGGCTGTCAACTAAGAGATCAGATATTAACTAGCAGTTTAAAAATCCGACTGGGCATCTTCTGCACATGTTCATGTGTTAGACTTTCTACAGGGTCCTGATGCAGAATTTTAGTCCAAATTGCTGGAAAGATGATCTTCACATCTGAAGATATGGGCCTGTCTCTCCAAGTTTGGGGTTGACACAAAATCAGTGGCATGTGAGCAAGACATATAGAAACATGACATTACAAAAGACACATTGATAGAAGGGTGCAGCGTTCAGAACAACATCATAAACAGACATATAAAGAGAAAAAGAATACAAGGGGGTAGAATAAAAAAACAACTGCGGATGCTGGAGGTTTGAAACAACCAAATACAAGGGAGTAGAAATCATGTTTCAGTGATTCAAAGCCCTGGTGTGATTATGCCTGGAATACTGAGAGCTGTTCTGGGAACCTCAGCACAGGGAGAGGATATTGGCCTTCGAGGGAGGGCAGTGTAAATTTACCAGAATGATCCCTGGACTTCAAGGGTTACATTATGAGAAGAGATTAAACAAACTAGGGTTATATTTCCTAAAGTTTAGGAGTTTAAGGGGTAATCCAATCAATGTTTTGAGATATTAAGGTGTAGAGACCAGATGAATGAACGTAAACTTGTTTTTACTGGTTAGGCAATTTGTGATGACAGCATCGTCTAAAAATTAAAGTCAAACCTTTCAGGACTGAAATAAGGAAACAATTTCCCACACAAAGGATAGGAGAAGATTGGAATTCACTTCCACAAACCACAGTCGGTGCTAAGTCTATTGTTAATATTGGCCCAGGTTTTTCAACCAGCGATGAAAACCCGATTTACTGGACGAGAGCCATCTATGGTGAATCGGGGGGCATGAATCCAGGAATACAGAGCCAGCAGCGCAATGGATCAGAGGGGTTCCCACACCCTCTTCTACAGCAGGAAATCTACTGTATCTGTTGTTCAAACATGCTGCAGCCACTTTTGACAGCTGTTAACGACTGTGTGGCTGGTGGGTGAGGGGTGGGTAGGGTTAGGGGATGGGTACAGGTGGGTGATGTGGGTGATAGGGTGGCAGGTGGTTGAGAGTTGCAGGTGAGGGAGTAGGGCACTTGGAGGGGTGAGATGTTAGGGTGCTGGGTGGCTGAGAGTTTGGAATGCCAGGTGGATGGGAGGTCGGGTTACTGGTTCAGTGTGAGGGTAGAGTGCTGGGTGAGTGAGACACCCGGATATCAGAGAGGACTTGGGTGCTTGCATGTACTTTGGGTTGAGGGTGAGGGATGTCATGTCATGAGTGGAACGCTGTGGTTTATGGGACATGCTGGTCGGGGTTGTTGGTTGGAGGGCTGTGTTGGTTGTATCAAGGAGGGGTGGTGTCAGTTGTAGAGTTGCCAGAGGGAATGGCTGTCAGTTTGGGGATGTGTGTCTGTCAGGAAGCAGGTCAGGGGTTAGGAATACTGTGGTAAATAACTCAGCTCCTGATTCCCCAAAGCCTTCCACCATGTGTGAAGCACAAATCAAGAGTTTGTTGGAATACTCCCCACTTGTCTATTTGAGTGTGGCTCCAACAACACTCAAGAAGCCCCTGAACCATCCAGAACAAAGCATCCCACTTGTTTGTCACCACATCTTCAAGCATTCCTTCCCTCCATCCCTGACACTTAGCAGCAGTAGTACTATCTACAAGATGCACTGTAGAAATTCACCAAAGATCCTTAGACAGTACTTTCCAAACTGATGACCATTTCCACCTAGAAGGACAAGGGCAGAGGATACCTGGGAACACCAACACCTACAAGTTCCGTCCAAGCCACTCATCATCTGAACTTGGAAATATATTGCCATTGCTTCACTGTCACTGGAATAAAATCCTGGAATTCTCTCCCTAATAGCATCGAGGGACAACCTACAGCACCAGGACTATAGCAGTTCAAGAAGACAGCTCACTACCACCTTCTCAAAGGAAGCTAGGGATGGACAATAAATGCTGGCCAGCTAGCAATGCCCATGTCCCATGAGTGAATGAAAAAAAACTTGGACAAATTAAGTAAGTGGGCAAATGCATAGCAGATGAAGTATAATATTGATAAATTTGAGGTTATCCACATTGACAGAAAAAAATGGGAAGGCAGATTATTATCTAAATGGCAATAGATTGGAAAGGAGGAAATACAAGAGGCCCAAGGGTCCTCATACACATAGTCGCTGAATGTAAGCATGCAGGTGAAGCAGGCAGTGAAGAAGGCAAATGATGTGTTGGCCTTTGTAGTGAGTGGATTTCACTACAGGAACAGGAATGCCTTGTTGCAATTGTACAGGGTCTTGGTAAGATTGCATCTAGAGTATTGTATGCAGTTTTGGTCTGCTTATTTAAGGAATGATGTTCTAGCTGTGGAGGGAGTGCAAAGACTGTTCACCAGACTGATTCCTGGAAAAGCAGGGCTGACGTATGAAGACAGACTGATCAGTTAGGATTACATTCACTAGAGTTTGCAAGAATGAAGGGGGGATGTCGTAGAAACCTTTAAAATTCAAACAGGGTAAAAGCTGGAAGGATGCTCCCAATGACTGGGCAGTCCAGAACCAGAGGTCACAGTTTAAGGATATGGGGTCAGCCATTTCGGACCAAAATGAGGAAAAAAGTCTTCACCTACAAAGTGGTGAGCCTACAGAATTCTCTTGAACAGAAAGGGCTTGAGGCAAAAACATTGACTGTTTTCAAGAAGTTAGATGTAATTATAGAGTCATAGATTTATACAGCATGAAAACAAGCCCTTTGGTCCAATTCATCCGTGCCGACCAGATATCCTGAACTGATCTAGTCCCATTTGCCAGCATTTGGTCCATATCCCTCTAAACCCTTTTCATGACCCATCCAGAGGCCTTTAAAATGTTGAAATTGTACATGCCTCCACCACTTCCTCTGGCAGCTCATTTCATACACGCATTTCATACCCTCTGCATGAAAATGTTGCCCCTCCAGTCCATTCTAAATCTTTCCCTGCTCACCTTAAACCTATTCTCTCTAATTTTGGTCTCCCCTACCCTGGGAAAAAGATTTTGGTTATTCACCGTATCCATGCCCCTCATGATTTTCTCAACCTCTATGATGTCACCCCTCAGCTTCCGATGCCTTCAGAGAAAAATAGCCCCAGCCTGTTCAGCTTCTCCCTATAGCTCAAATCTTTCAATACTGGCAACATTCTTGTAAATCTTTTCTGAACCCTTTCAAGTTTCACAACATTTCTTCCTATAGCAGGGTGGCCAGAACTGCAAACAGTATTCCAAAAGTAACCAAACCAATTCCTATACAGCCACAACATGATGTCCTAACTCTTAATCTAAATGCACTGACCAACGAAGGCAAGCGTGCCAAATGCCTTCTTTACTGTCCTGTCTGTCTGCGACACCACCCTTAAGGAACTGCACCCCTAGGTCTTTTTGTTTGGCAACATTTCCCAGGGCCCTACCATTAACTGTATGAGTCCTGCCCTGGTTTGCCTTACTAAAATGCAAACCTCACATTTATCTAAATTAAACTCCATCTGCCATTCCTTGGCTCATTGATCCATCAGATCAAGGCCCCGTTGTACTCTGAGATAACTACACTGCCAATTTTGGTGTCATCTGCAAACTTACTCACCATACCTGTATTTATCCAATTCATTTATATCAATGACAAAAAGCAGTGGACCCAGAACTGATCCTTGTGGCACGCTGCTGGTCACAGTCCTCCTGTCAGAAAAACAATCCTCTACCACCACCATCTGTCTCCTACATTGAAGCCAATTTTGTATCCAGTTGGCTAACTCCCCCTGTATTCCATGTGATCTAACCTTACTAACCAGTCTACCATGCAGAATCTTTCATTTCTTAGGGCAAAAGGGAGCAAATGATCTAGGGCAAAAACTGGGAAAGGATACTGTGTTGAATGATTAGCTATGATGCTATTAAATGGCAGAATAGGCTCGAAGGACCAAATGGCTTACCCCAATCCTATTTCCTATCTTCCTGTGTTTCCAGATAACAGATACACCATGATCTCACTGAATGGTGGAACTGGTTGGAGGTGTTAAATGGCTGTCTCCTCTTTCTTTATACAGCCCACAATGAGGGTAACAATCCTTCAGTACCCTACCCCACTGACACAGCAACATCCCACAGAGGAACAATATAAATTACAGTCCATGGGATAATAACCAGCTCCTAATTCGCGCAGAATGGTTGGGTCAGGGGAGCTTTGAAATTTCGTCAGATCTGTAACTGGTCAGTTGTGTGGAGCCGTCCATAAGAACCAGCCCTTTTTGGTTGTGAATGATCGGGGTGAGGCTGGGAAGACAATTTATTTCTTTGAAAATTTGTATAACGTGGTTGTCAATCTCAAAAATTATTTACAAGAGGCTACCATTGTACTTTTAAGTAAAGATTATTAAAGTTTGTTAACACAAAAGAAAAAGAACACAAACTATTATAGACTATAGAAGAAATATTTGGAAGAGTCTTGTTATAAATGTCAAAAATAAAGATTCAACCCTTTAACCCTTGACAGAGGGGACACACTATTTCCACTTTAAAGTTCCTTGTTCATTTGGCACAACCAGTAATTGGTTTCTTTTTAACATATTTCTGCATTCACTCCCTGTTACCTTCTTTAATTCACATCTCTTCCTGAGACTCTTAAACAAACTGCTCATATATTTCTGGACATAGGTTCCTTAAACTCATCTTCCACACTCCCCTGTTTCTGGAGGTTTTCTCCAACTGACACTCTGCACTTCTTGTTTTCTACTGTTTTGGACACTGCTAAACTGCACTGCAGCTTGTACAGGCTTTTTCAACCCGATGGCCTCCATTTGTCTATGAAAAAATTCTGCACACTCTTGTGGAAGGCTCTACTTTTAAAAAAAAAATTTTTGTCTCTTTCTCCCTGTGTCATCGGATATGTTGTTGCAAAGGAACAGCCCAATTTTGTTTCTCTCTTCTACCCTTCTTTTATGGCACTGACAATATTCACCACAAAGATTTAAAAGTCTCAGGTAAAAGCAGCAAAACAAATTTCCAGATAAGCTGACAATACTCAGAATTCAAAAATAAACTGAAACAATGCTACCACTTCTTAACATGCATTATAGAAATAGAAATCAAAGTTGAACTTAAACCTGGGTCGGTCCATTTTAAAATGCAAAATTCAATCAATCATGACACATGATGAACTTTCATCACAATAATCCATTAACAGAGGAAGCTGGTTTTGAAATTCCTGGTTTTTAGATCAGGTTGGTTCCACTCTTGTCAGAAAATTCTCTGGGATCAGCATTTCCAAGGAATGTAGAGTATATTTCAGACATGGTGGCTTCATACAGCTCGTTATCTTGTCACTTTTATTTACAGATCAAAAGGGTGATCAGAAGAGTTCAGAGATTGAAACAAAGCATTGACCTAGATAGACACTAAGTAATTGTGTGGTCTGATGGCTTCATTCACTGTCTCTTGACTGGTCGATTGAACAAAAATCACTCTTTATATCTTGGTCAGGTTTTTAAAGTCCCAGGGCATGTCTGGAGAATGCTTCTGGACAATTTCAGAAAATTGTTCATTGCGAATGGCCTTCCTATGCTGCAATATCTTCTTTTTGGCTTTCAAATGTTGCTTCATAAGTCAAACATGTCCTTGTTGAAAAACCAGCTACAATCCCATTTTTTATATAAAGAAGTTATTTCTTCAGGTTCACATTCGAATGTTTTTAAATGTCTGTTTCTGCCTCTATTACCCTTTTAAGACCCTCATCACCCTCTGGGTGAAAAGCTTACTCCTCAACTGCCCTCTATTCCTTCCATCAATTACTTTAAATCTCTGCTCCTTAGCCATAGACTTCTCTGCTCAGGAAAGACGCGCTAGCCTTGAAGTCACATCTTTCTTTAGTTTCTCTCTATCTCCTCTCTTGGCCTCACTGAACTCATCTTGTCCATGAGACCCACCTCTCATATGCCTCCCTCCTGTGCATGTGCTGTTCTCACCACTGCACGTCCTCACCACCTTAGATGCTGTGGGTCTTCCTCTTCTGATCTGCTGTCAAACACATCCAAGGAAACACATCCCAGACCGAGGATGAAGAATGCTATTCACACACAAGAAATCTCGGTGAAACCTTTACCAGAGAAAGTGAGGCAGCAGCTGCAATAAGTGAGGCTTTATCTGGATGGGTCAAGCTAATGTCCTTAGAAGGGATGCCGTCTGTGGCTGGTGGTCATTCAGTTTTTTGCTCACTTCATGAAATCAGACTTGCCTCTTTGGCTGCCTGTGGTGAAACAGTAGTTTCCCTGATTACACATAAAGATCTGTGGTTGTTACGACAATTCTGGTTGCTCACTTTCAGTGTATGATTAACATGGCAACTTTTCCATGTGGATCTCTCATTACAATGTTCTGTTGAGTGTATTAAACGTTTGCACCTTGATCAGATCTCCAATTCTCAACTCTGGCAATAATTTGGCAGTATTATCAAAGTGACATCTTCTTTTTGTCATGTCACTTTGGTCTTTCTTGTCAGTCACTCCCTTTATCACGTCTGCCCTCAGCAGTTTTTTAGCTGTTGGAAAGTTGTGTCATTATATTAGTTGCTGGAGTTGACAATGTTCCTTGTCTTCAATTGGTGCGCTTTTCTTCTAAGATTATGTCGTACACATCTGAACTGGATCTCTGGATCTGGGATTTTAACTAATGGTCCCTTTAGCAACATCACAAGAAACAGGAGCAGGAATAAACCATATGATTGGTCATGTTTGCTCCAACACTAAGTATGACTAAGGCTGATTTTGGTGTTTAACTTCACATGCCCACTTCCCATATCCACTGATTCCCTGAGAGACCAGTCTATTCCAACACTGACTGTATTCACAATGTGGAGGATCCATAATCTTCTGGGATCCAGACTTCCAACGATTCCCAACCCTCTGTGTGAAATAATGACTCCTTGTCTCAATGCTATTAGTCCCTTATCCTGAGACTGTGCCCCTATTATTCTACATTCCCTGACTAATGGAAACAATATCTCAGTGTCCATGATTCAAGCCCCTTCACAACCTTGTCTGTTTCAATGAGATCATCTCTCGTTCTAAACCCCAGTAAATATTGGCTCAATTTACTGAGCCACTCATCACAGGTAGCCCCCTCATTCCAGGGATGAAGTTAAACCTTCACTATAGTGCCTCCACTACAATATATCCTTCCTTAAATGTGGAGATCAACACTGCACACAGTCCTCCAGATGTAATCTCAGCAAAATCTTATACAATTGCAGCAGGACCTCTGTACACTTGTTCTCCAATCCCCCTGCAATAAAGACCAACATGCTGTTTGTCTTCCTAATTGCTTGCTATGCCTGCATGCTAACTTTCTGCATACAATTTTCTTTGAACATCAACACTTTGAGCTTTCTCGTTTTTTTCAAAAATATTCTTTCTCCTTTCATATGATCAAAGTGAACAGCTCACACTTCCCCACATTACACTTCGACCATCGTGTTGCCCATTTAATCTGTCCATGAATCTTAGTAGCCCCTCTATGTGCTCTCTACAGATTACCTTTCCATCCAGCTTTGTATCATTAGAATCTTAGAGAATGAAGAGGTCTACTCCAAGCTTCATCCATGGGCTGTTTGGGATGTCATGAGTCATCAGCAGCTCTTTATCTTGTTTAGCATGATGTTCATTATAAACACTGCACTGGCTGATGTGATTCTTCATCTCATTGCTTATGTTTGACCAATACAACCCTTCTCTTTTCTTCCTCAGACCAGACTCAATTCCTTGATGGTTTGTGTAGGATCTGTTTCAATATTTCTTCTCTTTTGTCTTTAGGTAAAATGTCTCTTTGAACAGGATGCCATCTTGAGCAATCACTTGCTTGTCCAATACTCTCTCATAGTAACAGGACTGTCCTTGATGAATTCAGTTACAATGCCCTGTAACATTTGAAGAATTGTGCCTTGTTGTGAAAATTGTTTGATCTGAGCAAGACCAGATTCATTGCCTCTGCTGGGCTGATGATTTCCAGAGCATATCGTGCTGTTGCTTCTTGTGGAACGTGGAATATTTCACATTTTGCACAAGCATCAACTGCCTTCAGAGAGACTGCAGATCTCAACAGCATGTCAGTGATGTACACCTGCTTCCGTTGTTTGTACTTCACTTCCAAGTGATAGCTCAGCAAATTAAGTAACATCATTTGCAAATACTTTAGAACAGATAGAAGTGCTTTGAGAAATATGTCATCAGCTTGTGGTCAAAACTAACAGCTAGTTTCTCCCTAAACAGGTATTGGTTGAAATACTAAAGACAATAGCCAGACTGTCTCTCTCAGTCTGTGCACATTGTTGTTCAGTATGTGTTAATGCTCTGGATACAAACCCAACAGGTTGCCCTCACTGCATGGGGGTTGCTCCAAGTCCTGTGTCACTGACATCACACTGCAGGGTGGCTCCATTGTTGACATCATAATCCCTCAGCACTGGTGATGTCATCACAAGTATCATATATAATTTTAAGTTAGTAAGTTACTTCACTACAGTCATTGGTGAGAGCTTTCATAATGTGCATTTGTTCAGCTGTTAGATCTCAGCTGGAGTATTGTGTGCAGTTGTGGGTGTCACATTCTAGGAAAGATGTAAATGTCTTGGCGAGAGTACAGAAATGATTTACAGGAATGTTTCCAGAAATGAGAAACTTCAGTAATGAGGATAGATTGAAGTGTTTGGAAGCAGGCCGAGAGCAGATTTGGTAGAGGTTTCCAAAATCGTGAAAAGGGCTGGACAGAGTAAATAGGGAGAAGCTGTTCCCACTCCTAAAAGAAAAAGGAAAATGAGAGCATAGATTTAAAGTGATGTGCAAACAAAGCAAGGCAGATGTGAGAAATCTTTTCACTCAGCAAATAGGGTATGGAATGCACTACTTGAAAGTGTGTTGGAGGTAGATTTAAATGAGGCATTCAAGATGATGCTGGATGATTATTTGGATAGAAATAAAAAGGGTATGGGAAATAAAGTAGGAGATTGATACTAGGTAATGATGCCAGTGGAGGTACACTGAGCCAAATAGTCTCCTTTTGTGCCAAAATAGTTCTGTGATGAACTGTCACAATCTAAATGCTAAATTTTATAGTCAAAGATGGCCACAGTGTTATCCTACTTGGGAACTGTACTGCATAACTTAATTTGGGTTTTCTTGGGTGTAATATGTTTGCTGACCACAGCTGAACTACTATTTAGGATAATGTAACTGGCCTGGGTTCCTGGCTGATAGATAATGTTCAGCCAGAGTTTCCGTTTATAATAGTTAAAGGAGGCCAAAGAACCTTCTAATATTTGCTCACTTAACTCACATTTGGAAAATAGCTTCAGAGATAAAAGGTACTGCAGATGCTGGAGAATCCGAGATAACAAGCATGGGGCTGGATGAACACAGCAGATCAAGCAGCATCATAGGAGCAGGAAAAACCGCAGGAAGTGCTACACCTGCCCCCACACCTCCTCCCTCACCCCAATCCCAGGCCCCAAGAAGACTTTCCACATCAGGCAGAGGTTCACCTGCACATCTGCCAATGTGGTATACTGCATCCGCTGTACCCGTTGTGGCTTCCTCTACATCCTCTCACCAAGCGGAGGCTTGGGGACCGCTTTGCAGAACACCTGCGCTCAGTTCGCAACAAACAACTGCACCTCCCAGTCGCGAACCATTTCAACTCCCCTTCCCATTCCTCAGATGACATGTCCATCCTTGGCCTCCTACAATGCCACAGTGATGCCACCCGAAGGCTGCAGGAACAGCAAATCATATTCAGCCTGGGAACCCTGCAGCCCAATGGCATCAATGTGGATTTCACAAGCTTCAAAATCTCCCACCCCCCAACCGCATCCCAAAACCAGCCCAGCTCATCTCCACCTTCCTAACCTGTTTTTCCTCTCACCCCAAGCCACACCCCCATCTCCTATCTACTAACGTCATCCCGCCCCCTTGACCTGTCCGTCCTCCCTGGACTGACCTATCTCCTCCCTACCCCCCTACCTACACTCACCTTTACTGGCTCCATCCCCGCCTCTTCGACTTCATCCAGCCCCATGCTTGTTATTTGGAAAATAGCTGTTTGGGATGGTAACACAGGCTAATGGCAGACATTATTAGTGAGTTTCATAATCTGATTTAATCTTCAGAATTTTCTTCATATTGTAAGATATCACAATACTTAATTGGAAATCTCTTGAGCTGACCTGAATGCACGGAGAAGTAAGAGTAATGTTAACTGTGACAGGTAAGGGCTTCCTGACTAGTGTAAGAATTGATCTTTGAATAATTATATTTCACATGTTTAGTGGGAAAATAAACTTCTTTAGTCTCTCAAAGATCAGAATATGAAGCTTGATGAGGGTAAACCTGAATGCACACACCACACATACTTAAATGTTTAATAATTTTCTTAGCTGTAGCCATTTCAATTATTGCTTCTTGAAAGGGAAAGCATTTATTTAAATTTCGTCTTGTCAAACGGAATCAGAAACATTCTCGGAGAGTTGTATTAAATTCCTTGTGGACCTTTTTTTCTTTATTGTTACGTGTATTACAATCATTATGTTTGTGGACTGGTTCTAGAGGTGGGCTGGCCTAGAATTTGCACCTGCTGTCTGTTATGCTAGTTTCCTGCCATAGTCTAGCCTCTGGCCTGTTTTTGAGAAGGCTAGGTTAAGTGTGAGATAACACAGTGTGGAGCTGGAGGAACACAGCACCCAGGCAGCATCTGAGGAGCAGGAAAGCTGACGTTTTGGCCCGGGACCCTTCTTCAGAAATGGGGGACAGGAAGGGGGCTCTGAAATAAATGGAGGGGCGGTGCAGTGATAGCAGGTAGATAGTGGAGCGGATAGTTGGGAGAGAAGACAGGTCAATGAGGTGGGGATGAGAGGGGAGGAGCTGGTCTTGGGATGAGGTCGGGGTGGGGAGATTTTGAAGCTAGTAAAGTCAACATTGATACCATTGGGTTGTAGGCTTCCAAGGCGGAATATGAGGTGCTGTTCCTCCAGTTTCCGGGTGGCATCATTGTGACACTGGATGAGTCCTGGGATGGACATGTCGTCCAGGGAGTGGGAGGGGGAGTTGAAGTGGTTCGTGACTGGGAGGTGTTGTTGTTTGTCTCGAACCAAGCGTAGGTGCTCTACAAAGCAGTCTCCGAGCTTCCGCTTGGTCTCCCCGATGTAGAGGAGGCCACATCGGGAACAGTGGATGCAACAGACGACATTAGCAGATGTGCAGGTGAACATCTGTCTAATGTGGAAGGTTTTTTTGGGGCCTGGGATGGAGGTGAGGGGGGAGGTGTGGGGGCAGGTGTAGCACCTCCTGCGGTTGTAGGGAACGGTGCCAGGGGTGGTGGGGCTAGTGGGGAGTGTGGAGCGGACAAGTGAGTCACGGAGAGAGCCGTCCCTCTGGAAGGCAGATAAGGGGGTGGAGGGAAATATATCCTTAGTAGTGGGGTCAGATTGCAGGTGGCAAAAGTGACGGAGAATGATGCGTTGAATCCCGAGTTAAATGGGGTGATACGTGAGGATAAGGGGAATTCTGTCTTTGTTTTTATTGCGGTGAGGGCGTGTGAGGGCTGAGGTGTCGGAAACTCAAGAGATGCAGTCGAGGGTGTTTTCGACCACTGCAGGGGGAAAATTGCAGTCCTTGAAAAACGAGGACATCTGGGATGTCAGGGAGTGGAACGCCTCATCTTGGGAGCAGATGCGGTGGAGGCGAAGGAATTGGGAATAGGGGATCGCATTCTTGCAGGAAGGTGGGTGAGAGGAGGTGTAGTCTAGGTAGCTGTGGGAGTCGGTGAGCTTGAAATAGATATCAGTTTCGAGGTGGTCACCAGAGATGGAGACAAAGAGGTCCAGAAAGGAGAGAGAGGTATCAGAGATGGTCCAGGTGAACTTGCGGTTGGGGTGAAAGGTGTTAATAAAGTTGATGAACTGTTCGAGCTCCTTGTGGGAGCACGAGTGGTGCCGATAAAGTCATCGATGAAGCAGAGGAAGAGGTGGGAAATAGTGCCAGTGTAACTGCGGAAGTATGATATAGCTAGGCTTCCTAACTACCTTATTAAAGGCTCTCTCCTGCTCCTCACATACAAAACTGGGGAGGGGGGAATGGTGGCTTGGAACAGTCCCAAAAAGAGCAATCCAAAGGTAATTCTGGGTACAGTTTTGGGTCAGGGTGACAGTCCCTAGTAAGGGGAGTCTAACGTGAAAGGCTAGGAGGTGGTGGTGGGATAAATGGAAAAGTTGGACTGCTGGGGGCTTGGAGCATGGCACCAGTGGACCCATAAATGTACAAAGGAGGTGTATCACTCCCTAGCCTGATACCAGCCATCACAGCTACTGGGCTTTCCACACGGCATGAGCACACCCAGCCTTGCTGTGGTTTCAATTCCCAGTGTGTGTGAAATGAGGCTGTTAAATGGCCATTCATTAGCCACCTAAGAACCTCGGTTGGCCCATATGCGGTTCGATAGTCCTTCTGATAAATCATCCACATTTTCTTCAACCCTCCACTCCCCAAATAATATTCAGACAGATTGGCCCAACCTTCAAAATAAGTCAATGGCTACCCTTTCCGCCATGAGTCATGTTGAAGGAAGAAAATCCAAATTGTAACAATAAAATTCAATCTTTAAATTGTTTAAAACATTTAAGCTTCCTGATCTCTCAGACAAGTTGCAGAGAATAACAGATTAGAATGCTTTCATAATAACGAGAGACCAAAAGTTGTGCAGAAACAACGAAATTTTGTTATCCATGAACACACATCACTCAAAGCTGCTGCACATGCAGAAAAATGTTAAAAAGACATGTTGGGTTTTACTTCATAGTGGTTGGATTGAAAAGGGAGATTGTGTTACAATTAAACATTGATTTGTTCACACTGCATTTTGTTTAGGACACTAAAAGTCAGGAAAGATGTATTGTTCTTGACAACTAAACAGTGGAGATTTACCAGAATGATACCAGCCATAAAGGATTAGTTTAGAAGAAGTTGCATAAGCTTGGCTTTTATTAATTTGCATTTAGAATATTTAAGGGTGATCTAATCAGGATCTTTAAAATGATTATGGTACAGCTGTGCTGAACATGGTAGATACAACAAAATTATTTGCTATAGTAGGGAACTCTAGAACAAGAGGACATAATTTTAAGACAGAACTGAGCTAATTTTCCCCCATTGAGTACAGAAGTTGGGATGTCATGTTGCAGCTGTACAGGACACTGGTTAGCCATTTCTGGAATACTGCATTCAATTATGGCCTCCTTGCCACAGGAACGATGTTGTTAAACTTGAAAGGGTTCAGAAAAGATTGACAAGGACATTGCCAGAATTGAAGGGTTTGAGCTAAAGGGAGAGACTGAACAGACTGGGGCTATTTTCCCTGGAGAGTCAGAGGCTGAGGGATGACCTTATCAACGTTTATAAAATCATGAGAGGCATGATATGGTGAATAGCCAAGGTCTTTTCCTCAGGATAGTGCCGTCCAAAACTAGAGGGCATAGGTTTAACATGAAGCGGGGAAAGATTTAAAAGGGACCTGAGGGACAACTTCTTGTGCGCAGATGGTGGTGCATGTATGGAATGAGCTGCCAGAGGAAGTGGTGGAGGCTGGTACAATTACTACATTTAAAAGGCATCTGGATGGGTATATGAATAGGTAGGCTTTAGAGGGATGTGGGCCAAATGCTGGTGAATAGAACTAGGTTAATTTAGGATATCTGGCCGGCATGGACAAAAGTTGGCCAAAAGGGTCTGTTTCCATGCTGTACAACTCTGACTCTGACTCTGACTAGTTGTTTGAAGGGAGAGAAAGCTGCTTCTTAGTTATGTGTCCCAGTCCCACTGAACATCTCTGCACAGTGAGAGTGTGTTCAGAACCAGATGGCATTTGACAAGAACTTGGCCAGGGAGGCCCGTGCAGGTTTGCTGATGTTCCAGTACCACCAACAATTGTGCGAAGGCTTTAGGAGACGGGCATAGGGCTTGAAAGGCTTTTCATAAATATCGCACCTGAAGGGTTTCCCCAGTGTGAATCCTGTGAGGTTTCAGGAGGATCAAAGGTATTTTGAAAGTTTTATTGAATATCTCCCACTTAAAGGACTATTCCTGTGTGTGAATTCTCCAGTGGAGCAGGAGATGTGATGACCTTGAGAATGATTTCTCACATACTTCACACTTGAAAGGTTTTTCTCCTGTGTGAAGCCTCTGATGAACCAGAAGGTTGGAAGACCTTGAGAACAATTTGTCACACACCTCACATTTGAAAGGCTTCTCCCCTGTGTGAACACGATGGTGTATGCGGAGAAGTGATGATGTTGAGAATGATTTGTCACACAACTTGCACAGAAATGGTTTCTCCCCCGTGTGAATACGTTGATGTACACGGAGATTTGACGAATACAAGAATGATGTCTCACACACATCACACAAGAACGGCTTCTCCCCCGTGTGGATACGCTGGTGTCTGCGGAGACTCGACGAATCTGAGAATGATTTGTCACAGACCTCACATGTGAATGGCTTCTCCCCTGTGTGAGTGCGCTGGTGTCCATGGAGGTGAGACGATGATGAGAACGATTTGTCACACACCTCGCAAGCGAAGGGTCTCTCCCCAGTGTGAACACGTTGGTGTCTGCGGAGACTGGATGAGTCTGAGAATGATTTGTCACACACCTCGCATGTGAATGGCTTCTCCCCAGTATGAGTGCGTTGGTGTACACGGAGGTTCGATAAGATCGAGAACGATTTTTCACACACATCGCACGTGAATGGTTTCTGCCCCGTATGAATTCTCTGGTGCCTCAGGAGATGAGAGGAGTGAGTGAAAGCCTTTTCGCAAACCTCACACCTGAAGGGTTTGTCCCCCGTGTGAATCATTTGGTGTGTCAGCAGCCTCGTAGAGGTCATGAAAGATTTATCACAAACCTCACACTTGAATGGTTTCTCTTCCATGTAGCTGTTTGTGTTAACAGTTTGTCTAACAAATGGACCTTATCCTCTAAACTTGTGAAAACCTCCTCACACACCTCACACTTGAACAGCCTCACACCAGTAGGAATGAGGGTCATGAGGATCAATGAATGACTGAAGCTCCCACCACATTTGAAGCCACTCACACTTCTTCCCAGCCTCACCCTGACTGATCACCCACAGCCAAACCTTCAGAAAGGTTGGTTCTGATGGAAGGCTCCACACCACTGACCAGTTTCAGATTTGATGATATGTTAAAGTTCCTCTGACTGACCGATTTCCAGATGATGGGTTCACTGCCCAACCTTCTCTGTGTTCAGCAACGCTGTGAAGGGACTTGATATCTTCCCACAGTTGTGCAGTTGTTCCTTGGGTGATGGTCAGGATCTATCTGTGGTGTCTATCCTCTGTATTCTCTGGTGTAGTACGATGCAATCCTTCTGTAAAACAGGAAAAAGAAATCTGATTTGTATCAACAACATTGACTCCCTAGAGTTTCATGGCTTCAGGTCAAACAAGTTCAAGGTAAACCACCACACCCGTTTCAAATGATGAGTACGTCATCATGTTCATCATCTTGAGGGAAATAGACCAAGAACAGATCCCAAAACTGGGTGCCTGTGCTGTGCACTGAGTCATCAGCAGCAGGGTTGTATTCCACCACAATCTCACAGCCAGGCAGAGCCCTCATTCCAGGATTATCATCAAACCAGTGAACTGGCAGGTTAGGAGCAACTTTGGGGATACTTTAGAGTCCAGGTTTGAACCTGATGAATTACAGAGTGTATTACAGAGGGTAACATAACATACATAACATGGGTTAAACACCAAGAGTAACAGGTAATAAACAAAGTATCCTAGAAATGGGGGTTTCCTTTCTGTGAGCTGCCAGGCAGATATGGGAGGGAATACAGTATCTTGTTGAAGAGACACATCCTCTGACAATCCAAAGACTCCAGAATATTCGTCCTGGTGAGGCCAGGGAAGGCCTCAGCGTTGACAGTCAGTTCAGATGTCTCTGGAAATTCAAATAAATGGATTTTGACAGTTACGACTTAAGGAAACAAAGTGGAGAGTATTTTTTTGGAAGCTATGGGCGACCTGGGCCTGGTGCATCCTGTGAAAACTGTGATTTTACTGTTAGCAAGACCTGACGTATCACTGTCGCATGAGATGTTCAGTCATGTTAAAAGTTAAGCGGGGGGAGGATGTTCTGTTTACAGATTCTGAAGGAGTCACTGAACTTGAAATGTTGGCTCTGTTTCTCCAGCAATTTCCGTCATTGTTTAGTCAATGTTGCTTTCCCTGGATATATTGACTAAATGTCTGAAAGTGTGAAACCGTGTCATGCAATGCATTTAAGTTAGTGTCTGGGAATATAAATCTCTTGAAAAGTTACAGTCTCTATTTGGCTGTTAAAAATCCATTGATCAACTTCAGTAAAAGCTCATCACATGGCTGCTTGTGCAGTAACCATTGGCACACATTAGCTGCTACGTTCCCTACGTTATAACACTGCTTTGAGGCATGGTGGCATGAAACCTTGAAATAAATTCAAGGCTGCCCTTTTTAGTCTTCTTGAGGAGGTTATAAAGCTAGGGTGACAGAATGTTTTGGAGGGATTTGAAAAGACAGGAAACATTCAGATCCTAACACACAGATGTGATCGTTCACAGTCCACAGGATAATAACCAGATCCCAACACACACACAACTCAACACTAGGAAATCAGTAAGAATCCTCAGACACTCTGCACCTCCCAGATAATTACAGATCACCTTCTCATAGTCAGGAATGAACCATCAACAAAACTCAGCCTGGAAATCAGAAGGGAAATGCTTCCAATAGACACACTCAATATCCAACACACAGCTCCAGTCAAACAGTTCAGCACAAAGCACTGAGTAAACAGCTCTCTCAGCTGGATCTTCTCACACAGCATAAGGGACATTTCCACCCCTGACTGCCCACAGGACAGTCAGACTGCCTGAAGACTGGTGTGGATATTATGGGATACAATTTGTATAAAAGCTGCTCCTTCACTCACCATCTCCTCACTTGGTTTTCAGTCCCTACAGGAAGTGAACCAGCTCTGGAAGAGGAAGAGGAGGGAATGGGCAGAGTGGGTGGGCTCTCTGATTGACGTCTCTCACAGCCAATCCAAATATTTCTGCAGCAACATGAGTTTCCTGAAGCTTGGGAAACTGACCGGTGAAATGGAGGTGACTTTGAGCAGCAGATCAGGTGGGGATTTAAACTTGTCATTGTCCCCATTTGAATAAAATCTCACTTATTGCAGCTGCTGTCTCAGTTCCCCTGGTAAATGTTTGACAGAGATTTCTCGTGTGGGAATAGCATTCTTCACCCTCAGAGGCTTTCAAACTGACAACACAGTCCAAAGATGTGCAGGTTAGAGTCGATTGGCTCAGTTGCCCATAGTGTCCAGGGATGTGTAGATTAGGTGGGTTACAGGGGGATGGGTCTGTGTGGGATGCTCTGAGGTTCAGTGTGCACTTGTTGGGCTGAAGGACCTGTTTCACACTGTAGGGTTTCTATGCTATGGATCTGAATTGGGACCAGCTGGTTTGAGTGATGGCAGGAGGGACTTCCAGTTACTGGTGAGTTTCCGATGAAAGATCATCTTGAACTGAAGCATTAACTCTGTTTCCCTCTGCAAATGCTGCCTGACCTGCTAAGGATTTCCAGTTTTTTTTCTGCTTTTATTCTAGTTTGTAAAGCACAGAAACAGACCATTTGGCCCAGTTATTTTCAGTTCGTGCTTATGCTCCAATTGGCCTATCTCCCTTCCTGTTTTACCTCATCTCCTGAGCAGATCAATCCGTTCCTTTCTCCCTCATGGACTTACTAAGCTTCCTATCAATTGCATCCAAATTATGTCCTCACCCATTCCCTGTGAGGAAGTTCAACATTCTCATCATTCTTTTGGTGAATAATTTCCTCCTGAATTCCTCATTGGATTTATTATTCACCATCTAATGTCCTTTAGAGAAGGAAACTGTAATCCTTAACTGGTCTGGCCTATGTAACTCCAAACCCACAGCAGTGTGGTTGACCTTGAACTGCCCTCTGGGCAATTAGGGATGGGCAATAAATGCTGCCTAGCCAGTACAGCCCCTCATCCCGTTAATGAATTTAAAAAAAAACTTATATTGATGGCCTCTAGTTTTGCACTACCCACACAAGAGAAGGTATCTCTGTAGTTACCCCCAGATTCTTAATTTGATAATGCAGACATTTTTTTCAGGTGGTAGAGATTATGGATTTAGAAGGTGCTATCTCAGGAGCCTTGGTGAGTTGTTGCAGTGCATCTTAGGGATTGTGTATAGTGCTGCCCCTGTGCGGGTTAGTGAAGGAAATTCATATTCTGAAGGTGATGGATATGGTGCCAGTAAACTGAGCTGATTTGTTCTGGACGGTGTCCAGCTTTGTGAGTGCTGTTGAGGCTGTGGGGAATATTTCATCACGTTTCTGACTTGACCAATGAAGATGGTGGACAAGCATTGACAGTCAGGAGATGAGTTATTTACTGCAGTATTACTGCATTGATCTGCACTTGTAGCTACAGTATTGAAATGGCAAGTCCATTTTGGTTTCTAGTAATGGTGGAAGGGTTAATACAGCACAAGTATATCTGGGCAAGCACAGGGAGTGGACCAACGATGACCAATAGGCTACATAAACAGCCAAGAGCAGGAAGTGAGCAGACTTTGACCAAAAAAAGGATTTTGTATCAATCATGTTGTACAAATTTGGATGTAACTGAAATAACTCCACAGCGGCTGGTATCCCGTCAGCAAGTTATCCTTTATTTACACGTGAAGAGTCCAAGACACTGATCCAGCTCCCTCAGAACTAGCTCTGAGTGAACAGGATGTCTGACATGCATGTTTATTTCTGTCAGCCAGAGGACCCTGATTGGACCAGATTAACATCCCCAGTCAGGGAACTATGACGTCCACCTGGCTGACCTTGTTACAATCACTACATCCCTCTCCCTCTGAGTCCGAGGACATAGGCTGGCTCTTTTTTCTGTAGCTCCTTCTGGGGCGTTTTAGCAGCAAGTAACTCACAGTAGCTTGCCTCTTGCACTTGCAGTGTCTTGGAGGAAATTCATTCTCTTCTTCAGACAGCAAAGGTGTCCATGCAGCGACATCCACTGTGTCCATCTCAGATTCCAACTCTTGATGGAGAGGGAGAACCCACAGGCTCTGGAACAGTTGGAAAGGCTATCAAGGAGCCGGGCATGTTTTGCTCCTACACTGTTTGCAGGTTTGCAGGTTTCATATAGTCCACGTGCTTGTTGGACTGTCGGACCTACCCGAACTTTATATGTCACTGGACCTGACCTCACGTCGACCATACCATTTACCCATGCAGGGCCATTCCTGTAGATTCGACATCAAATTTCGTCCACTGAAGTAAACTGTCGCTCTCGGCTAGCAGAGCCTTGCGTCTGGCATAGGCATTCCAGATGCCGACTCAAAGACAACTGTTGCCAGTGAATTTCTTTGGGAGCGTGCTTTTCTCTCGTCGTCACTGAAACAACTCCACAGAGGCCAGTATCCCCTCACCAAGTCACCTGTTATTTACATGCGGAGAATCTTTGACAATGAACCAGTTCCCTCAGAGCCAGCTCTCAGAGTAAAGAGGATATCTTGCAGGTCTTCTTGATTGGACCAGATCAACATCCCCAATCAGAGAACTTACATTCTGTGTATATTCATATTCAGGTCTTTAATTCTGAACCCCTATATGGGATCACATTTATAAATACAAGTGTTTGTAAGTCGGAAGTTCATAAATTGGGACCTTCCCCCCATCATCTCTTCCACCCGTCAGCACGGCACTGGAGTGTCAGCCAGGAGGTTTTGTGCTCAGGTCCTGAAGTGGGACTTGAACCCACAATGTTCTGGCTCAGAGAACAAGGTTGTGGGTTCAAGTCCAACTCCAAATGGAACATTCCTTGGATATTGTCAGAGTTAGATGAATTAGTCTTTGAGCACCCTGCATAAATCACCCCTCTCACAAACCATTCAACAAAGCGTCATATCAATCTTCTCCCCCTCCCATCACCCTCTCCCTCCTCTGCATGTGCAGATCCTACCACGGCAGGTCATCACTGCTTTAAATGCTGTGGGTCTTCCTCATCTGATTTGCTGTCAAACACATCCGAGGATACACATCCCGCACTGATGTTGTCAGTTTGAAAGCCTCCAAGGATGAAGAATGCTATTCCCACACTGGAAATGTCTGTCAAACATTTACCAGGGGAACTGAGACAGCAGCTGCAAAAGGTAAGGTTTTATTCAGATGGGACAATGACAAGTTTAAATCCCCACCTGATCTGCTGCTCAAAGTCACCTCCATGTCACCGGTCAGTTTCCCAAGCTTCCGGAAACTCATGTTGCTGCAAGAATATTTGGATTGGCTGTGAGAGACGTCAATCAGAGAGCCCCACCCACTCTACCCATTGTCTCCTCTTCCTCTTCCAGAGCTGGTTCACTTCCTATAGGGACTGAAAACCAAGTGAGGAGATGGTGAGTGAGGGAGCAGCTTTTATACAAATTGTATCCCATAATATCCACACCAATCTTCAGGCAGTCTGACTATCCTGTGGGTAATCAGGGGTGGAAATGTCCCTTATGCTGTGTGAGAAGATCCAGCTGAGAGAGCTGTTTACTCAGTGCTTTGTGCTGAACTGTTTGACTGGAGCTGTGTGTTGGATATTGAGTGTGTTTATTGGAAGTACTTCCCTTCTGATTTCCAGGCTGAGTTTTGTAGATGGCTCGTTCCTGACTATGAGAAGGTGAGGTGTAGCTATCTGGGAGGTGCTGAGGGTCTGAGGATTCTTACCGATTTCCTGTTCTTAGGTTTTTATGAGTGTGTTGAGAGCTGATTATTATCCTGTGGACTGTGAATGGCCAGTTCTCTACGTGGGGATCTGCCTAGTGACATGGAGTCATGCAGCACCGAAACAGACCCTTCGGTTCAACCAGCCCATGCCAGCCATCATCCCAAAGTAAACTAGCCCCACCTGCCTGCACTTGGCCCATATCCCTCCAGATTGTTAATATCCATGTACTTATCCAAATGTCTTTTAAATGTTGTAACTACACCCACATCCACCAATTCCTTAGGAAATTCATTCCACACATGAACCACACTGTATGTAAAAAAAATGCCGCATGTCTTTTCTAAATCTTTCTCCTCACACCTTAAATATAAGCCCTCTAATCTTGAAATCCATCCTCGGGAGACCACACCTGACATTCAACTTATCTATGCCCCTCATGATTTTATAAACCTCTATAAGATCACCTCTTAACTCCTCCGCTCCAGTGAAAAAATGGCTCAGCCTATCCAGCCTCTTCTTATTCCTTAAACCTCCATTTTCAGCAACATCCTGATAAATCTTTTCTGAACCCTCTCCATCTTAACAATATCATTCCGGTATCGGGGTAACAAAAGCTGGACACAGTACTCCAGAAGGGCCATCACCAACATCCTGCACAACCTCAACATGCCTTTCCAACTCCTAAACGCAATGGTATGAGCAATGAAGGTAATAATGGTAAACGCTTTCCTATCCAACCTGTCTACATGATGTAAACTTCAAAGAATTATGTATCTAAAGCTCTTGGACTGTCTGTTCTACAACACCATCTAATGCCCTTCTTTGAATTGTATAAGTACTGTTCTTGTTTGTTTTACCAAAATACAATATCTTGCATTTATCCAAATTATACTCCATCTGCTACTCGTCACGTATTGACCTAGTTGATCAAGAACTCCCTGTAATCTTAGATAACCTTCTTCACCATCCACAATGCCACCAATTTTGGTGTCATCCACAAACTTACTAACCATGCCTCCTATATTCCCATCTAAATCATTTATATAAATGACAAGCAAAAGTTGACCCAGCACTGATTCTGTGGAACACCACTGGGACCAGATCTCCATTCCGCAAAAAATCCCTCCACCACCACTTTCTGTCTCCTGCCACTGAGCCAATCTTGTATCCAATTGGCAAGCTGTCCCTGAATCCCATGTGATTTAACTTTATAATTAGTCCACCATGTAGAACCTTGTCAAAAACTTTGCTAAAGTCCAAATAAACAATGTCTACCACTCTTCCCTCATCAATTAAGTTTGTCAGACACAATTTACCTCGCACAAAACCATGGAAGCTATCCCAAATCATTCCTTGCCTTTCCAAATGCATATAACTCCTACCTTTCAGCATCACCGCCAACGAATTACCCATCACTGAAGTTAGATTTATGGATTTGTAGTTTCCAGGCTTCTCCTTACATCTCTCCTTAAACAAACGCACCACATTAGCCACTCTCCAGTCACCAGCACCTCACACATAGTTATAGAAATATTTCCGCAAGGAGCCCTACAATTTCCTCCCTAACTTCCCACAAAGTCCTGGGATACACGAGGTCAGATCCTGGAGATTTATCCAATGTTGTATTTTCTAGTACCTCCAGCACTTACTATTCTGTAATGTGAATTGTTTTCAAAACATTAATATTTATTTCCCTGAGTTCTCTAGTCTCCATTTCTTTCTCCACAATAAAAACTGATACAAAACATTCATTTAACATCTCTCCCATGTCCTGAGGTTCAATACAAATATGACCTCTTTGAACTTTAAGAGGCCCTACTCTCTCCCTGGTTGCTCTCTTACTCTTAATATACTTTTAGAATATTTTTGGATTATCATTAACCTTATTTGCCAAGGCTGCCTCATACCCTCTCTTTGACTTCCTGATCTCTCTCTTAAGAATGCTCCTACACTGTTTATACTGTTCAAGAGATTCATTTGAACTCAGTTGTCTATACCTAATATACATTTTTTTTATTTTTAACTAGAACCTCAATATTTTTATTCATCTTTTGTTCTCTAACCCTACCAACCTTACCTTTCACTCTAACAGGAACATATTGAATCTGAACTTTCGTTGTCACACGTGTGAAAGCCTCCCATGTACAGATATCCCTTTACTTGCAAACAGTTTCCTCCAATGAGCTTTTAAAAGTTCTTGTCTCATGCCATTAAAATTTGCCTTTCTCCAGTTGAAAACTTTAACCGTTATAGAAGGCTTATCCTATTCCATAAGTCTTTTAGAACTAATAAAATTATGAATACTGCACCCAAAGTGTTCCCCGAGTATCATTTCAGCCACTTGCCCTGCTTTACTACCCAAGAGAAGGTCAAGTTTGTTTCTTTCTCTAGTATGGTAGTCCCAGTCAAGGTTTGGAAAACTAAAATCACCTACTATTACAATCTTATTATTCTGACATATATCTGAGATCTCTCCACATATTTGTTCCTCAATTTCCCTCTGACGATTAGGGGTCTATACTACAATCCCATCAGGGTGAGCATTCCTTTCTTATCTCTAATTTCAACCTATGGACGATTTTTCAGAAATATCTTCTCTAGTTACAACAATAATGTTTTCCTTAATCAAAAAACACCATTCCCCCTCCTCTTTTGCTTCCCTTTCTATCCTTCCTACAGCATCTGAAATTCGGAACAATGAGCTGCCAGTCCTTTCTATCCCTCAATCAAGTTTTTGTAATAGCTACGATCTCCCAATCTCACGTTACCAAACATGCCCTGAGTTCATCAGCTCTACCTGAAAGACTTGGTGCACTGAAATAAATGCAGTTTAATTCTTCAAAATTACTTCGTTCTCTGACTTGTTTTTGTCTGTCTTTTCTGATGAACTCGTTATTTTCAGATTCAGAATGATCCTCATCTATCTCTGCTACTTAGGATTCCACTGTACCCCTTCTCTAACAGTTTACAGTCTCCCTTAATAGAACTGGCAAATCTCCCCACTAGAATATTGGTCCCTTTCCTGTACAGGTGAAACCTATCCTTTTGTACAGGACTTTCTTGCCCCAGAAGAGATCCCAATGATCCAAGAACCTGAATCCTTGATCTTTACACCACCTGTTCAGCCATTGATTTATCTCCTTTATCCTTTTATTTCTTCTCTCATTCGAGCTTGGCACCAGGTATAAATCAGAAATTACTACTTTTGAGGTTAGGTTTTTTTAATCTTCTACCTAACCTGTTATTTTCACGTTGTAAAGCCTTCATCTTGCATGTTGCTTGTCTTCAAGTTGCACAACTCTTCAAGATCTCCAGTCACCCTGTGACCTTCTCGAAAAGAAAAAATTTAAAATTTATGGAGAGCTTTTTAAATCTATCAAAAATTCCAAACTGATTTACAGAAAATGAAGTACTTTTGAACTGGTCACAGTTGTAATGTAGGAAATGTGGCAGCCAATGTGTGCACAGCAAGATCCCACAGCCAGCACTGTGATAATGACTGGATAGTCTCTTACTTGTATGTGTTGATTTAGGGATGAATGGTGGGCCAGGACACCACAGATAACTGCCC
This sequence comes from Ginglymostoma cirratum, assembly GCA_024137785.1. Taxonomy (NCBI): domain Eukaryota; kingdom Metazoa; phylum Chordata; class Chondrichthyes; order Orectolobiformes; family Ginglymostomatidae; genus Ginglymostoma; species Ginglymostoma cirratum. Next base: position 3,409,344 of record JAHRHZ010000002.1, read on the forward strand.
CGTTCCTTTTCAAAACAGTAGTGTGTGGGATCTTTTACCGTCACCTTTAGAGAGAAGGGGAAAGAGACCTCATTTGAGATTTCACCTGAAAGATGGCACTTCTGATATTTTGGCTCTGCCACACTCATTTTGTGTTTAATTATTTTATGATGGTGTCTGATTCTGTGAAGGGTTTTCCATCACCACCCTTGGATCTCACTGTAATTTCCTAAAGTGGGTCAAGAGCAGGGACGTCAACAACATATGGGTTCGACCCAGATATTGGCCTTTCCCAAAAGACTGGGCTTGGATTTGATAATCTTGTCTTGTGCTGTGTCTGATAGCTGAATTTTTGCAGACTGAGCAAGTGTAGTGTGTCTAATTTCCCAGGAGAAAACAGAATCTTTCAATCAGCTACAGCAAAACAATATTTTCCTCAGCTTGTTGCACCACCTGTCCTGTATGTTTTATTCAAATAGCTTTGGAAAACAGCAGATGAAATCTCACAATCCCCAATGAATTAACCTCTCCTGAGTTTTTTTTTAATATGGAATACCTGTTCAAAGGGTAAAACCGGCCAGAATGAATTGAGCTCACAGTGGATTGAGACCCTGTTTTACACCGCTGCGGACTGTCTTTTCCATTGCCCTCGTGGTGCCTGGGAAGATAGGGGTCTGGGCAGAGGAAAGAAAGTAGCCACATTGTCAGCTGTTGGTCACTATCCAGTGCCCCTGCTGGAAACAGATGGTGTGTGACAGTCAGGTGAGGGAAAAGAAAAAACTTGCATCTGATCCTCCAACACAGGGAGTAGCAGACTGGCACTCACTGTGGCACTCACTCAGTCTCTAACTGAGGAGCCAGCTTCTTCAGCAATGGAAAAGAAGGAATTAAATTAAATCATGTTCTTTTTCTGTTACCTTGATCCCAGATGGAGCTTATATTTATCAATTGAGAACTCAGAATGAAAACCTGGCTTAGTGGATTATAGGTTTAATTTTTGTAGTTGGCTACTGTTTTGGCTAGTCCCTGAACATGTACAAATGAGGCTGCAAGTGTTAGATCATAGTCATACAGTGCAGAGACACACTCATCAGTCCAATTTGTCCCCTCTGACTAGACATCCCAATCTGATCTAGTCCCATTTGTCAGCATTTCGCCCATACCCATGTAAGCACTCCCTATTCATGTACCCACTCAGATGCCTTTTAAATGTTGTAATTGTACCAGCCTCCACCACTTCCTCTGGCTACTAACTCTATACATACATCAGTCTCTGCGTAAAAAAGTTGCCCCTTGAATCCTTTTTAAATCTTTCCCCTCTCACTTTAAATGTATGCCCTCTAGTTGTGGACTCCCCTACCTAGGAAAAAGACCCTGACTGTTCTTTAACAAAACAACATAAGTTGTTTTACGCAAAAGAGGAATATATAAATAAAGCTACATGTAGAGACATTTAAGAAAGCTCCAAACATAAACTGTGAAATAAAATGGCAGCCTATTTCCCAGCAATATCCTTTACAGATATTCAAGCCCTAAGAAACATCATTTCTTACTCTTTAATTTCTTCCTCAATTTGTTCTTCCAAGTTCTTTTCTTTGGACTGCTGGAAGTTTTACAACTTCTTTGCAGGTCTGTTGATATGAACTTTTTTTCAATTCTGATAACATAAATATCTTTTTTATAGCTCTGATAATATGTAAACATCAAAGCACGCAATTCAAGCACTCAATACTTGGAGGCTTCACAAACTAAAACCCTTCCACTAAGATGACTGAGCTGAAAAGTTAATTCATCTGCTCTGAAGTCAAATGTAAACTCTGATCTTTTTCTTCTCTGTCCATCATAAACTCAGCAATGTGAACCTTTCATCCAATAAAACCGCACAGATCTTGTTGGCATTTGCCTTTTTGGAAATTATGTCTTTAATTCAGTTTCAAATGATCTTCTAGCCTGAATCTTCTATCAGAACGGAAACCAAACCCACATGCCTCTACTTCTAAAAATCCTAATCCCAAATTATTGTAATATATTTTATGCAGTTTTTATCATGTGTTTTACAGAAGGATTGCACGGCATTAACAGAGAGGATAGTTACCACAGATAGATCCTGACCATCACCCAAGGAACAACTGTGGGAAGACATCCAGTCCCTTCATAGCATTGCTGAACACTGAGAAGGTTGGGCAGTGAAACCATCATCTGGAAATTGGTCGGGTCGGGGAGCTTTGACAAATCATCAGATCTGAAACTGGTCAGTGGTGTGGAGCCTTCCATTGGAACCAACCTTTCTGAAGGTTTGGCTGTGGATGATCGGTCAGGGTGAGGCTGGGAAGAAGTGTGAGTGGCTCCAAGTGTGGTGAGAGCTTCAATCATTCATCGAGCCTTATGAACCACTGACTTATTCTTCTTGTTCAAGTGCAAGGAGAGCTCCTCAGGCATAGATCTCCAAACTCACAAAGTACATCTGCTGCACAATTGTTAACACAAGGGCAGCTACATGGAACATGAACCCTTCAAGTGTGAGATCTGTGACAAATCTTTTGAGGCCTCTTCAACTCTTCTGAGACATCGACGAAATCACACAGGGCAGAAACCCTTCAGGTGTGGCATTTGTGAGATGACTTTCACCCAATCCTCTGATCTCCTGACACACCAGAGAATTCATACAGGGGAGAAACCATTTATTTGCGAAGTGTGTGACCAGTCATTCTCCCGCTCGTCAACCCTCCGTGCACATCAGCGTGTTCACACAGGAGAGAAACCGTTCACGTGTGAGGTGTGTGATAAATCATTCTCGCACTCATCAACCCTGCGCAGACATCAGTGCATTCACACAGGGCTGAAACCATTCACTTGCGAAGTGTGTGACCAGTCCTTCTCACGCTCATCGACTCTCCGCACACACCTACGTATTCATACTGGCGAGAAACCATTCACATGCGAGGTGTGTGACAAATCGTTTTCACACTTATCAACTCTTCGGATCCACCAGCGCGTTCACACAGGGGAGAAACCATTCATGTGTGCAGTGTGCGACAAATCATTCTCACACTTATCAACTCTCTGTACACACCAACGTATTCACACAGGGGAGAAACCATTCACTTGCAAGGTGTGTGACAAATCATTCTCAGACTTAGCAGGCCTCCATGTTCATCAGCGCATTCACACGGGAGAGAAATCATTCACGTGTGAAGTGTGTGACAAATCATTCTCACAATCATCAAGCCTCCGCAGACATCAACGTATTCACACAAGGGAGAAACTATTCACATCCGACACGTGTGACAAATCGTTCTCGAGGTCATGGAGCCTCCTGCTCCATTAGAGGATCCACACAGGGGAGTTACCCTACACTGGGTCTGTGTGAAGACTTTCACCCAATCCTCTGATCTCTCAAAGCACCAGACTATTTGCACAAGTGAGAAACCATTCAAGTATGAAATATTTGATGAAGTTGTCACACAGTCAATGTATCTCCTGGTCCATCAACACACCCACACATAAGAAACTCTGTTATGTGAAAATTCTGTAATAAAGCTTTTATGCAATTGTTGAAGCCCCTGGATCATCGGCAAACCTGCAAGGGAACTACCAACAGGTGTGAAGGAAGTTCAGTAATTTTATTTAGGTTGTGAACTAGCTCGCCAAGTCTTAGCCCAGTCTATCCTCAGAGTGTGTAACGGTGTACACAGTCTCACGGTGCAGGGTGTTCAGTGGGACTGGGACACAGAACAAGAAGCAGCTTTCACTCCCATCAAACACCTACTGATGACATCACCAGTGCTGAGGGATTATGATGTCAACAATGGAGCCACCCTGCAGTGTGATGTCAGCGACACAGGACTTGGAGCATCCCCCGTGCAGTGAGGGCAACCTGTTGGGTTTGTATCCAGAGCGTTAACATACACTGAACAACACTGTACACAGCCTGAGAGAGAGAGTCTGATGTTGTCTTTGCTTGTGAACAGTTCAACTAGCACCTGTAAGGGAAAGAGAAACTAGTGGTAGAGTCTGATCACAATATAATTCAAAGCGTCTTTCCCAAATCACCTGCATTTGCTTTAAAACATTTACAAAATATGCCAGTTCATTTACAGGCATGTCACTGGGAAATGAAGTCCAAGCAAGGGAAGCAGATGTACATCACTGACATTCTGTCGGGAACTACTCTCTGCCTGAAGTTGATGCTGGTGCAGCATGTGAAATATTCCAGATTCAACCTGGAGCAACAGCATAACACGCTCCAGAAACCAACCACCAGCACAGACATTGAAGCTGACAGACAAGATCACACAAAAATAATGCAAATCTTCAAAGACTGCAGAAATGAAGTGATCACCCAAGATGGCAGGGCCATTATCCCTGAAGAGATACGAAAAGAAATGCTGAAACACATTCCAAACAAGCTATCAAGGAATTGAGTCTAATCTAAGGAAGGTAATGGAAGTGATCCACTGACCAAACGTGAGCAATGAGATGAAGGAACACATTGGCCAGAGCAGTGCTTGTAATGAACGTCAAACTAAACAAGATAAAGAGCTGCTCAAGACTCGTGACCTCCCAGACAGTACCTATGGATGAATCTTGGAGTACAGCTCTTCACTCTCACTGGAACTGATTATCTTGTCACAGTTGATTACTATTCAGACAGCAGGGAGTTACAGCAGCTGATGTCACCGACTCCCAGTGAGATTGCTGAATGTCTGAAAGCACACTACAGTCATCATGACATTCCTGACATTGTGATCAGTGACAATAACCTCAATGCATGAGCGATCGATTCAGACACTTCATGAATGATTGGAATATTCAGCACTACTCATCATCTCCACACAGCCCCAGTGAAATGGATAGCCCGAGGCAGTGGTAAAATTGCTAAAAGAATGATCAAAAAGTCAAATAAATCCAGTTAGCACACCTACTGAAGGCATGGAAAGTTGTTCAGTCCAGCCACTAACATCATATGGTACGCAGACTATTCTTCCAACAGTACAAAATTCACAGTTAGTAACAGCAGACACTGATGAGGTCAAAGTAAAATGACAGAAAATCAAATGTCACTTTGATCAAGCTGCCAAATCATTTCCAGGAGAGCTGGTCAGAGTGTAAACATTCAGTGAACTTAACAGAAGTCAGCTCATTTGGCAACTAGGGATCTGTGTGAAGTGTCACTTTGATTGTGCATGGTGAAAGTGAACAGCTCTGATGTCTCAACCACAGGTAACTATCTGTCCACCTGAATAACTGCTCCTTCACAGCAGACAGCTGATGGGGTAGACCTGATTTCACCAATCAAGCAAAGAACTGCATACCTTTTACCGATGCATGTACCAGAACAGCAGGAACAATAATCACAGCAACAAGATCTTCCCATGGCAGAGTCTCCAGACAGACAGGATTGAGGTTCAAAATATGTGGAATTGGTGCACAAAAAAGAGCTGATAAATTACTTGTCAGGAAAACTGACTAGTGACTGCAGTTTTTAATAAAGTTCATTTGCAAGCCCAACATGATCAACTCCCTTCACAAGAATGTGAAGTTGCTGATGAGAATTGCATGCAAATAAAAAGCAGTATCTTGTGGATTCCTGCTTTGACACAAACACAACTACAGTGTAAAGTCTGATCAGTAAAACCTCAATCAGATAAAAGAAACAGTGGGCTCCACATCTTATAGTCTTGTTTGAAGTGGTACCTTGATTAATCAGACTGACTGATTAGTCAACTGCTCCCTAATGTCAGTTCTTAAGAATTTATTTTAGGAATCAATTGGGTACTGTCATTACAATAGTTTTACCTCCTCGCTTAATCTAGGGTAGTATTTTGGTGCTCTATTATTTATTGAGTGACTATTACCATGCAACCTTTTAATTACAGAATGCTAAAAATTAATTATGAATATTTCAACAAAACTTGGATAATTTGGAGATTTGTTGAATTGAGTCAGATTCACTTCAGATTCATTGTGAACCAATGCTCCTACTCTCTTGGGGACCATGGTTTAGTTTAACTAAGTTTGAAGTTTGACCTCCTTTAAAAGTGTTATGTTTGTAACAAGTAATGTTTAAATGAGCTGATTTTTCTTTTTATTTAGCTTTGCAATTTATAATGTATTTTATCAAAAAGTTGCATGCTTTGTTAAAACTAAATTGTGTGTTTACTTAAAACCTAAATTGTCTCATCTAGTTATCTGTACTAAGGCACTCAGTGAATCTAGAAAAGTTTGATAGAGATTTCTAGTGTGGGAATAGCATTGTTCATCTTTGGAGTCTTTCAAACTGACAACATCAGTGTGGGATGCGTATCCTCGGATGTGTTTGACAGCAGATCAGAGAAGAAGACCCCCAGCATCCAAGGCAGTGATAATGTGCAGTCGTGGGATCAGCACATGCACAGGAGAGAGGCACACAGACCTTAGGGGCACAAAGGAGTTAGAGGGAGGGACAAATAAGAAAGGGGTCTTATTTTGTCTTCTCCTCTTCATTCTCTTTTTCCTACCTGGCTCTGCCCTCTTTTCCTCCTCATCCTGTTTTCTACCTCTCCTCCAGGGTAATCCTCTCTGTCTTTGCTATCTCTCTCCTTTTGCCATGTCTCCTCATCAGGCTTTATACAGAGTGCGTGCATTATTTTAAACTATCACAAAGGAAAGCAAAGCAGAAACTCCATGCAGTAATAATGTTATTTTGACTGTAATACATGCTCTTACAACTTTTTCACCTGCTAATGTAACACAAATTAACATTGTCTGTGGTCCACTAATTTGCTGAAATAATTGCAGGCCACATCATGTAGACTGGAGTCATGAATCACAAAAGTGTTATGGCACAAAGGGAGGCCTTTCAGTGCATTGGTTTTATTACATGGTGTCAACCTCCTGTCTTTTCCCAACACCGCTGCACTTCATTTCAGTTGAACTTGCCTCCACCACATTTCCAGGTATTAGAACATAAAACATAGAATTGTATTGTATTCCATACCCTAACTATTCATTGTGTGAGAAAGTTTAGCCTTTTTTTAGGCTTGCTCCTTTTGCGCGTCACTTTAAATCTACACAAACTTTTCATTTTTCTTGACAAGTGGAAACAGCTTCCCCCTACTGACTTGGTCCAGTCTGCTCATGATTTTGAAGGCCTCTATCAATTCATCTGTCAGCCTTCTTCCTTTGAAGGAGAACAATCCTAAATTCTCCAATCTATCCTCATAACTGAAGTTTCTCATTCCTGGAATCAGCATCAGCAGCTTAAGGTGATCAATATGATTGTCAGGGGCAAGTGGTCTGGTTAATCACTAAGGCTGTGAAAAGGTCTCAATCAGTAGTTTGACCACCTGAGGACAGACCCTTATCACACAGGAAGGCCCACTGCCAGTTTTACAACATGGCTGTGTTTCAATAAATGGTGGTTAAATGTTGTCGGGAGGGGCAGCCCCAAATCCTGGGGAAGTCTTCACGTGGCCCTGACAACTTTAATTCATGTTCATGGAATAACCGATCTGCAGTTGGAGTTGAACCAATAAGCTTGCTGTCTGAGACAGAGGGTTGTGGGTTCAAGTCCCACTCCAGGAATCGAGCCCCAGAGCTCCTGGCTGACACTCCAATGCAGCACTGAGGGAATGGGAAAGATTCCAGAGATAGGGAGGGCAGAGGCTATGGAAGGATTTGAAAACAAGTTCAAAATCCTCACTAAAACTTAACACAGAGCCGTCCTAGGAGGAGGTGGGCTTTGCATCAAGATTTATTCCTGACACGCTAGTAGAACTGTGTCTAAACAATAGAGTGAGTGAAAGCAGAATGGTCCATGAAAACAATCCCTTAAGATGTCCATTCCAGCTGACACCAGAGACTTTACCACCTTTCACAGTTTCAGGAACCCAGACACAAAGACAACACTGACACCTACACTGATAGTTTTTATAGCCAAATAAGATAAACAAACTCACGTTTATAAAGTCAGGAGGGGTCTTTTTTAAGCTAAACGAAAACACCCACAGCTTTGAGAATTTTCTTCAGTTTTACATTGAGTTTTTTGCCGTCCTGTGATGAAGATACTTGTATAGACCTATGTCAGTAAAAAGGAAAGGATACTGTAAAACTAGATTACCTTAAAGAGTTAGTGTTATCCACAGAATGAAGTATTGGGGTAAAAGTCATAAGACATTATTTGAAGCTGTCTACGTTTAAGCTCAGGTACATAAATACCTCCAAGAAGAAGCTTTCTACAGTTCCAATTGTTAAATTAAAGTCACAAGCAGCTTAAAACTACCAAGGTGCTTGAGACAAGGACTGTGGTGTTGGAACTGTACAACTGGCATTGTTGTGTACTAGGGTCTTATACAAAAGATCTTGATCTTTTTAATTTATAAAAACTTGTTTTGGGATTAATGGGATTATACCTTTCCTGTGTGTTTAAAAATCTTTGAATTTGTGTTCCACGTGGATAGTTTGGTTTATTTTGATTTCTCTTCCTTTTTTGTTCATAAGCTGGTTTTATCATTAAAGCAAAATCTGCAGCATTGTGTTCTTATCTTCAGCAACAGATCACTTTGTTAAAACCAAAACAAATCAAAATATGATTATCTAGGTTTCAGTCTGGGATCTGACTTGCACAGTAACAACATCAGCTGGGTTATAACAATCACAAAAGTAATATTTACACTTTAAACTGTTCATGGAATTCCACGGCATGCTGATGAACTTTTTAATTTGATTGGACAGTGAGGAAATAATGAGTTTGTGTGTATTGTATGTGGTGAGTTCATATTTCATACAGGTTGAAATATCCTACGCGGTACAAATGAAACCCCATCATTTGGTGACATTTGCACTTTCTCCTGGTGGAGAGACTCTTGAAATACATGGTTCAGAAATTGAGGCAAACAATATTTAGTTTTGGGATTGAAACTTTTAGACTGTCAATTATATAGTTCAGATTAGAAGGGAAACAGCTGTATCAATATGACAAAACACCCACATTTTAAAATACCTGCTTTGGCACAATTCTTCTGTTGTGTCTGTGGTACAAATATCTGAAGAAACATTTTGACATCACTTCCAAGACAGGAGAAGAAAGACCTCATCTGTGCTAACAAGGTGTAGAACTAGATGAACACAGCAGGCCAAGCAGCATCAGAGGAGCAGGAAAGCTGACATTTCGGGTCGAGACCCTTCTTCAGAAATGGGGGAGGGGAAGGGGATTCGGAAGTAAATAGGGAGAGAGGGGGAGACGGATAGAAGATGGATAAAGGAGAAGATAGGTGGAGAGGAGACAGGTCAAAGAGGTGGGGTTGGAACCAGTAAAAGTGAATGTAGGTGGGGCGTTAGGGAGGGGATAGGTTGGTCCAGGGAGGACAGGCAGGTCAAGGAGGCAGGATGAGGCTAGTGAGTAGGAGATGGAGGTGGGGCTTGAGGTGGGAGGAATGGTTAGGGAGGCAGGGACGAGCTGGGCTGTATTTGGCAGGCATAGCTTGGGCCCATGCGGGTACCCATAGCCACCCCCCTTTGTCTGTAGGAAGTGGGAGGAATGGAAAGAGAAGTTGTTATGGGTGAGGATGAGTCTGTGCTGTCAGCTTTTTTTTGAGCAATGAACTAGATTTTGATTTTATTTTTAAAAGTAAGGTCTCTGAGGCCCTTGAGAGATAAGGAACTTTCACTATTCTCACTGCTTTGTGTTTGGCATATTTAACACTTACTTCATGAATTTGACTTAATTCACAAACCACTGCGAAGCCTCTTCCAAGGATGCCCACCTTAAAGAAGTTGAACACCTCCCTCCGGAAAGACCTCAGTGGATCTCTCTCCCACTGCAAGCCTCTGGTAATCTCCTCTGCCCTGAAACTCTTCGTCCTATCTGCACTCACCGATCACAATCCTGCCAATCTTCTCCAGCCCGACACCCCCTCAATTTATTTCCCAGCTCCCCACCCCCACCCCATTTCTGAAGAAGGGTCCTGACTTGAAGCGTAAACTTTCCTGCTCCTCTGTAACTGCCTGACCTGCTGTGTTCCTCCAGCTGCACACTGTGTTATCTCAGACTTCAGCTTCTGCAGTTCTTCCTACCATTGGTAATTCATACCTTGTTATAACAGGTACAACTAAGGGTGCATGATTACAAATTATGAATGTGTAATTTGCATATTTGAATTCAAACAATTTAATAGCTTAAGAAGCTCAAATCTTTGCATTATTCCCAAACTATGTCTTCTTTGAAAGGTATCCAGGCTGTAGTTGCCTTTTTTCCCATTAATTTTTGATTCTGGCCAATTCAGCCCAGATCCATTTTTATCCCACAGATGTGGGGAGTAGGTTAATTCATCTTACTCTAGAATTTTTTTTTCATAGCCATCCTGAACCTTGGGCTACATCATTGTCCCCTAAATGTTCTCTTACTGATATATAATTATTTGGCCCACTTCATTCCCAAGAATATGCCTCTCCTCCTACTGGGCTGAAACAGTGCTGTGGAAAATATTGGTGAAGAAAATATTACTAGGAATTCCTTCACTTCTCTGTCCTTTACACTACTACCAGTCCAGTCTATATTCAAATACTTTAAAATCCCCATTCTAACCACTCAGTAACACTACAGCAAATTTATTCCTCCACAGCTTTTGCTCTAGTTGGTGGTCTATAGCTTACACCAAACAAGGTTATTGCAACTTTTTTCTATATTAGCTCTGGTCAAATATAGTCTGTCCTTCTTGTATTTCCCCTCTCTGTCTCTTCAGTACAGCAGTACTCTTCTTAATTGGTACTTTCAGTAATCTGGCAATCCTTTTCTTCCTTTCCTATCCTTCCTGAACACCTGATTCACAGAAATATTTAAAACACAATCCTGTCACTCATTGAGCCAGGTCTCTGATGTGGATACAATATCACATTTTGTCATTATCATCTTTTCATTCATTGGGAATGTGGCATCACTGTCTGGGCCAACATTTATTGCCCATCCTTAATTGCTCTTGTGAAGGTTGTGTTGAGTTGCCTTCATGAACTATTGCAGTTGTTTTGGGAAAGAGACACCCGCTGTGCAGTGTTCCTAGACTTTGACTCAAAGACATTAAAGGAATAGTGATATATTTCCAAGTCTGGATATTAAGTGGTTTGGAGCGAAACTGGCAGGTGCTGGTCATAGAGTCATAGAAATGTACAGTGTGGAAACAGACCCTTCAATCCAAGGCATCCATGCCAACCAGATATCCTAAATAAACCCAGTCCCATTTGCCAGCATTTGGCCCATATCCCTCTATACCCGTCCTGTTCATATACCCATCCAGATGCCTTTTAAATGTTGTAATTGTATCTGCCTTTACCACTTCCTATAGCAACTTATTCCACACCTGCACCACCCTCTGCACAAAAACATTGCCCCTTAGGTCCTTTTTAAATCTTTCCCCTCTCACCTTAAATCTATGCCCTCTAGTTTTCCCCTACCCTGGGGAAAATACTTCAGCTGTTCACCCTATCCATGCCCCTGATGATTTTTTAAACTTCTACAAGGTCGCCCCTCAGCCTCCAATGTTCCAAAGAAGATAGCCCCAGCCTATTCAGACTGTCCCTATAAAGCAAACCCTCCAACTCTGGCAACATCCTTTTAAGTCTTTTCTAAACCCTTTCAAGTTTAACAACATCTTTCCTATCACAGGAAGACCAGCATTGAATGCAGTTTCCAAAAATGGCCAAACCAATATCCTGTACAACTGCAACATGACCTCCCAACTCCTGTACTCAAGTGAAATGTCAACCTGGGACAGTTTATTTTCTTCATCTGTAATAACTCAGGAAGCATAGCTGGAAATGAACATTGTTTGTTGTTGAACACCAAATTAGAACCATTACTTGTTGTGTACATGCCTGGGACAGACAGTTCTGCAGACTCACCCCTGAGTCTGCTTTATAAAAGGCTCAGATGATGAGTTCCAACTGAACAGGCCATTGCCTGTCACTGCCCAGAATGAGGAGCATGGACCAGTCATTTGTCACTTGCTGTTTTGAGTCAGAGTGTGCACTTTAATCAAAGGGAGATGAGAATTTTTGCATTTTATGTCTGTTACACAGGCTCATGTATACATACTGAGAGACTACATTGGTGGAGAATTCATGATGCCTTTTCAAGCACATTTATATCCCCAGGTTTGTGGTTTAAACAGTTCATTGCTCGTAAATCACAGCTTATTCAAGCAGCTCTCAGCTGCTAGATCTCAGCTTCCCAGGAATTGGGCAGAGCAGGATTAATCTTTGTGCAATTAGGGAAGAGATCTCCAGTCTCTTTCTCTCTCTCCCCCATGTCACCTTTTAATGCTATTGCTGATGGCATTTTACTTACATAACAGCAAAGGAATGTAACAACAAGGAGCAGGAGTGAACTATTCAAGCCCTTGAGCTTGCTTCATCATTTAATGTGATCGTGGCTGATCTCATCTTGGCCTCAACTCCACTTTCCTAATCACTGTCCATAACCCTTCAATTCATTTTGATTTAAACATCTGTCTAACTCCTTCTTAAATTTAATCAATGTCTTGGCATCTATCACACTCTAAGGTAATGAATTCCATCATTTCATGACATCTTGATAGAAGTAATTCCTCCTCATTGCTGTTTTAAGTCTGATATCTCTTAACCTCAATTTTATTCCATTCTCCCATGGGATGTCAGCATTTGTTGGCTGGCCAGCATTTATTGCCCATCCCTAGTTGCCCTTGAGAAGGTGCGGTGAGCTGACACCTTGAACTGCTGTAGTCCATGCTCTGTAAGTAACCCCACAATGCCCTTACAGAGGGAATTCCGGGATGTCGACCCAGTGACAGTGAAGGAATGGCAATAAATTTCCAAGTCAGGATGTTGACTGCCTTGGGAGGAAACTTGATGGTGGTTGTGTCCCAATATATTGGCTGCTCTTGTCTTTCTAGATGGAAGTAATCATGGGTTTGGGACAGGGTAGTACGGTGGCTCAGTGGTTAGCACTACTGCCTCACAGCACCAGATACCTGGGTTCAATTCCACCCTCAGGCAACTGTCTGTGTGGAGTTTGCACATTCTCCCCATGTCTGTGTGGATTTCCTCCGGGTGCTCTGGTTTCCTCCCACAGTCCAAAGATGTGCAGGTTAGGTGGATTGGCCATGCTAAATTGCCTGTAGTGTTCAGGAATGTGTAGCTTAGGTGGGTTAAAGGGGGATAGGTCTGGGTGCAATGCTCTGAGGGTCAGTGTGGACTTGTTGGGCCAAAGGCCCTGTTCCCACACTGTCGGGATTCTATGATACTATGATCTATGGAAGTTGCTGACTAAGGATCTTGGACAACTCTTTTCAGTCATTTTGTAGATAGTACACACTGCTGCTACTAAGCATCAGTGGTAGTGGGAGTGGAAGCTTATGGAAGTAGTGCCAATCAAGTGGGCTGAATTGTCCTGGTTGGTGTTTAGCTTCTTGTGTTGTTGGAGCTGCACCCAACCAGGCAAGTGGGGAGTATTCCATCACTTCCTGACTTGTGCCTTGTAGATGTGGAAAGGCTTTGGGGAGTCGTGAGGTGAGTCACTTGCCACAGTATTCCTAGTTCCTGACCTGGTTTTGTAGCCACTATCTCTATGTGCTGAGTCCAGGTCAGTTTCTAGTCAATGGCATTTGGCAGGATGTTGATCATGGGGAGTCTGTGAAGACAGTGCCATTGAATATCAAGGGGTGGTGGTAAGATTGCGTCTTATTGAGATGGTCATTATCTGGCATTTGTGTGAAGCGAAAGTTACTTCTAACTTGTCAGCCGAAATCTTGTTATATTTGAATGTGGACTGCTTCAGTACGTGAGGAGTTGTGAATGATGCTGAACATTGTGCAATCATCAGCAAACATCTCCACTTCTGATCTTACAATGGAGGAAAGGTCATTGATTAAGCAGCAGAAGATTGTTTTAATTTCAAAAATGTACTTTTTCATGAAAAACTCTTTCTATTTACATATAGTCAAAAACACCATTCCGTTCTGTTCAGTAGCATATCAAGGAAACAACAAACGTTGGAGGTTGAGACTATCCAAACAAAACAAAGACCTCCATTGCACTATATTTACACATGTTTGAGGCATCAGCAGGGTCCGAGAACTGATCAAGCCCTATTTAACTTCAGCAGGAAAACCTCAGACAGTGGTGTTTCCCCACTGCGTCTTGGTGCCAGATGCCCCAAGCTTCAGTGCATCCCCCAGCAGGTGGTCCTGGACCTTGGAATGTGCTAGTGTATACCTCTCATTCAGGATCAACTCCTTGTTTAGGAAGACGAACAAGTTTCGGTCAGACTGAATCGATGGTCCTCCAGGCGCAGTTGATGTTTGTTTCGGTGTGTGTCCCGGGGAACAGACTGTGGAGCACAAAGTCACGAGCTGCTCATGATGAACCTTGACAAAAACCACTGCATCTATCTCCAGATCTCCTTTGCAAAGGCACTCTCCTGAAGGAGATATGTGACAGTCTGAACACCCTGCACCCCCTGCCCCTGCAGCTACCTCAAGGGCAGCATGTGGTGGCGCAGACTAACCAGGCATGCAAAAAGGATCTCATGGGTAGTGTCCTTCTCAGCACCAGCCAAGCAATGTCTTGGTGCTTGTTAGAAAGTTCTGGTGATGAGGCATTCTGCCAAATGACTTTGACAGGCTGCTCAGGGAACCAACAGGACAGGATCCACCCTCTCCTTTTGCATCAGGGTCTCAAGAATGCTAGTGCTGACCACTTCCTAATGGGCTTGTGGTCAAAAGTGTTTTCCTTGACAAGTTTCTCCACAACTTAGGGCATCCCACAGCACCAAGGCCAGACTCATCCATCATAACACTGGGACAGGTAGAACCTCAGTACTCAGTGACAATTGGCTCTCGTGTACCGAGAGTGTAAGCACAGCTTGATGCAGCCGCACACAAAGGTGGATGAGGACGATATCAGGTAGTTTCCATCCATTTTCTAGAGGTTTGTACATGGTGACCGAGCAAATATGATTCATCTTTGATGTCCAGATAAATTGGAAGATAGCTTGAGTACCTGACTCAGTTGCGGATTTTGTAATCTGCATTCAATAGTGGAATAGGTCGCCAATTTCCTCCCCCTCCCATTTGTAGCTCAGGGTGACCATGACCTTCCTCATGGAATTGCACAGAAGCATTCTGAGGTAGACCTCCAGCTGGTCCTGAGCCATATGTCCCACAGAACTGAATGCAACTTGGTCGGCAAGCCGTTTAACAGGCATTTTGGATACATAAACAGGCAGGAAATAGAAGGGACTGGACCCGATGCTGGCGTAGATTTGGTGGGCGGAAGGGCATGTTCCTGATCTCAACTGTGACGTACATTATAACCCATTATCATCTGTTTCAAATGATCTAACAGCTGTGATTTCCTGAAAAAAATAGGGCGAACACTGACAAGCTCGCACACAGCTATAACGACGATCTATTTTTAACCTTAAAAATCATTAGAGAGCGTGAACGCAGTCCCCCACTACCACAAATTTTGCAGTTGAGTATCCCACATTGGGGGACATCGCAGTCGTCAGCACACTCAGAGCGCAATGGGATAGCCTCGTCCTGGGAAAACCACCTTACTGATCATGGTATCTCCCCTGCCAGGTAAGTATGCCTCACCCCAGAGTTCTTAAGAAGATAGCTGAAGTGATAGTGGAGGCATTGGTGGTGATCTTTCAGTAATCGCAAGGGTCAAGAAGGGTCCCAGAGGAATGGAAAATCGCTAATGTGACACACCTTTTTCAAAAGGGAGTAAGACTGAAAATTACAGGCTGATCAGCCTAACCTCGGTCGTGGGTAAGATTTTAGAGTCCATTGTGAGGGGTGAGATTTATGAATACTTTAAAGTGCATAGTAAAATAGGGCAAAGTCAGCGTGGTTTCATCAAGGGGAGGTCATGCCTGACAGATCTGTTAGAATTCTTTGAGGAAATAATGAGAAGGTTAGACCAAGGACAGCCTACAGATGCTATCTACCTGGACTTCAAGATGGCTTTTGACAAGGTGCTGCACAGGAGGCTGCTGAGTAAGATAAGGGCCCATGGTGTTAGAGGCAAGGTTCAGGCAGGGATACAAGATTGGCTGTCTGGCAGAAAGCAGAGAGTGAGGTTAAAAGGTTCTTTCTCGGAATGGCAGCCGGTGACAAATAGTGTTCCACTCAGGTCAATGCTGGGACCTCACTTTTCACTTTATACATTAACCATCTAGATGAAGGAACCAAGGGCTTTCTGCCTAGGTTTGCAGATAACACAAAGATAGATAGAGGGACAGGTAGTATTGAGGATGCGGGGAGTCTGCAGGTAGATTTGGACAGGTTAGGAGAGTGGGCAAAGAAGTGGCAGATGGAGTTCAACGTGGGAAACTGTGAGGTCATGCACTTTGGTAAAAAGAATAGAAGTATGGACTATTTTCTAAATGGGGAGAAAATTCAGAAGTCTGAAATGCAAAGAGACTTGCAAGTTCTAGTCCAGGATTCACTCAGGGTAAACTTGCAGGTTGAGTCTGTAGCTTGGAAGGCAAATGCAACTTTGGAGATAAAAGGTACTGCAGATGCTGGAGAATCCGAGATAACAAGCATGGGGCTGGATGAACACAGCAGGTCAAGCAGCATCATAGGAGCAGGAAAACTTGACGTTTCGGGCCTAAACCCTTCATCTTTGGCATTGATTTTGAAAGGACTTGAATATAAAACCAGGGATGTAGTTCTGGGGCTCTATACGGCTCTGGTTATGCCACATTTGGAGTATTGTGTGCAGTTTTTGGCCCCACATCTCAGGAACAATGTGCTGGCCCTGGAGCGGGTTCACAGGAAGTTCGCAAGAATGGTGCCAGGGATGAAAAGCTTAACCTATGAGGAACGTTTGAGGATTCTGGGTCTATAGTCGATGGAGTTTAGAAGGTTGAGGACGGTTCTCACAAAAACTTACAGAAAACTGAATGGCCTGGACAGAGTGGATGTTGAGAAGATGTTGCCGGGGGTAAAAGAGATTAGGACCCGAGGACACAGCCTTAGAGTAAAGCAGAAAGTTGTTCTGACTGTAACGATGCTCTGCTTTTAAGTTTATAAACCACGCGCCATCTCGAACGCAGTCCCCTACTACCACAAATTTTGCTATAGAGTATCCCACATTGGGGGACATCGCAGGCATCAGCACACTCAAGAGTGCAATGGGATAGCCTCGTCCTGGGAAAACCACCTTATTAATCATGCTATCTCCCCTGGCAGGTAAGTATGCTGCAAACTCTCACTCGCTCACACCTCACAACACCCGCTGCTTCTCATACTTACACTCACTTTTTTCTAAAATCGAAGCATCACCTACCGAACGTTCCCTGCCTGTCCGGCAGCACAATTCCTCACATGGATCACTGAACATCTCAAACGCTCCTGTCTCATTGAATACTACACTCACTTCACGGGACCATATTGTGCTTATTTGCATCTGTCCCTTCTATGAAACGCTCCGCCCCTGCTTCATTCAAGCTGCCTCCTCTTTCACGGAAACACATCCCCAGAAGCATCCAATACTCAGGAAGTAAAGTTTTAACTTCACTCTCTTTTCAAACTCTGTTCGCAATTGGATGTGACCACAAATAAAAGCAATTTTCAAGCTTTGCTTGTGAAACTTGAAATGTATTTTTACCAATTTCCCTGACTCCCTTTGCAAAATGAACGATTCTTTCATTGTTTTACTGGAGTGTTCCTATCTGCCACCGCTGTGTTCAACCATTCAGATAAATTGCTTCTGGAGAAGTGGCATTTAAGATTAAGGATGCCAGGAAGAAGTCAATATTTCTCGATATTTTCTGAATGAGACATTAAACTGAGACCACCGCATCCTCTGGCTGCATGTTAGCCTGCTGGTTAGCCTGACGTCAGTGGTGGGAACGATGCTGGAATCAATTATAAAAGATGAAATTACGACTCATTTGGATAGCAGTAACAGGATAGGTCAGAGTCAGCATGGATTTACGAAGGGGAAATCATGCTTGACTAATCTTCGGGAATTTTTTTGAGGATGTAACTATGAAGATGGACAAGGGAGAGCCAGTGGATGTAGTGTACCTGGACTTTCAGAAAGCCTTTGATAAAGTCCCACATAGGAGATTAGTGAGCAAAATTAGGCCACATGGTATTGGGGGCAAAATACTGACTTAGATTGAAAATTGGCTGGCTGACAGGAAGCAAAGAGTAGTGATAAACGGGTCCCTTTTGGAATGGCAGGCGGTGACCAGTGGGGTACCGCAAGGTTCGGTGCTGGGACCGCAGCTGTTTACAATATACATTAATGACATAGATGAAGGCATTAAAAGTAATATTAGCAAATTTGCTGATGACGCAAAGCTGGGTGGCAGTGTGAAATGTGAGGAGGATGTTATGAGAATACAGCGTGACTTGGACAGGCTAGGTGAGTGGACAGATGCATGGCAGATGCAATTTAATGTGGACAAATGTGAGGTTATCCACTTTGGTGGCAAGAACAGGAAGGCAGATTACTATCTAAATGGAGTCAAGTTAGGTAAAGGGGAAGTACAACGAGATCTAGGTGTTCTTGTACATCAGTCAATGAAAGCAAGCATGCAGGTACAGCAGGCAGTGAAGAAAGCTAATGGCATGCTGGCCTTCATAACAAGAGGAATTGAGTATAGGAGCAAAGCGGTCCTTCTGCAGCTGTACAGGGCCCTGGTGAGACCGCACCTGGAGTATTGTGTGCAGTTTTGGTCTCCAAATTTGAGGAAGGACATTCTTGCTATTGAGGGAGTAAGCGTAGGTTCACGAGGTTAATTCCCGGAATGGCAGGACTATCATATGTTGAAAGATTGGAGCGACTGGGCTTGTATACACTTGAGTTTAGAAGGATGAGAGGGGATCTGATTGAGACGTATAAGATTATTAAGGGATTGGACACTCTGGAGGCAGGGAGCATGTTTCCGCTGATGGGTGAGTCCAGAACTAGAGGACACAGTTTAAAAATAAGGGGTAGGCCATTTAGAACAGAGTTGAGGAAAAACTTCTTCACTCAGAGAGTGGTGGATATATGGAATGCTCTGCCTCAGAAGGCAGTGGAGGCCAAGTCTCTGGATACTTTCAAGAAAGAGATGGATAGAGCTCTTATAGATAATGGAATCAAGGGTTATGGGGATGAGGCAGGAACAGGATACTGATTGTGGATGATCAGCCATGATCATAATGAATGGTGGTGCTGGCTCAAAGGGCCGAATGCCCTACTCCTGCACCTATTGTCTATTGTCTATGTTGCAGCTACTCACGGTGCTCTGTGTAAAATAAAACTTGCCTGTGATTAAAATGTAAGCATCGTTTTCACGCACATCTGATTTATTTGTTTACACTAGACGTGGTTTACCATGAGATGTGGTGTATTACCACAGGGTAAAGATATATACTTGCCATTTGTCCTGCTGGATTTGGACATGGATCAGTTCAGTATCTGAGGAGCCGTGAATGATGCTGAACATTGTGCAATCATCAATGAACATCCCCACTCCTGATCTTAAGATGGAGGGAAGGTCATTGATGAGGCAGCTGAATATGGCTGAACCTTGAACACTATCCTGAAGACTCGTGCAGAACTGTCCTGGAACTGAGATGAGCAGCTTATTGAAAAACAAATGCTGGCTTTTGTGGTTGTTGACCCTTTCTTCACTCTATTGATGAATCTTTATCATTTTCTCCTGCTCCATAGCTGCCTCCCCCTCTCACCAACATTGTGTTAGTCCTGTTTCTGCCCCTTCTCTTCATCTCCTCATTAACATCCTTGTTCCTCTCCTCCTTGTCTGCTCCACTTTCTCATCAATATTACTGCTCCATGCCTTTC
The DNA here is from genome assembly GCA_024137785.1 of Ginglymostoma cirratum. Lineage (NCBI taxonomy): Eukaryota > Metazoa > Chordata > Chondrichthyes > Orectolobiformes > Ginglymostomatidae > Ginglymostoma > Ginglymostoma cirratum. The sequence continues at coordinate 3,429,150 of JAHRHZ010000002.1, forward strand.
TCATCTTCATCATTTCCCACTTCATTAGTTTGTAATTGTGCCCTGTGGACCAAAGTCTGGGTCATTTATATATCTCTCAGGAAGAATAGAGTCTTGAAACCAACTGCTGGGGACTTTCAGACAGAGTGATAATGGGGCACTTGGCTATTGGTTATTATCTCCATAGACCATTAATGTTTTAAAAAGAAATATAAACTTCCAATTAATTGCCGACTGAATGATGTGGCAAGATTGCACATTTCAAATCTATTGCCTTCTGTAAGGTGTCTGAGTTTTAACAAAAACAGAATTTAAACTTGAAAATAAAGAAGTGAATACGGTTATTTTTCTTTGAGATTTTCCTTTGTGCGCACTGACCATGACAGTCCTCTCAATAAAGCTATCCCTGAGCCTCCTTCTGATCCCTACCAATTAACCCCCATACCCCACCTCCTCCCTGATTAGTCTCAGGCAGACCTCAGTGCAGTCACATGGCTCCCTTTATTTACCCCACACTTAAAATTTTCATCCTAAACTGTAACAAATCTATAAATGTCACAATTATAACATCTCCTCCTGCTCGGAAAATGAAAACTCATCACCGTTGTAATCTGCTTCCATAAACATTTCCCAAAAAATACCATATTTTGACCAAGGTTGGAGAGTGCCTTTTCTCTAGACCCATTACTTTATCGTGTACAACATAAATTGAAATGTTTTACCTCGTTACCAAAATGGGCAACTCTACACTTGACCTATATTAGGTGATGAATAAAAAAATGCATTAACCAGGTTTATCCAATAAACAACAAAATTATTAACTTATTACAAAATGAGTTATTCAATAAAGATGCAAATTGGATTTACACTCAGTTTGAAGTGTGAAAGTATAAATATTCACACTTCTAAATAAATCCTCAACTAAGATAAGACAGTTAAAGGAAAAGATAAAGTGCTTTCCCTTCAGTGATCACTTTAAAAAAACACTAATTGTTAGTTCTTGAAGAAAAGCATGGGAAGTTGTGAAATATTCAAGATACCTTTCACTCAGTGTCCTGGCACACATATGCGGGTGTCACTAAATACAGGCAGTCATGACTGGCACTGTTTGATATGCAGTTTGCTCAGGAAATGCTGAGAATAACTCTTTCAGAAGGTTTTCAGAACAAGTTAATTAGTGTTTCAGTTATACTGGACACACAAAGGATTTTCTCAGAATGGCAAAGGTTGAGCTGGGTATTTTCTGTCTCTTGTCATGCTGTACCCCAACTGAACTCCAAACAATACCCAAAAAAGAACCCAAATTCATGACAGTCACAAACCCAGGCACGTAATTTCCAGGAAATAGATCCCCAAGCAATTAGCTTGAACCATGTGACTTCCAAAAAATCTTTCAAAATAGTTTTAATCTGACATTTTATTGACCCCTTTCAAATCAAAAACAGTTTAAGAATCTCCTCAGTCTCTTCAAACCAGTTGCTGTCCACAATCCTATAAACAAAAATCAGAAAAATAGCATCTTCAAAACAACCAATTTAAAACACTTCAAATGTTACAACTAACATTTTACAGACCGTATGAGTAACTTTCTCTCTTATCACTTTGCTCTTACATTGTCCATTAAATAATTATCATGACAGCATCGTGATGATTCACATTTATCAATCTAATATATGTAACAGCTAAAATTTAAAGTCCTTATTTTACGTCTGAAGAGGGGGGTGTGGGTGTGATGGTGGACAGCCGGTCCATGCCAGCTTATGTAGGATGAAGGGTGTGGTCTATCAGTCAGAATTTAGGGAGCTAGATAGAAAGTTAGCCAGCAGGACCTCAAATGTAGTAGCCTCAAGATTATTCCCAGTGCCATTTGCGAGTACAGAATTAGGAGGGTGAGACAGATGAATGCATGGCTGGAAAGATGGGGCAGGAAAAAGGGCTTTGGATTCCAGGGGCACTATGACTGGCTCTGGGAAGATGGTGCCTGCACAAGCTGGATGGATTGCACCTAAACCGAGGTGGGACAGAGTTCCTTTGTGGGGTGTTGGCAGAGGTGTGGGAACCAAGAGGTATCAGAGGTGAATAGCAATACTCACACAATACCTAAGAGTACAGTTGGCACTAGCATAGAAAATAGTAAGATAACAGGTGAAATTGGGACTGGGGAGAAAGAAAGTCCAAAACAGAGTTAACATGCATGTGTGTAAATATACACAACACATTTACTAAAGTTGAGGAATTAGAGATGCTGAATACAATGTGGAATTATGATGTTGCAGCTATGACAGAGATCTGGTTCAGGGAAGGTCAAGACTGGGTATTTAATATTCTTGGGTATAAGTTGCTCAAGAAAGTTAAAAAAAGGAAAGAAAGGAGGAGGGGTAGGAGAATTGGTTATAAATGGCATCAGCAGTGCCAGAGAAGGAAGATGTCTCACAGGGTTCACAGACAAGAGTCAATTTGGCTAAAGCCGTGGAATAAAATGGGTGCAATTACATTGCTTGGTGTAGTCTATAGACCACCATGTGGAAAGGATTTAGAGGAACAAATCTGCAGGGAAATGCCAGCATTATAGAGTAGTTATGAGGGGGAATTCAATTATCCAAATACAGACTAGGATACTGGCAGTGTAAGGGGCAGAGAGGAGCAAATGTTCCTACACTGTGTTCAGGAAAGTATCACCCAGCAGCATGCATTGTTGAACCCGGTTCTTGGAAATAAGGTGAGCCAAGTGGATCGAGTGTCAGTGGGAGAACATTTAGGAGATAGTGATCATTGTATCATAGGATTCAGAATATTGAAGAATGAAATGCAACAATCCAGAGTAAGAAAAATCCATTCACAGAGAGTTGACTTTAATTGGGCAAGAATAGAGCTGACCAGGATGAGTTAGAATAAGAGGTTGGCAGGAAAACTAGTAAATGAAAATGGACCATGGACCATCTTCAAAGAGCAGATGGTTCAGGAACAGTCAAGATATAATACCTCTAATTGAAAAGACTGAACGAACAAATCCAGAGGTCTCTGGAGGTAGAAATTAACATTAGAAAGAATCAACAGAAATACCAAAGATTTAGGTGATAAAGCAAATAAGAGAGTCAAAAAGGAAATATTAGAAAAGACTAACAGCTAATATAAAGGTGGATAAACAGTTAAAGATTGGCTATCGGAGGTGTAGGGCCAATCAGAAACCAACAAGGAGACTTACAGGTGGAGGCAGGGAGCACCACTGAGATATTAATACTTTGCATCTGTTTTTACAAAAGAGGAAGATGCTGCCTGGGTCATAGTGACAGAGAAAGAAACACTGTCACTGGAAGGTTTCAAATTTATTAAGGAAGAAGTCTTGGATAGATTGTTGGCACTTAATGGTAACAAGGCACTGGAAACAGATGCAATGCATCCGCAGATTATGAAGGAAGACAGGGTAGAAATTGCAGGAGCACAGCACATATTTCAGTCTTCCTGAAGGCTGAAGAATTGGAAACATTATAGCGTTGTTAAGAAAGGTTGAAAGTCTAGTCTCGGCATTTACAGACCAGTCAGTTTAACCTCGGTAGTGTGGAAACTTTTGGAAACAATTATTCAGGATTGTATCGGTAATTATATGCTAAAAGGTGAGTTGATTGGGAAGGGTCAGTTATTGAATACTAATGGGAAATCTACTTTGTAGATTTTTGGAAGAGGTAACAGAAAGTGTTGATGAGGGTAACACTTAAGACATGATTTCCAGAAGGTATCTGATACAGTTTACAATTCTTCCTGGTGTCACCTGCAAACTTTACAATTGTCCGCTGCATACCAAGATCCAGACAGTGCGGAACTCCAGCAGTTGGTGGATGGGCAAATTGGTGGCAGATGAAATTCAATGTAAGGTGATGTACTTTGGCCAGAAGAACTCTGAAAGACAATATAAAATAGGGGGTACAATTCTAAAAACGGTACGGGGCAGAGGGACCTGGATGTACAGGTGCACAGATCATTGAAGATGGCAGGGCAGAGCAGGGATTTAGTGTTCTCAAGGCACAGAGTACAAGAGCAGGAAGGTAATGTCAAACTTTTACAAGACACTTGTTAGACCTCAGCTGGGGTATTATGTACAGTTGTGGGCACTATATTATAGCAAAGATGAGAATGCATTGGAGAGAGTGCAGAAGTGATTTACAAGAATAGTTCTAGGAATGAGACACTTCAGTTACGAGGATAGATTGAAGAAGTTGGGACTGTTCCCCTTGGAGAGAAGAAAGCTGAGAGGAGATCTGATGGAGGATTTCAAAATCCTGAGTGAGCTGGATGGAATAGACAGGATAAAACTGTTTCTGGTTGTAAAAAAAAATGAAAGGGCACAGATTTGATGATGTGCAAACGAAGCAAGGGCATTATGGAAAAAGAAACTTTTTCATCCAACAAGTATTTAGGATATGAAATGCACTACCTGGAAATGTGGTGGAGGCAGTTCAATATCAATGGGCATATGGGGAAAATGCAGGAGAATGGCACTAGATAATACAGCTGTTACAGGCATAATGGGCTGAATGGCCTCCTGTGCTATAATCATTCTGTGATTCTGTGATCTAAATTATTAAAGTTATTCCTTTCAAATGGCACAGAAATAGTTTTGTTGCTAGTTGTTCCTTACTAATGATTAAAATCCATGCTGTTTCCATTTCCTTGGTTAAAATACAGCCTATTTCAGACTGAGAAAATGAGTCGAGAACAATACTATCGATCTCTGATAGTCCATTTGGTTTCTGTAAACCACAGCTGCAACTTGTGGATTCAGAGGAAATTCTCCATCATACTTTCTGGATTCATTAATCCTTGTTACTCCTTTCAAGAAGCAGAATTCACTTTTTCATTGGGCTTTTGGATCATCCTGTTTGGATTTTGCCTTTTGATCTCTGTTCACCTTTCATGGATATAGAATCTTTGAGGGTCAGATCATCAAAAAATGTTTCAACCAAACAAACAACCATTGTCTTTCCAGGTTTAAACACTGCATGAGAATTTTCCTTCTGAACTCTCTGTTTGTTTTCTGAAACTCTAATATGCCCCTGCTGCTCCAAAATAACAGCTTTGGCCACAGACATGTCCTTCTGCTTCAAATCATTGTCTTCCTTTGCTCATGAATGTGGAATTCTGCTGCTGTGTTCTGGTCAGATTTCGGTGATATAGAGGCTGTAGCCACATTCAAAGTGGAAAGAGTCAGTTTGTTTGCAGTTGATGTTTAAATCCTTGCGGATAGTCTGAGGTATCACAGTCCCTACCTGTCAGAATATGAACATTGGTTTCTCTGGACACAGCTTTAGCACGAACAGTTCTTCTAACAGTAGAATTACAATTAGTCCCAGGTTCTCTGAGTGCATTGCCAATTTCAATTAATTTCACATCTCCGCAGACGGCAAGCTTATTTACTACAATAAGATTGATCCGATTAATAAAATAATGCAATAGCATTCCAAAAACAACAGACCAACTGAATAAAACAGGTAAATAGTTTCCATGAATGCCTTGTATTAATACTTAATCCTTCAGTCCATTCTCAGGAGAAAAAAATTCACATGTCTTGTTAATGTCAAGAACTGACCCTGTATTCCTAAGGGCTTGATCAGAGACAAGTGGTGTTCCTTTAACCTCAAGTATGAAATGTCAATTGTTCGTGTTTTGACTTACATCCGCTGAAAATATGCAGAGTTTTATTCGATGGTCACCATATCCAACAACTGGTACACAGCATTTTCTGGAGAGCAACTAGGCACAGTCACCAAAATCACTCTTTTGATTTTAACTTCCAGCATACTTCCTTCACACTTCCTGTTTTATGACATGATCAAATCATTCTTATCTCCCTCACATTTCATTAGTATTTTGTTCATTACTATATCTCTCTCCAACTCCTGTACTGATTTACAAAAGATTTGCTGCCTTTTAGAGTTTTATGGGTTAAGTTGGAACTATCAGCAAAACAATTGCTTTCCTCATGGTAGAAACTTCATGGCAACCTTTGGAGAACTTGATTCCTAAAATAATATTACTCCAAAACTCTTCCATTAGGGACATATCTACCAGGTTTTCAAAATCCTGAATTAACTTCATTGAACTAAATGATCAATCACAAATGATCTCTTTTTCTCCAACAAATGCCACAAATTTCGGACTTAATTGCTTCCTGACAAATAAAAAATGTTGTTGGTAGGTTTTGGGAAACACCTAATGCATTAAATACAGTAATCTTAACTGCACTATAATCTGCAGACTGTTCACCAGAAAGTGCTAAATAACCTTCCAGGGTTTTCCTATCAAAACACTTTAGTTCAATTCTTCATAGTGATGAATTTGTGAGGTTTTAAGAATTATTAAATCTTTTGGTTTATGGGTGTTGTAGTTTGGAACAGTATCACTAAACTGAGGTGAATGAAGGGTTATGTGACTGGTGGAGTCCGCCTGACAGTAAGCCTGAGTATTTCATCATTAAAGATCAGAAAAGATTTAGATTGTTTTGTGGAAAGAGAAGTACAAGGGATTTACATCTGGTGACATGGCAGCTATTTTACTTTTATAATTTTGTATTTTGGACATTTATAAAGAGTGACTTGTACCTGATGTGACACAAAGAAGGATGCAGAGTTAATACAGGAGCTTCTATCCTCATTGATGTCTTCTCTTAGTGATGTCTAGACAGTGCTTTGAAATGACAGCTCCCTCTGTGTGAGCACTGGAGGGGAAAAAACACAGTTCTCAGTTCATCAGAAGCAGGTGACCTGGCGCTAAGACTGTGTGGAGATGTTGGTGTCTGGTGAGATTAGGAGGTGAAACAGTCCTGACATATGTCACATTGATAGGATTTGCCACCTGTGTAGGTTCACTGATTTTCCAGGAGGTCTTTCAACTGTCTGCATGTTTTATTACAGAACTGATCCAGATGCAGCTTCTGTCATCTGAGAGTATGCTGACGGATCTGGAGATATGCTGATTGACTGTCTCCTGTGTACATGCACTGATGCATTAGGAGTTCCAGTGAATGGGTGAACATAACAAATAGGAGCCCCTCCAGCCTGCTCTATCATTCTACAACATCACGGCTGATCTGCCTAAGACCCAGACTGGGTCTGTTCTGGCTCCTCATCGCTGTCAACTCCCTGATATTTCAAAATTCCATCTACCTCCTCTTCAAATTTTTTTTTTCTGATCTGACTTCCAGAACCCTCTCAAGTAGAAAAATTCCTTTCACTACCTTCTGGGAGAAGAAATTCTTTAACATCTCACTTTTAAATGAGTGCCCTCTTATTTTGTAGCTATGTCACTTAGCTCAATATTTTCCCACTAGTAGAAACATCTTCTCAACATCTATCCAGTCAAGCCCCTCAGAATCATGCATGTTTCCACAAAATCACCCCTCATTCCTCTGAGCTGCAATGAACAACCTCCTAAGCCGTGTAGCTGTTCTTGGTAATTCAATCCCTTCATCTCAGAAATCAGCCAAGTGAATCTATTTTGAACTGCCTCCAATGCTGGTATTATCCATTCTTAAATACAGGGACCAAAACTGTACACAATGCTCCGAATGCAGCCTGTACAGTTATAACAAGACCTCTCTACTTTTAAACTCCAACCCACTATCAATAAAGGCTAGAAGTCCATTTGCTTTCTTCATTATTTGCTGCATTTGCCTGCTTCTTTGCGTTTCATGCACGTGAACACTCAATTCCTCTCTGCTGCACTTCTTTGGAGTCTCTCACCATTTAAACAGTAGTCTGGCTTTTAATTCTTCTGGCCAAAGTTCAAAATCTCACAGTTTCCTGCAATAAAACCCATCCGCCAAGTTTTTACCCAATCACTCAACCGATGAGCAACTCTGTGCAAATTCATTATGTCTTCATCACAACATTCTCTCCCACCTCTATCTGAACCATCAGCAAATCTGAGTACATTACACTTGCTGCCACCCCTCCCCAACGCCCCGCTCCTCCAAGTAATTGGCAAGCCACACAGTACATTCCAAAACAGGATTGCACAAATTGAAGACACAGACACCCACCAGTCCAGTAAATGCATGCAACCATAACAAGGCTGATCCGGATCTGGAAGAGCAGTGGATACGACTGGTGAATGACCCCGGAGGTGTTGCACTTGGGCAGGAAGAATAAGAGCAGTTGAATATTATTTAAATGCGGAAAGGCTGCAGAAAGCTGCAGCACAGAGTGAGTTGGGAGTCCTAATGCATGAATCACAAAATGCTAGCATTCAAGTTCAGCGTGTAATAGCCAAGGCAAATGAAATGTCAGCCTTTTGCTCAAAGAGAATGGAGTATAAAAATAGGAGTGGGGTCTTGCTAAAACTATAAGATATTGGGACAAGTGGAAAAGTGGTTAGGAAGGCATATGGGTTACTTGGCTTTACAAATCGAGCCATAGAGTTTAACAGCAGGGAGCAGAAACTGTGTAAAATGTTGGTGAGGCCACAGATACAGGACTGTGTGCAGTTCTAGAATCCATATTATAGGAGGGCTGTGATAGCATTGCAGATGATGCAGAGGAGATTTACCAGGATGTTGCCTGGGCTGGGGAGTTTCAGTCATGAAGAGAGATTGGACAGATGGGAGTTATTTTCCTTGGAGCAGAGAAGACTTAAGAGGGGATATGACTGAGATGCATAAAATTATGAGGGGCACAGACAGGGAGAAACTTTTACTTTTGATGGAGGGATTATTGATCAGTGGGAATCATTTAAGGTAAGGGGCAGGAGGTTTAGAGGGGATGTGAAGGACGTGTCTTCACCCAGAGGGTGGTGGGAATCTGGAAATCACTGTCTGTAAAGGTGGTAGAGGCAGAGTATTTCGCTATGGGCCAAGAGCTGGAAAATGGGTTTAGAATAGTTAGGGAGTTGTTTTTGACTGGTGTGGACACATGGGCTGAAGGGCCTTTTTCTGTGCTTTACATCTCCAAAACCTGAATATACAAGACACTATTCAGACCACATGTGGAATACTGTAAATAGTTCTGCTCCCCTTGTCCAAGGAAAGGTATTGGAGGCAGTCCAGAGAAGCATTAAAACGTTGATCCTGGATATGGAGGGATTTTCTTATAAGGAAAAGTTGAGTAAATTGGGCCTGTACTCCTTGGAGTTTAGAAGAGTGAGAGGAGACCTTACTGAAACATAACAGACTATGAGGGGGGTTTTCAGGGTAGATGCAGAGTATGTTTCCCCTCACAGGAGAATCTTGCACCAGGGGCCATAATCTCAGAGTGAGGGATCAGCCATTTAAGACAGAGATGAACAGAGGTTGTTTTTCTCTCAAAGGGTGGGGAATTCATGAAATTCTTTACAACAGAGGCCTATTAAGTAGGCTTGAAAATTATATTCAAGGCTCAGATAGACAGATTCTTCATCAGTAAAGGAATGAAGGGTGATGGGGTAAAGGCAGGAAAGTGGAGTTGAGGATTATCAGATCAGAATGGCAGACTGGATTTGATGGGCCAAATGGCCTATTTCTGTTCCTCTGATGCTGCCTGGCCTGCTGTGTTCCTCCAGCTCCACACTACGTTGTGTCAGCATTCCACTAGTTATGTCTTTTCCAACCTGAAAAAGCTCCATTAATAGCAACTTTCAATCTTTTACGTGCTAACCAGTCCTCAAATAATGCTGATACATTACCCCCAAAACCGAGAGCTCCTATCTTGTGCAATAACCTTGTATGTGGCACCTTATCGAATGCCTTTGGAAATCCAAATACATCACATCTACCTGTTCCCCTTTACCAACTGTTCTTGTTATACCCTCAAAGAACTCGAGAAAATTTGTTAACATGATTTCGCTTTCACAAAACTGCTGACTCTGTTCAATTGCACGAAAGCTTCCTTGCTCCTGATGAGTTCAATGGTGCCTCTGGAGGCTTGAAGATTTCTACAGAATTTTATTCATAAATTTCACACTTGTAGCATTAAGGTGTGTGAATCCTCTAATGGACCAGGAATATTCCTTAAGGTTGGAAATTCTTTGTCACAGATCGTATGCTTGAATAGTTTCCCCCTTGTGTAAATGGCTTGGTTGTACACAATGCTTGATACTTGTGCAAAACATCTTTAAATGAATTCACCTCTCTGGGAATATGACAGTGTTTCATAAATGTTGCTGACAGTATGAGGGAAAGTCGCACATCTCACACTTAAAATTCTCTTCTGTGTGAATTGTCTGGTGTATCAGGAAGGGTATCAAACCCTGTCACACAACTCACGCTTGAAAGGCTTTTCTGCAGTGTGGAAACATCACTGTGTCATGACCGTCGAGGATGGTGTGAAGGTTTGGTCACACAGCTCAAGTTTAATTGGCCGCTCCACTGTGTGAATGTGTCGGTGATTTAACAAGCCTGACAACTGTGCAAAGCCCTTATTACAAACCCTGCACATGAATGGTTTCTCCCCTGTGTGAAGGCGTTGGTGCTCGTGGAGGGTGGAGGACCTTGAGAATGATTTGTTACACGTTTTACATGTGAAAGGTTTCTCCCCTGTGTGAACGCGTTGATGTGCACGCAAGTGAGATGAGCGTGAGAATGATTTGTCACATTTCTCACACTTGAAAGGCTTCTCCCCAGTGTGAGTACGTCGGTGTTGTACAAGTGTCGATGACTGCGTGAATGATTTGTGACACAGCCCACACGTGAAAGGTCTCTCCCCAGTGTGAACTCTCTGGTGCGTCAGCAGATCAGAAGATTGGGTGAAAGCCATCTCACAAACGTCACAGCGGAAAGGTTTCTCTCCTGTGTGAATGCTCTGGTGTCTCAGGAGCTTCGTCGAAGTCGCAAAAGCTTTCCCACAAACTTCACACTTAAAGTGCTTCTCCCCTGTGTGGATGGTCTGATGGACCAGAAGGTTTGATAACTGAGTGAATGATTTGTCACAAATCACACATCTAAACAGATTCTCTCTGGTGTGAATGCGCTTATGTGCACGGAGGTTTGTTAAATGTGAGAAAGATCTGTCACACACCTCACACGTAAATGGTTTCTCCCCTGTATGAATGCGCTGGTGTGCGCGGAGGTGTGATGACTGTGAGAATGATTTCTCACAAACCTTGCAAACAAACGGTTTCTCCCCCGTATGAATACGCTGGTGTATGCGAAAGTGAGATGAACACGAGAATGCTTTGTGGCAAACCTCACACTTGAAAGGTTTCTTCTCAGTGTGGATGCCTCGGTGTTGCACAAGAGTCGCTAACTGTGTGAATGTTTGGTCACATAGCCCACACTGAAATTGTTTCTCTTCCATGCCGCTGTTCTCCTGCTAACAGTTTGTACATCAAATGAAAGCTGCGTATCAGCCTGTGGAGCCCTCCTCACACACCTCACACTGGAACAGCCCACAACCTGGAGGAATGAGTCAGTGGGTCATGATGCTTGATGAATGATTGAAGCTCTCACCACACTTGGAGCCACTCACACTTCTTCCCAGCCTCACTCTGACCGATCACCCACAGCCAAACCTTCAGAAAGGTTGGTTCTGATGGAAGGCTCCACACCACTGATCAGTTTCAGATCTGATGATATGTCAAAGTGTCCCTGACCCAACCGATTTCCAGGTGATAGTTTCATTGCCCAACCTTCTCTGCGTTGAGCAATGCTGTGAACGGACCTGATGCCTTCCCACAGTCGCACAGTTGTTCCTTGGGTGATGGTCAGGATCTACCTGCGATGTGTATCCTCTCTGTATTCTCTGATGTAGTACGGTGCAAATCTTTCTGTAAACAAGAAAAGGAAACATGATTTCCTCCAACTCCCTCTCCTCCTTTGCTGGAGGCACTGACTCCTCAGAGACTGTTCCACAGTGAGCGCCAGTCTGCTATTCTCTTATGTGGGGAGAAACAGATACAAATCCTTTCTTTTTCCTCACACTCTCTTTCCAGCAGGGACACTGGATACTGACCAGGAGCAGATAATGTGAGTATATTCTTTCCAGCCCAACGCCCTATCGTCCTGGCCACCATGGAAAAGACAGTTGGGTGGAGGGTTAAATAGGTTATCAATTCACTATAACCTAAGGTAGTGTCGTAGAAAAACAGTTTTAGTTTTAAGATATGTATTTAATAAAAAGTCAGGAGAGACATTAATTCATTGGAGATTCTGAAATTTCTCTCCTTATTTTCCAAAATCATTTAACCCATACACACTGAGTAGGAATTGCTCCAAGTTGAGGAAAATATTGCTAAGTGTAGCTGACTTGAGGGTTCTGGTTTTTCCTGTGATATTAAATGCACTGCACTCACTCAGAATGCATATCACAAATACCGTTATTAGCCACAGCACTGGACAAAATGGTCAAATCCATGCCCACACTTTTGGGAAATGCTGAGCCTTCAGGTAAAACCTTTAAGGAAGGCATGAAAAGATAATTCAATAAATGTGTCTCCAGCTATGGCAGCTTATTTGCTGTGGTGTTAGATTACTGTTGATGAACATTCTGTCACTTTAGTTGACTGGATTGGATTTGTCCTACTTTTTGCAAATAAGACACACCTGGGCAATTTTCCACATTGTTGAGAAAATGCCAATGTTATAGCTGTACTAGATTAGCTTGGTTAGGGGTGCAGCAAGTTCTGAAGCCAAAGTCTTCAGGACTATTGCCGGACTGGTGTAGTCTCCAGTGTCTCGAGATGTTTGTTCATTTCACATGAAATGATTGAATTGGCTGAAGACTGAAATCTCTGATGCTAGGGACCTTATGGGGAGGCTGAGATGGATCATTCACTTGGCATTTCTGGCTGAAGATTCTTGTGAACGCTTTGCCTTAGCTTTTGCACTGATGTGCTAGCCTCACCCATTATTAAGGATGGAGATATCTGTGAGGCTTCCTCACCCAGTGAAATGTTTACTTGTCAAAATTTACAATGATGTTGCCAGGAATGGAGGATTTGAGCTACAGGAAGAGACTGAATAGCTGGGGCTATTTTCCCTGGAGCTTTCGAGGCTGAGGGGGTGACCTTATAAAATCATGAGCGGCATGGACAGGGTAAATAGCCAATATCTTTACCCCAGGGTAGGGGAGTCCAAACCTAGAGGGCATAGGTTAAAGGTGAGGGGGAAAGATTTAAAAGTGATGTAAGGGTCACGCAAAGGGTAGTACGTGTATGGGACAAGCTGCCAGAGGAAGTCGTGGAAGCTGATACAATTGCAACATTTAAAAGATATCTGCTTGGGTATGTGAATATGAAGGGTTTAGAGGGATATGGGCCAAATGCTGACAACAGCTTTGATCTGACCCATTGGTTATGGGGTCACTTAGTTGAGTCTGTCACTTGCTGCTTATGTTGTTCAGTATGCAATGCCCTTCTACAGTCTTAACTGAACTCGGTTGATCTACTTTTTTGTGCTATATTATGGAGAAGTGTAGTGGGACCGATAATGGAGGGATTTGTGAGACAGGCAACATCGAGATCCCAACACAGAAAAAAGTGACAGTCCACAACACACACACAAAACTCAACACCAGGAAATCAGTAAGAATCCTCAGTCACTGGGCACCTCCAGATAACTACACCTCACCTTCTCATATTCAGGAATAAGCCATCAACAAAACTCAGCCTGGAAATCAGAAGGGAAATGCTTCCAATAAACACACTCAATATCCAACACACAGCTCCAGTCAAACAGTTCAGCACAAAGCACCGAGTAAACAGCTCTCTCAGCTGGATCTTCTCACACAGCATAAGGGACATTTCCACCCCTGACTGCCCACAGGATAGTCAGACTGCCTGAAGACTGATGTGGATATTATGGGATACAATTTGTATAAAAGCTGCTCCTTCACTCACCATCTCCTCACTTGGTTTTCAGTCCCTATAGGAAGTGAACCAGCTCTGGAAGAGGACGAGGAAGAGGAAGAGGAAGAGGAGGGAATGGGCAGAGTGGGTGGGCTCTCTGATTGACGTCTCTCACAGCCAATCCAAATATTCCTGCAGGAACATGAGTTTCCTGAAGCTCGGGAAACTGACCGGCGATAGTGGAGGTGACTTTGAGCAGCAGATCAGGTGGGGATTTAAACTTGTCATTGTCCCATCTGAATAGAATCTTCTGTACTACCAAGCAATCAGTCCAAAACTAATCAATGTAAGATAGTTAATAATAAATTCAATGAGGAATTTAGGAGAAACTTCTCTCCCAAGAGAATGATGAGAATATTGAATTTGCTCTTATTGCAGCTGTTGTCTCAGTTCCCCTGGTAAATGTTTGACAGAGATTTCTAGGGTGGGAATAGCATTCTCCACCCTCAGACGCTTTCAAACTAACAGCATCAGAGTGGGATATGTATCCTTGGATGTGTTTGACAGAAGACCTACGGCATCCAAGGCAGTGATAACTTGCAGTGATGGGATCAGCACATGCACAGCAAGGAGGGACACGAGAAGTACAATAATGATTTTAAAAAGAGTCGTTGAGAAACCCAATCTCTGTTGCGTTCTCACAGATGACTGATCAGAATTTACCTGCCTAATCTGAGAAATAAGATACACAGTTAAGTGCATCTCCATGCCAATGAATTCGAAAAATCTCTTCTCATGCTGTATAAACTAGTGTTCATTTTCCTGCTTTGTTTGTGGTGTCCTTGTCCCGGTGCAGCAAAATGAAAAGCTTAGGCCTGGTGTCTCCTTTTACCAATGTTTATCTTCTGTACCACCAAGCAATCAGTCCAAAATAATCAATGTAAGATAGTCAATAATAAATTCAATGAGGAATTTGGGAGAAACTTCTCCACCAAGAGAATGATGAGAATATTGAATTTGCTGTCACAGGGAATGGTTGATGAAATAGTTTGGATGCATTTGACAGGAAGCTGCGTAAGTCGATAAGGGAGAAAGGAATAGGAAGATCTGAAGGGTGAGAGAATATAGGGAGGAAGAAGGCTCATGTGGAGCAAAAGTACTGGGAGAAAGCAGTTGGGCCTGTTTCTATGCTGTAAAACTAGAATGAAAATTAAAATGCTGGATATGCTCAGCAGGTTAGACTGGAAAAAAACAGAGTTAACAATTCAGCTCATCATGACAGTTCATCAGAAACTAGATTGCATCTGAGCATTTCTTGTTATTGTTAGAAAAGGTCAGTTTTCTCTGTGTGTTGGGATCTAGGTGTTGTGCTGATCCCTGTATCTTTTTCAGGTTCACTTCCCAGCCTCTGTCTTGCATATGTTGTATCGGTGTGGCTAGAGCTTCCACCACCAGTGTTTCCATTGGCCCACAGATCAAGATGTCATTAATATAATGTGTGACGTGAACGTCCGTGGCAATGGATACACATCTACTAGCCCATGGCATAAGTTTGGGCTGTGTAGGTATCCTCGTGGTAGCCGGCAGAAGATATATTAGCGACCTTCCCACAAGCAAACTGAGCTTGTGATTCCAGGGCTATCGGTATTGAGAAAAAGGCATTTTCTAGATCAATAACGGCGTACCAGGCATCCGGCCCTTGTAACAAACTTTCCATAACGGTGACACATCAGGCATGGACGCTGACAGTGGAGGAGCATATTTGTTGAGTTAGCGGTATTCAATTGTCATTCGCCAACTTCTGTCAGGCTTCTTTACAGACCATACAGGGCTATTGTGTGCAGATACTGCATGTGACACAATCCTCGCAGCCAACGGGCCCTGTGTAGTATCCCCAATTTGTGCCCTCCCGGGACATGATGCTGTTTCATTGAAACCACCCGTGAAGGCAGAGGAATAATGAGGGGCTCCCACTTTTCCTTGCCAACAGTAACCATCACAGCTAGTATACCAAAAGAGAATTTGCCCAGTGGGGTCTGCAAAATGGTACCTTTTAATAAGTCTATGCCAATAATATTTTCTGGTATGTTGGATATCAATACTGGCACTACTTGTGGGAGTCCATTCCCCAAGGCCATTCTAATATTTGTTCTAACTGTTATCACCCCACCAAATCCATTAATAGTCATTCTGTGCTCTTCATATCTATGTGGATTTTGCCATGTATAATAGAAACTTCTACCCCAGTGTCTAATAATGTAATGTCTCACCATATATTGCCTTTCCTCCAACAAGTAGTGATAGGGACATGAGGCCTCGACACAGACCCCGGATTCCCAGCCCCACCCCCAATCGATTGGCTGACTGGCCCACCACAACTGCCTGACCCCCTCCGGGCTAGGGTACAGGGATATTGTGGGAAATGCAGTCAGTGTGGTTTTCTTTCCTCCCTCCATAACTGATTCAGTTTCTCTTACTTCCTTATCCCTTGGAGAGCAGTGCATCCTCCACATTCTGTACATGGCAGCTGTATGTATTTCGTTTATCTTGCTCCTCTCTACTCCTGCTCTTAAAAATGCTGCGAACTGGTTATCTTCTGGTTATCTTTTGTTTCACCTTCAAAACCACCCCATCTCCGACTTGTTGTCCCTGTTTGTCACTTGCTCGGATGAGGCTCACTCCACTTACCAACCCAGTGTGGAGCACAATGCTGGTGTGGGTGGGGTTTTCAGCTGGATTGCTGGCATTGGTGGGAAATCATTGTTGAACTTGATCCATTTACAAAAAAAAGGCGGCACAGTGGCTCAGTGGTTAGCATTGCAGCCTCACAGCGCCAGGGACCTGGGTTTGATTCCAGCCCCAGGTGACTGTCTGTGCGGAGTTTGCACATTCTCCCCGTGTCTGCATGGGTTTCCTCCGGGTGCTCCGGTTTCCTCCCACAGTCCAAAGATGATCAGGTTAGGTGGACTGTCCATGCTAAATTGCCAATAGTGTTCAGGGGTGTGTGGGTTATACGGGGATGGGTCGGTGTGGACTTGTTGGGCCGAAGGGCCTGTTTCCACACTGTAGGGATTCTAATTCTAGAACCTCCACATCCTCTAACTGTCCCTAACAACAAACATGCCTGTCCCACGGCCTGTCCCTGGGCTGGCCCTAACAGGGCACCTCTCATCCAGCCCAGATGACTTCACATTAGTCGGCTCCTCATTCTGGTGTGAAAGTTTCCTGATCTGGACTCTATAACAGCAGAAAATACATACACGCTTGTGTAGTCAAATCCCGCAAATGATTTAAACCTTGTGATATGCTCTCCCATTTGTCAACATCACCTTCCCATTCCACTGGGGAAGGGTACTTCTTCCCTACTGCTACTGTCAGTGCGTTCCACAATGATCTAGTTTGCCCAATGTTTCGAAAGACACTATTCACATGTGAATCAACACTTAATGCTCCCAGATTCCCTCGCTCTGTGGCACTCAGCATAATATGGATGGCGCCCTGGTCCCACAGCCATGCCAGCCAAGAGGCCAAAGATTCACCCGATTTCTGCTTAAAGTGGGACCCCAAGTCCTGCAATTCGGATATACAATAATCTCTCACTATTCATGAATTTCGTAGGTTCTGCCCTCCTACCTGTTTTGCCTTATTTGTTATTCGAAATCGTGCTATTAGTCCCTTCTCTGAGGATGACTCCATAGACAGAGCATCGCCTTCCCCATCTGTCCATTCAGACTCTGAATCAGATGAATGCTAAATGTTCCCATCTCAATGGTCAGGGTCCCATTGCAAGTTTAATAACAAGCGCACTTTGACTGGGTCAACTTTCCTATTGTGTCGTTTTGCTCTCTTTGTCTGTTGTACTGTTGCCAGATGCCATACTATCTGATTCTGTTTCTCCTCGCATTGTCGGCTGTCTCCTGCGCTGTCTTAACTGCTTCTGTTAGGGTGAGGTTACACTGTACTACTACTGCCAGTGCGGCTTCAAACTGTTTCTGGCCTGGCACACTTCCAATTCCCTACATGTTGAATGCAAAGCTGTTAACAATATCCATCCCATTTGCAGTACACTGTCCTTGCTTATGGGGAAGCCTGCCTCTCACAAGCTCTCAAGTATGACAACCTGTATGACTAACCTTCCTTTATCCCTTTTTCCAGTTATAACCATCCCCCATTCTTGTGGGGGCCCTACTTGTTTTAAGAAATTAGCTACAGACCCAAATCCAAATCCAGAGTCTTCAGCATCTCTGGAGCATCAGGTTGCCTTTCCCTTCTCATAAATATTTTGCCGAATCCCATCCTCGTTGCCAAAGGTGCCTTAGATCACAGCGTGTATCCAAGCGGTTCTTTTCAGAGTCAATTTAATATAATTAAGAGATGGTTTGATAACAGCAATTTGCTTGAATATGAATGTTTATTAAGTAATAATGAATGATTATAAAAGCAATAATAAATTATTATAGTGGTAATATTAAATGGAAAAGAAAAGAGGGGAGAAAAAGCAACAAGTTTCATGACTTTCAGAGAAAGCAACAATTCTCATGTTCTTCTACCTATCAGGGACCCCTCAATCGATGGCTGGTCTGAAGGTCTAGGTTTGTTTCTGGCGCTGATCACGATTTCGAGCTGAAGCGATGTCCAGCAGTAGCTTGGAATGATAGTCTCACTATTATTCAGTATCACAAACAACAGTACACAAAACAACACATACAAAGGACAAAACTGCTGGCTGCTACAGCAACATAGGATGGGAAAACAAGTGCAGGTGTCATCTTCAGCTCACAAAGGAATGTTCACAGGACTTATTCAAGGTCATGCAGCTTGTTTAGTATTATTCTAAACTTTCCCGGTCTATTTTCCCATCCTGTACAATCCATTTTCTCATGAGCTGTCAGATATCATCATTAACTTTTAGCCCTTCGGCCCATCCTATACATTCCTCCAGTGCTCACACAGGAGAGCTGTCATTCCAGCTGTCTGCCTGAAACCTCTCCCACCATCAGACCAATGATATCAATAAGGTCAATTTAACCTTTGTCCAGATCTCTAAACATCACCGAAAGAAGACATCTATATGTATAGAAGCACCTGTATAAACTCAGCATCCTTTCTGTGCAGTGTCAGGTACAAGTCACTCGCTGACTCTCGATCTGACCAAGAAGACAATTAGATACTCAGTTGTTAGAAAGGCTTCAGCTTCTGTTCAGCATAAGAATGCAGAGGAGGAGCCATTCCCGGGGTAGTAATGGAGGTAATTTCAGTAACTCTGATCTCTGGAGGGGGCTGGAGAATCAGCCAGGAATCCTGTGCATCATCAGTGAGCCCAGCTGGGAATTTAGGGGGAGGGCAGGATGTGATTTAGCTGTGACAGTCTCCATTGTCTCACAAGATTTACGATCTGGCTCTCCACATGCTGAATGGCCACTTAAAAAAGCACTAGAGGTCGTGGTGAATTCTTTTGGTTTATTGCATCCATTTGATCTCTGAAGGAACCAACAATGTGGTACTGTACAGACAGTTTTGAGAGATTGCTGCATTTGATGGTTGGCTTACAAACTTCCATCCTTTTGTGAGGTTTTCAGCAGGTCATTCAGCATTGTTCAAAGACTGGCAAACAGTCAACTTTTGGCATATGGACAGAAACAGGAAAAGAAAACGGTTAATACCTTCAGGCTGCTTGTTAGCCAGACAGATAGGAGCAGAGAGAACAGGCTACATCCTGAAAAGAGATAACAAGCATGGGGCTGGATGAACACAGCAGGTCAAGTAGCATCATAGGAGCAGGAAAACTTGACGTTTCGGGCCGAAACCCTTCATCAGAAAAAATCTGATTCTCTACATCCTGAAAAGGTTTTTTTTAAAAAATTCAGTAATGGGATGAGGGCGTTGCTGGCTAGGCAGCATTTATTGCTCATGCCTAATTGCCCAGAGGGCAGCCCAGAGTCAACCACATTTCTGTGCATCTGGTGTCACATGTAGGCCACACCAGGTAAGGGTGGCAGTTTCATTTCCAAAAGGACATTAGTGAACCAGATGGGTTTTTACAAAAATCAACAATGCATTCATAGTTATCATTAGACTCTCAATTCCAGATATTTGTTGAATTCAAATTCCACCATCTGCCATGGTGGGATTTGAATAGGACATTATCAGGGTCTCTGGATTAACAGTTCAGATAATACCACTTGACCATCACCTTCCCATGGTGCTATGAGGTGCAGCTAAATGTTGGCGTTAGGGTTCAGGCAAAGTGCTGGGGCCACTCAGAAGCTGCCATTTTCTACTGAAAGCACAGTGCAGCTGAGAGCAAGGGCGAAGGAAGGCCAAAAACACAAGTTGCTTTGTGCAGCTGTGAAATGAGAGAGCTTGGAGAAAAGCAGCTTGGTGAAACTAGTTGTCTGCAAGAGGGCTGGAGTTTTGCCGACGAGTAAGTTCTGGGGTACAGTTTCAAGAAGCCTGATGAATATAGCCCCAGAAAAGGAGGGTAAAACACCAGATCATGAGCAGGTGCTGATGCAGTGTGTGATGGAGTTCCAATGTTAGGTCTTCAGGAGAGAAGAGATTGGAATCCCTTGTAGATTTTAATGAGATTTGATGTCCTGCAGTTTCACAAACTTTTGAGGGAGAGTGACTGAGAAATCTGTGGATATATCTTGACTTTATTTGCTATTTTTGAGCTGTTTCTCTGTTACCCTGTATTTACCTCATGCTAATTTTAAATATTGGAATATAATTTGTACAGATATCATAGATTGTTTTACTTTTCTAATTTTGTATTTGTTTATTGCTGTTTATTGCAAGTTCATTGCTGACGAAGTTTTGAAGAAGGGTCACTGAATCCAAAATGTGAACTCTGCTTTTTCTCCACATTGGATGAGTTTTCCCAGAAATTTCTGGTTTTGTTTCTGATTTGCAGCATCTGTGGTTCTTTTTTTAAAAGATTATTGCAGTTCATCCAAAACTATGGGATCCTGTGGCTTTATTATTTCAGTCAATGCCTTGGGTTTCACATTTTGTCAACTTTAAAATAACATTAGCTCAAAGTTAGATTGTAGGGAATATTCATTGGAGAGAATATTTCATTCATATCATGCTTTAACATAGAAACCATATCTTACTGTTTCACAGACATGATAAAACAAAAATTAACACTGAGACGAAGAAGGAGATATTAGGAGGCTATGGCCAGAAATATGATCAAAGAGGTTAGGCTTAACATGCTACAACAGGAAGGAAGAGAGTTAAAATACAGCGTGTTTTAAGGGGGAAATTGTAAAACATGAAGCCTAAATGGATTAGATAGTGAAATTGGGGGGTGTAGGGTATGCACTAATTGGAGGAGTGCAGAGATCTTGGAAGGAGATGAGTTTTTCAGGCCACATCTTTTATTTTCGTTTATTTTGGATGATGGACCAAAATGGGGAAAGGACTTCACTGATGCTCAATTTTTTGTTCAGCTGAAGACAACTATTGAAAATATCTGGTGTATTCCTATTCATAGAAACATTGAGGAGCGTAAAAGGCCCTCGTTACTGATATTCACGGGTTTCTGCCAAAACTGGGTGATCTATACCAGTCAAGCACCTGCCTAACATAGTCATCCTCAATGAATCATACCTTGCAGACAATTTCCCAGACATTACCATCATCAGAGATAGAAGAAACTGCAGATGCTGGAGAATCTGAGATAACAAGGTGTAGAGCTGGACGAACACAGCAGGCCAAGCAGCATCAGAGGAGCAGGAAGGCTGACGTTTCAGGCCTAGACCCTTCTTCAGAAATGGGGGAGGGTAAGGGGGCTCTGAAATAAATAGGGAGAGGGGGGAGGCGAATAGAAGATGGATAGAAGAGAAGATAGATGGAGACGAGACAGACAGGTCAAAGAGGCGGGGATGGAGCCAGTAAAGGTGAGTGTAGGTGGGGAGTTAGGGAGGAGATAGGTCAGTCCAGGGAGGACAGACAGGTCAAGTGGGCGGGATGAGGTTAGTAGGTAGGAGATGGGGGTGGGGCTTGAGGTGGGAGGGGAGGATAGGTGGGAGGAAGGACAGGTTAGGGAGGCGGGGACAAGCTGGGCTGGTTTTGGGATGCAGTGGGGGAGGGGAGATTTTGAAGCTTGTGAAGTCCACATTGATACCATTGGGTTGAGGGTTCCCAAGCGGAATATGAGTTGCTGTTCCTGCAACCTTCGGGTGGCATCGTTGTGGCACTGCAGGAGGCCCAGGATGGACATGTCGTCTGAGGAATCGGAGGGGGAGTTGAAATGGTTCACGACTGGGAGGTGCAGTTGTTTAGTGCAAACCAAGCGTAGGTGTTCTGCAAAGCGGTCCCCAAGCCTCCGCTTGGTTTCCCCAATGTAGAGGAGGCCACAACGGGAACAGCAGATGCAGTATACCACATTGGCAGACGTGCAGGTGAATATCTGCTTGATGTGGAAAGTCTTCTTGGGGACTGGGATGGGGGTGAGGGGGGAGGTGTAGGTGCAGGTGTAGCACTTCCTGCGGTTGACCTCACAAGCTTCAAAATCTCCCCTCTCCCTACCGCATCCCAAAACCAGCCCAGCTTGTCCCCACCTCCCTAACCTGTCCTTCCTCCCACCTATCCCCTCCTCCCACCTCAAGCCCCACCTCCATCTCCGACCGACTAACCTCATCCCGCCCACTTGACTTGTCCGTCCTCCCTAGACTGACCTATCTCCTCCCTAACGCCCCACCTACACTCACCTTTACTGGCTCCATCCCTGCCTCTTTGACCTGTCTGTCTCCTCTCCACCTATCTTCTCCTTTATCCACCTTCTATCCGCCTCCCCGTCTCTCCCTATTTATTTCAGAACCCTCTTCCCCTCCCTCATTTCTGAAGAAGGGTCTAGGCCCGAAATGTCAGCTTTCCTGCTCCTCTGATTCTGCTTGGCCTGCTGTGTTCATCCAGCTCTACACCTTGTTATCTTTTATTACCATCATTATCCCTGGATAAGTCAAAGAACAAAGAACAATACAGCACAGGAAAACGCCCTTCAGCCCAACAAGACATGTGCCAACATATTATGCCTGTCTAAACTAGAAACCTTTTGCCTAAAGAACAAAGAACAGTTAAGCATAGGGGGAACAAAGAACAATACAGCACAGTCGTGTCTGACTGGAAGGAGAGAAACATCAAAAGCGCAATGGTATAAAGTCAGGAGGCTGTTGCGCTTGGAATCCTCAACATTGTCCCTGGACCCATGAATCCCCTGGAATCAGGTCAAACATGGGTAAAGAAATCTAATTATTACGTACCATCCTCCCTCATCTAATTAATCAGTTTTCCTCCATGTTGAGCAGAGGTTCTGAGAGTGGCAAAGACATTTACGACTGCATGGTAACTTTAAAGGTCCAACATGAATATTTCCGGTACTTGTAAAAGACTATTTCACATTGTCCTGCATTGTGTTCCCACTTGCATACAACTCAACTTGCAAACAGACTCAAGAATGGAACTCATTTACAGGCCGGGAAATGTGTGTGCACTACAACACTTGAAAAAGTACAATCATTTTCAAGATATTGTGAAAGTTGATACATTAATGCAATTTCTTTTTACTTTTGAAGGAAAATTCTATACATTGTATAATCTGGATGTTTTAAATGCATTGAGGGAGAAAGAACACCAAGCCATAATGGCATTGAGGTATATATTATGTACAGGGTACTCAATTTTATTCAATCAGAGGATGTGGGCATCGCTGACTAGGCCAGTGTTTATTGCCAATTCCTAATTGCCCTGGAGAGAGTGATGGGGAACTGCCTTCTTGAACAGCGGCAGTCCTTGTAGTGCATGTACAGATACAGTCCTGATAAGATTTGATTTTTGTTTATTGTAGTCACATGCACCTAAGTAAAGTGAAAACCTTGGATTTGTGAGCAGGTAGTCGATAGCAGACAAGGATATACAGATCATCGGGTGCTTAGACAGAGCGAGGCATTTGAGGTCACGGCTACAAAGGACGTGCACAAAGCAAGATCAACATCAGCAACTTCAACAATTATTTGAAGTTAGAGAAGTCCATTCAACGGTCTAATAACAGCAGGGAAGAAGCTGTTCTTGAACCTGTTGGTGTGTTTGTTCAAATTTCGGTATCTTCTGTCTCATGGAAGAGATTGTGAGAGAGCATTACTGGGGTGGGAGGGGTCTCTGATGATGTTGGCAGCTTTTCCATGGCACAAGAAGTGTAAGAAAGGTGTTCAAGAATTTTGATCCATTGAGACGAAAGGAACGCTAATATATTTCCAAGTCAAGGGACTGAGTGGCTTGGAGGGGAGTTTTCAGGCAGCGATGTTCCTGTATATCTGCTATGGTTGTCCTTCAAGCTGTTCAAGCTCTCTGATTTGGAAGGTACTGTCAAAGAAGCCTTGGTGAGCTGTTGCAGTGAATCTTGTCGATGCTACCCATTGCTGCTACTGTGCATCAGTCGTGAAGGAAGTAAATGTTGAAGATGATGGCTAGAATGTCAATCAGGGCTGTGGGATTCTGGAACAGTCCCTGTTCCGCGACTTTGTTCGCACCATACCTCACCTTTTCTTCTGCAATATTGATGAAGGCATTGGTGCGGCCTCATACTCCTGTGAGGAGCTCAAACAGTTCAACTTTGCCAATACCTTCCACCCCGCCCTCAAAATCACTTGGACTATTTCAGACACCTCCCTTCCCTTCCTGGATCTCTCTCTCTCCATCCCCGGAAACCAACTCACCACCAACATCCATTTCAAACCCATTGACTCCCACAACTACGTCAACTACACCTCCTCTCACCCACCCTCCGGCAAAAATTGTATCCCATACTCTCAATTCCTCTGACTCCGCCGCATCTGTTCCCAAGATAAGGTGTTCCACTCGAGGACATCTGTGATATCCTCCTATTTTAGGCACCATAATTTCCACTCCTCTGTAATTAAGGATGCCCTCAACCGCATCTCCCCCATTTACTGCACTTCTTCCCTCATACCCAACAGCAAGAAGGATAGAGACCCCTTCGTCCTCACGTATCACCCCAACAACCTCCGAATCCAATGCATCACCCTCCGATGTCTCCACATCCTCTGCCACCTACAGTCAGACCCCACCCACCAAAAAGATATTTCCCTCCCCACCCCTGTCCACTTTCCGCAGGGACTGTTCATTCCGTGACTCCCCACCAATTCCTCCATCGCACCCGGTAGCTTTCCCTGCAACCGCAATAGGTACAACACCTCCGCTCTCATCTCCGTCCAAGGCCCTAAACAATTCTTCCAGATCTGGCAGAGATTCACCTACACTTCATCCAACCTGATCTATAGTATCCATTGCTCCCTATGTGGTCTCCTCTACATCGGGGAGACTAATCGCAGACTCGGGGTCTGGTTTGCAGAGCATCTGTGCTCTGCACACACCAATCAACCCTACCCTCCAGCTGCCATCCATTTTAATTCCCCTGCTGACATGTCCATCTTTGGCATCCTCCACTGGCAGAACAACAACAATATTTCGCCCTGGGAATGTACAGCCCAATGGCCTCAATATTGACTTCACCAGCTTCAAAATCTCTCCTTGCAGCTTTATCCCATGTCCAGCTCTCCCCCTGCTGACCGGACCTGACCTAACCTGTCCATCTTCCTGCTCACCTATCCGCTCCACCTTTCCCATTCATCCCCACCTGCATCCACCTATCACCAGCCCACCTACCCTTCCCCCAACCCAACCCCCTCCCTCTATTTATTTCTGGGCTTCCCTCTCCCTCCCCGGTCCTGATGAAGTGATTTGGCCCAAAATGTTGACTTTCCTGCTCCTCTGATGCTGTCTGACCTGCTGTACCCTTCCAGCCTCACACCTATTGACTCTGGGATTGTTTGCCTTGGATGATGTTGAGCCTGTTGAGTGTTATTGGAGTTGCACTCATTCCAGGCAACTTGATAGGTTCCTTCAGTTTTCAAGCAGAATTTTAAATGTATGTCAAATATAATTTTATCTTTTGTGATCTTTAACATTTATTAATTAAACATCAGTCAGGAAGCTGGCGTCAATCACAGAAATGATCACGGCCCCAGGTGGGGAGAATGAGAGTGGTGAGTTTCTGCTGACTGTGCCTGTTTGAGGCAGCTTATCAAATAACACTCGGCTTTTGAATGTTCAGGCACTAACAGTCAGTCATATCCATGCCTCAGCAATTATTTCAGCAACCCACAGATAAGTTTATTTCTGTTGTATCACAATGACAGGAGAGATAGTTAAAATGGTGTAATGCAGTCATAATAACATCATCACAAAGTCCCTACAGTGCAAAAGGAGGCCATTCGGCCCATTGAGGCGGATCGACTCCCCGAAGAGCATCCCACTCACAGACCGTATCCCATAACCCCAAAATCTACCCTGGCTAATCCACTTAGCCGACACATCAGAAACTTTTAGCACGGCCAATCCACCTAAATTGCATATTTTTGGACTGTGGGAAGAAACTGGAGCACCCAGTGGAAACCCACGCAGACACAGGAAGAATGTGCAAACCCCATACAGACATTCACCCGAGGGTGGAATTGAACCCTGATCCCAGATGCTGTGAGGCAGCTGTGCTAACCAGTGAGTCACCATGCCGCCCTAAATATGTATTTATTATAATTATAAATTTCCGTTTCTTTTACTAGTCTGTCTGTCCAAGCTTTATCATGCTGGAGAAGGAGAGACGGAGGACAGGAGTGAGACAGTCAGGAAGAGCAGTGCAAGAGGAGCACAAACAAAATTGGGAAGAGGAGACAAAACAAAAGGGAAGAGAATGGAAGGAAAAGTAGAAAAGATAACCATGAGGAAACATATGGAGGAAGGGCAAGTAGAGTATGTAGGAGGTAGACGTAAAACAAGTTACTCCCTGCCACCTGTGCTATCCTCCCCTGTGCCACTTTCCCCTGTGCTCCTCCTTATGTCCCTTCCATCCTGTTAATGTAGTGATCCAAACACTGGACATCACCGCTGCTTGGGATGCTGTGGGTCTTCCTCTTCTGATCTGCTGTCAAACACATCTGAGGATACACATCCCACACTGATGTTGTCAGTTTGAAAGCCTTCGAGGGTGAAGAATGCTATTCCCACACTAGAAATCTCTTGTCAAACATTTACCAGGGGAACTGAGACAGCAGCTGCAAAAGGTAAGGTTTTATTCAGATGGGACAATGACAAGTTTAAATCCCCACCTGATCTGCGGCTCAAAGTCACCTCCATTTCACCGGTCAGTTTCCCAAGCTTCAGGAAACTCATGTTGCTGCAGAAATATTTGGATTGACTGTGAGAGACGTCAATCAGAGAGCCCACCCACGTTGCCCATTCCCTCCTCGTCCTCTTCCAGAGCTGGTTCACTTCCTATAGGGACTGAAAACCAAGTGAGGAGATGGTGAGTGAAGGAGCAGCTTTTATACAAATTGTATCCCATAATATCCACACCAGTCTTCAGGCAGTCTGACTATCCTGTGGGCAATCAGGGGTGGAAATGTCCCTTATGCTGTGTGAGAAGATCCAGCTGAGAGAGCTGTTTACTCGGTGCTTTGTGCTGAACTGTTTGACTGGAGCTGTGTGTTGGATATTGAGTGTTTATTGGAAGCATTTCCCTTCTGATTTCCAGGCTGAGTTTTGTTGATGGCCTATTCCTGTATATGAGAAGGTGAGGTGTAATTATGCGGGAGGTGCAGAGTGTCTGAGGATTCCTACTGATTTCCTGTTGTTGAGTTCTGTGTGTTGGGAGCCACTAATTATCCTGTCAACTGTGAACGGTCGGTTTTCCCTGTGTATTAGGATTTGGATGTGCCTGTCTTTTCAATCATCCCTACCAATCTATGTAACCTCCTGAAGAAAACAAAAAGGCGGCAAATGTGAATGTCCAAGGGGAGCTGGGTGTTCTTGTATACCAGTCAGTGAAACACAGAGTATTTGAGTTCATAAGTGGTGATGTATTATTACAATTATGCAGTGCCTTAGTGAGTTTGCACTTGGACTATTCAACACAATTTTGTTCTCCTATTCTAAGAAAGCATATAGTTACAATAGACGAAGTGCAGTGAAGTTATACTGGGCTGCTGCCAGGGTCAGCAGGACTGTCGAATGAGAGAGATTGCTTTAACTGGGCCAGTATTTACCAGTTTAGAAGGATGAGGGGATCTGATTGAAAGGTATAAACTTCTTATAGGTCTGGACAGACTAGATGTGGGGAGGATGTTTCCCCCATAACAAGGTGTGGAGCTGGATGAACGCAGCAGGCCAAGCAGCATCATAGGAGCAGGAAAGCTTGACGTTTCGGGCCTAGACCCTTCATCAGAAATGGGGGAGGGGAAGAGGGTTCTGAAATAAATAGGGAGAGAGGGGGAGGCGGATAGAAGATGGATAGAGGAGAGGATAGGTGGAGAGGAAGAACAGGTTAGGGAGGCAGGGACAAGCTGGGCTGGTTTTGGGATGCGGTTGGGGGAGGGGAGATTTTGAAGCTTGTGCAATCCACATTGATACCATTGGGCTGCAGGGTTCCCAGGCTGAATATGATTTGCTGTTCCTGCAGCCTTCGTGTGGCATCATTGTGGCATTGCAGGAGGCCCAGGATGGACATGTCATCTGAGGAATGGGAGGGGGAGTTGAAATGGTTCACGACTGGGAGGTGCAGTTGTTTGTTGCGAACTGAGCGCAGGTGTTCTGCAAAGCAGTCCCCAAGCCTCCGCTTGGTTTCCCCGATGTAGAGGAGGCCACAACGGGTACAGCGGATGCAGAATACCACATTGGCAGATGTGCAGGTGAACATCTGCTTGATGTGGAAAGTCTTCTTGGGGCCTGGGATTGGGGTGAGGGAGGAGGTGTGGGGGCAGGTGTAGCACTTCCTGCGGTTGCAGGGAAAAGTGCCGGGTGTGGTGGGGCTGGAGGGGAGTGTGGAGTTTAGGGAGTCTAGAACCAAGGGACATGGTCTCCAGATGCAGTGTGGACCATTTAGGACTGAAATAAGGAAAGATTTCTTCACCCAGAGTTGTGAACCTGTGGAATTCTCTACCAAGCGGGCTGTGGAGTCTGAATCTATGAGTACATTCAATAAGAGATTGATTTTTTTTTGGGAATTAAAAGCATCAAAGGGTGGAGGAGAAAGTGCAGATACGAATCTGATATACAACCCTGTTGGGCGGTGGAGCAGGCTCATAGGGCTGGATGGCCTACTCCTGTATCCAGCTTCTATGTTAGTGGCATATATATATACATGCTTTTGCGATCGCCAGATGTTCCAAAGCACTTTACAGCCACTGAAGTCCTTATGAAGCGAGATCACTGTTGTACTGTCGGAAATTTGGCAGCCAGTGTATGCACAGCAAGATCCCACAAACAGCAATGTGAATAACCAGACAATATGTTTTTCAATGATGTTGTTTGAAGGATCACTCCCTGTTTTCATAAATAGTTCCATGGGATCTTTTACCCCCATCTCAGAAACAGCAGAAGGGGCCATGTCTGTAATCTGCTCTGAAAGATGGTTCCTCTGACATTGCAGCTCTGCCTCACTCCACAATATTCTATGTTGGTGTTTGGTTCTATGACGGATTCTCCATTACCATCCCTAGCTCCCCACTGTCATTTCCTGATGTTGGTCAGGTACAGCAACACCATATATATGAGGAGGTACAAGTTTCACTCACAGGAGAGAACAGTGCTATCCCACTTCAACTCATCTGCTGCTGAAACCCTCATCCATATCTTTGTCGGCTTTAGACTGAATTATTCTAATGCTCTCCTGGTTGCTCTCATATCTTGCTCTGCCAGCCTGAGCTTATCCAAAACACTGCTATCCTAACTGACACCAAGACCCACTAACCAATCACCCCTGTGCTCACTGATCTGCATTGGCTGCAGGCCGAGTAACACCTCAGTTTTAAAATTCTTCTCCTTGTTTTCAAATCCCTTCATGGCGTTGCACCCTCTAACTATAGTTTCATAACTCTAACTATAGGTTTCACCCTATAACCTCCAAAGCAATTCAGCTGCCATACTTGGAATATCTTTTCAGATGTTTTTTCAAGATTTTAACTGAGGATGTCAGCCTTTCCCAAAATCAGGCTTGGGTTTAATAGTTTTGTCCTGTGTTGTGGCTGATAGCTGAACATGAGATGTGTGCAATGTATGTAATTTCCTAGGATAAACCAGCACCCTGCAATCAGCTACACTAAAGCAAGATTCATCAGTTTTAAACCAAGGCCCAGGAGAGGGTGGATTGGACTTTACTAAGACCCTTTCTGATTGGTGGATCGACCTGTCAATCTGCATGGTGTTTGTCCCAAGCAACCAATTTAACACAGCAATAATCATGATTGATAGACAGTCCAGCCAATGGTTGTTCTTGTACTGTACATCATCCATTGCACAGGTGGAATAGACCAGATTCTTCAGAGGCTTCTTTCTTGCTGACCTCATGGAAGGTCCTGTTTGTGCCTGGTCTGCTCATTTCTGAAGTATTCATCATACTGAGAGTACTGTGAGCAGATCCGGAGACCACACTTTAGGAAGGATGTATCGGTCTTGGAGGGAGTTCAACCTAGAATGAAACTTGGATTTCAGTTATGAGGAGAGATTATTGAAATTAGGCCTGTTACTCTGGGATTTGGGAGGAGGGGGGGGGCGGGAGGGTTTGGTGTCTGATTGAAGTCTACAAGATGTTAATAGAAAAACACAGGGTAAATAAAAATCAACTATTTCCACAGGTCGGGGATCCTAGGGGCACAGTCTAAGGGCATAGTCTTTCAGGAGGCACGTTTGGAAGCATTTCTAGACATGAAAGTGCAAAAACCGAGATATTTTCCAATGCTTGTAAATAAGAGTTTGACCTCACTGTGACTATAGTTCCCCAGTTCTAGGCATCTGAAAGGTTGGGCGGGGGGGAGTTCATGGGCTGGTGGGAATGTGGAGATAACAGGTCAAGAAATAGGACATACCAGTGATCATGATTTTTCTCTCTCTCGTCCTGTTTCTAGCAGTTCCTGACCAGTGCGATTTCTTCAAATAATGTGCAAAAATATGGGGAGAAATTTCAGAATCTCTATTGAATTAACATTTCATCTGAGTGTTTTTTTCATTAAACAAACACTCCAACATGAAATCTGGTCTTCAACAGTGCAACGCAAGCTCATAGTGAATTGATATCTCACTTTACTCTCCACTCGACTGTCTTTTCCAGTGCCCCTGTGATGCCTGAGAAGATGGAAAGAAATTACACACATTGTCTGCTCCTGGTCACTATCCAGTGTCCCTGCTGGAAATAAAGGGTGTGTGACAGTCAAGTGAGGAAAAAGAAAGGACTTGTATTTGATACCCTCCCACACAAAGAACAGCAGACTGGCACTCACTGTGGCTAACAGTCTCTAACTGAGGAGTCAGACCCTTCAGCAAAGGAGGAGAGGGAGATGGAGAAATCATGTTTTCTTTTCCTGTTTTACAGAAAGATTGCATCGTACTACCCCAGAGAATACAGTGAGGATGGACACTGCAGATAGATCCTGCCATCACACAAGGAACGACTGCACGACTGTGGGAAGACGTCCAGTCCCTTCACAGCATTGCTCAACACAGAGAAGGTTGGGCAGTGAAATCATCACCTGGAAATCGGGTCGGGTCAGGGGAACTTTGACATATCATCAGATCTGAAACTGGTCAGTGGTGTGGAGCCTTCCATCAGAACCAACCTTTCTGGAGGTTCAGCTGTGAGTGATTGGTCAGGGTGAGGCTGGGAAGAAGTGTGAGTGGCTCCAAGTGTGGTGAGAGCTTCAGTCATTCATGAACCACTGACTCATTCCTACATGCTGGGGGCTGCTCAAGTATGAGGAGGGCTTCATAGGCTTATCAAAGTTAATGTGTTGTAAAACTGTTCAGGCAAGACCAGCTACATGGAAGTGAAAGCATTCACATGTGAAGTGTGCAACAAGGGCCTTGCACGATTATCAAGCTTAGTGAATCACCGGCGCATTCACACTGGGGAGAAACCGTTCACTTGTGATGTCTGTGGCAAATCCTTCAGACAGTTATCGAACCTTCGCATACACCAACGCATTTACACTGGAGAAAAACCATTCATGTGCAAGGTGTGTGACAAATCTTTTACTCTGCTCTCATCACTCCGAGTGCACCAGCGCATTCACACAGGGGAGAAACCAGCGAAGTGTGAGGTGTGTGACAAAACCTTCACACAGTTATCGGGCCTGCTGGTCCATCAGACAGTCCACACGGGGGAGAAACCCTTCAAATGTGAGGTTTGTCATAAAGCTTTTGTGACATCTTCCACCCTCCTGATGCACCAGAGGTTTCACACTGGGGAGAAACCCTTCAGGTGTGAGGTTTGTGAGATGGGTTTCACCCAATCCTCCGATCTCCTGATACACAAGAGGATTCACACTGGGGAGAAACCGTTCAAGTGTGAGTTGTGTGACCGAGCGTTTACACGGTCAACAATGCTTGTGGAACACCAACGTGTTCATACGGGGGAGAAACCGTTTACGTGTGAGGTGTGTAATAAATCATTCTCGCAGTCATCAAACCTCCGTGTACACCAACGCATTCACACAGGGGAGAAGCCGTTCATGTGTGATGTCTGTGACCAGGGTTTTGCACAGTTCTGGCGCCTGGTAAATCATCGACGCATTCACAGTGGGGAGAAACCATTCACGTGTGCAGTATGCTACAAGTCATTCTCACTATTACAGAATCTCCGTGTGCACCAACGCATTCATACTGGTGAGAAACCATTCATGTGTGAGGTGTGTGACAAGTCATTCTCACAGTCATCTTCCCTCCGTGCACACCAGCGCATTCATACGGGGGAGAAACCCTTCATGTGCAGGGTGTGTGACAAGTCATTCTCACGCCCATCACACTTTCGTATACACCAACGCATTCACACTGGGGAAAAAGAGTTCAAATGTGAGGTGTGCAACAAAGCCTTCACAAACTCATCAAGCCTTCTGGTCCATCTGAGGATTCACACGGGAGAGAAACCTGTGTAGTTCATGGTTTACAAAAGATGTCTTCTGAAGATTTTCACTCTCCTAAACACCAATGGATGTGATCAGAGGAGAAACAAAACTTGCACCGAATCCTTTCTTCAATCATCAGTGTTTTGAAGAAGAGTCACAAGACTTGAATCTGTTTCTGTCTCCACAGATGCTTCCAGACTTGTTGAATTTTTCCAGCATTTTGTGTTCATTCTAGATATGCAGTAGAAAAACTATTCAGATGTCCAATGTGTGACAAGGTTTCTGCATAGTCCGTTTGTCTGCTGCGCCATCAATGTATTCACACAGGTGAGGAATTCTGTAGGTGAGAGTCCTGTGATAATACTGTCACACAGCTGTAGAAACATCAATGAACTCTCATGGGAGACAGACCTGCCAGTGTGACGTGCATCAGGATTGTTTCACTTCCTCCTCCTCTCTCACCAGACATCAACGTCTCCACACGGACAGTGGAACCGGGTCACCTGCTTCCGTTGCACTGAGACATGTCTGTGTTGTTTCCCCTCTAGCGCTCACACAGGGGGAACTGTCATTCCAAAGCACTGTCTCTCTCAGCAGGGTCTGTCTCAAACCTCTTGCACTATCAGTCCCATTATTTCAAGAAGGTCAATTCAACCTTTGTCCAGATCTCCAAACATCACTGAAAGAAGACACTATATGTACAGAAGCTCCTGTATAAACTCAGCATACTTTGTGCAGTGTCAGGTAAAAGTCACTCACGGACTCTCACTCTGACCAAGAAGACAATCAGATACTCAGTGGTTAGAAAGGCTTCAGCTTCTGATCGACCAGCACAAGCTCCCGGGGGAAGTGCCCATGATTTGGATGTCTAAAAACTTCATCCCAACCCTGCAATTGCTTCATGGGAATATGACTGTAAGTGTCTTGAATGGGAGATCTGAAACAGAAACTTTCAAAATCCAGACAGCTGTCAAACAAGGCTGTGTGATAGTGATAGTCCCCATTCTGTTTACAATCTACCTGACATAAATATTCACCTCATCAAAAATCAATTGCCTCTGGTATCAATATTAAACGCTATCTCAATGGAAAACTTATTTGCCTCAGACCCCTTCATGCCAAAACTAAACTGACCACTGTAGATTCATCATGATCTCTACACTATGGTGATCTGTAAACTGGTTGTCCATCAGCACTCCCTCTAATCTTCATACTGGCTGTGCAGGCTCTTGTGGTCTATGTGCAGCAATATCTTCTGGAGTTAGAAGTCAGTGCAGTGATTGGCATTACTGATGCCGATTGCTGTGCGCAGGATGTCAGAAAGGGAGCAGCTTAAAGGGAACAGAGTTCACTCTGCAGCAGATTTGTCCTCTACTCTCAATCTCTTTGAGTCTCCATACTAGAAATTCAGCCTGTCCTCGAATGTTGCCAAAACAAAACTTCTATCAGCCCTCAACTGGTCAGTGAAATATTTCACTTCCCATCTTTGCTGAAGAAGAGACTCTGGAATCTGTTGACTGCCTGCCAGACCTCAACAGACACCTCTCATTGCCAGAGAGATCCAGCACTAATCAGCTGTGTCAGTTCAGCCTCCTACAAAAAACAGCACCAAGGGTTTGACTGCAGAAGATCAATAGGGAACTCACCATCATCTTCATGGGAACAAACAGGAAGGAGCAGAAAATACTATCTTGCCATCAGTTTTAAAATACTATCTTGCCATCTCACATTTAAAAAAAAACTTTTTTAAAAATCCTCTACAAGTAAACAAAATCCCAACGAGCTGCTGTCACCGTGAGATTGGGACTGTGTATCTGTGTCCCATAAGAGCACAAGTAAGGCAAAGGAAACATATAGAGATCTTATTGGGAGATGGAGTTACATATGACAGAGACAATTTTGTATTGGAGCATGAGAATTTTAAATTGGAAGGACTGGGCACCAGTGTAGGTCAGTGAGCACAAGGGTGATAGGTGTGTGAGTTAGGATCGAGAGCACAGAGTTTAGCTGAGCTGAGGTTTAGGAAGTTGAAAACTAACATGGGGGTGGAGAGTGTTGGAAAAGGTGGATGTTACAGAGCAGAAAGTAGGTGATCTTTGTGATGCAGAGGATATGGGGTCGGGAACTCAATTGTAGGGTAAAGAGGATGACACTGACCAATTGTGAGTGGAGATGAGAGGGGAGAGGGCAATCAAGAGGAATGAATGGAATGTAGAAATGAAAGTAAACCTGTTGAGCCCTCTACATCATTCAGTTAGATCGTGGCTGATCCATATCTTAACTCTGTACACTTGTCTTGTCCCAGTAACTCTTAATTCCCTTTCTTAACAGTAAACCTATCAATCTCTGTTTTGAAATTTTCAACTGACCTGCAGCTTCAACAGATTTTTGTGAGGACAGTGTTCCAGATTTCCAGTCCATTTTTTGTGAAGAAGTGTTTGCTGACATCCCCCTGAACAGCCTCGCTGTAATTTTAATGCTCTGCCCCTTATTCTAGACTCTCCCAGCAGACGAACTGTTACTCTCCAATGACTTGATCAACTTGTTTATGAATCCTAAACAATTCAATTATATTACCTTTAATTTTCAACATTCAAGGCAATAAAAGCTCAGTCTGTGCAATCTGTTCTTATAATTTAACCCTTTTAGTCACAGGAACATTCTGGTGAATCTACGCTGCGCTCCCCCCAGGGCCAATATATCCTTCCTGAGGTGCAGTGCCCACAGTTCTCTAATTTGGGTCTAACAGAGCTCTGTACAGTTGGAATATTACTTCCACAAGGGCATAGTTGGTTTTGGAGAGGAGAAGTTGTGGATTATGTTTTTTCTTCAGGATGGTCCTGGAATAATGAGCAGTTTTGATAAGAAGAAGCAGGTCCACTGGTTGCTTGGTGTGGATCAGTCAGACCAGGTGATGGATGGATAAACCAGTTGAGTATCAGATGCACCGAAATCTCTCTTCTTGGTCTTGAGGAGCAGGGCAAATGACCAGGAAGGAAAAGAGTAAAGGTAATTTGGAGCATTGAAGGTGGATCTGAATGAGTGGTCAAACAATACTGAATGGAAGGCCAAAGGGCAGAGAGTTGGGAATTAGAAAACACTGTCCAATTCATTTGGGGGAAAAGGACCTTCCAGCAATGGAAACTGATTGGTCCATGGACCCAACGTGCTCACTGGATCTCTGTAACCATTGGTGGGTTTGTATGATGGAATCAAGCTCCATCCTGTGTCACTAAAGTCGTGTCATTTCTGACCATTAGAATTGGAAGCCAGACTAAAGCACAAGGATTTTAAAGACTCTTCCGTCTGTAGTATTCTGAGAGAATTTCCACTGATGTGTGTTTGTGTGTGTTAGTAAAGAGAGGCAGCCCTTAGGATTGGTTATGGGGTAGAATCAGACCCTGCTTTAGTTGGGGATGTGAATTATGAACAGATCCTCTTCAGGTGATGGGTGTTTTGACTAATACCATGGGGAATGTTTGTACTATCCTGTCTGGGAGGACCGTTATCCTGAGTTTTGTGAGGAAGCAGGGGTGAGTCTCTACAGACCTGACTTCCGTCAGCCCATTTTACCTCAATGTAATAATAGTGTGATATGTTCAACTTACACTCTTCCAAGATTAATTTAAAAATCTGGGAAAAATCTTGACTCACTTTCAATGCTTTGTTGTTTTAGTTGACACAAAGTTTTCTATAAACTGCATATTATGTTGTTGTTTCTCTGTTGTTTTATCAGCTTCAATTTAGATTTGTAGCTCAGAGTAATAATTTTGTGGCTCCACCTGAACTATCTGAAATGTCAGCACATTGTGTTCCCATTAACTGAAACACTCAGGATCCAACGGTAATAGTTCTGTACACAGTACGTTGGTCAATATCATTGTGGGCTGAGATACTTTCTCCACCATAATTTCCAGTTTCAAGGATGCATTATATTGCCCCAAGAAAGATTTTCGTGAAATTGAGATGTCCAGATGTGTTTTAGTCAATTAAATACTTTTTGAGATGTCATTATTGTTGTAGTGAGGGGGATTTGACTGCCTATTTGTGCAGCACAAGCCCTCTCAAACGGAAATGTGATAATTACCAAATCATCTTCCATTGTTATCAGGATTCATTTTGGTCAGGGCATCAGAGATAAATCCTCCTGCTGTCCTATGATGTGTGTCACAGAATAGTTTACAATCACCTGACAGAGCAGATGAAGCCTTGGCTCAACTGATCGGAAAGACGGTACTTCCGACAGCGCAGCATTCCCTCAGTACTGCACTGGACTGTCAGCCTCAGTGCTCATGCCTCTGGAGTTAGATTTGAATCCACAACCTGCTGAATTGCAGTGTCTTCCAAGGCTAACAAGAAAATGTCTTAAGTGGTTAAGTACTAAGGGAGTACAGTATGTTTTCCCTGTGTAAACAGGCAGCCTGAAAGTTTGATTTGATTTAAAGTGATAACTAGTTGGAGCTGCAGGTGTCAGCATTGGCTTTGTATCTGGGTTCCTGAAGCTGTGAAAGATGGTAAAGTCCCTGGGGTCAGGAAAAGTGAAACTGATGGAGAAAAGTGGGTAGACTCCAGGAGTGAGTAACAACCAACTGTTAGAGCTCACTAGGGCAAAGTGCTAGAAATCAAAACTTGCTATTTCTACAGTCATCACAAAAGTTAAAGATTTTTAGAAGTATGCAGAATTCCACAACTTACCCATCTTTTAGACTGAGATTGATGGAAAGCACGGACCAGGTTTATTCATTATAAATAAATAGAATTCTAACTACATGTAAACAATAGTGAACTGCTGACATATGACTCTAACCCATTTATAAAACTCTGCTTCTAAACAGACATACCCACAAAAAAATGGGTGTTATGGGTAGAGGCAAAGACTGAGACGACAGTTTATTGACTATGATCCATGAGGTTTGTTGAAATGATCCTTTAACTGATGAGAATACTTGTGTTTGATCTTACTTCTCCAGGTACTTCTATTTATTTACAGGAGGCACCAGGCAAATGGTTCACACTTAGAAAGGTAAAGGTCAGAGACACGTCACAGTTTACAGCAACTGCTGAAGGGAAATAAATTGACTATCTTCAGGCTTGAGGTGTTTATCTTTAATGCAGAATAGAAACAGCTCCTTTCCTTACAGAGATTTGATGGCTTCAGACTCGAGCATTTACAGCCCGAACTATCTGCCAGCAAATCTGCCACTTGTTGCTGGTCAAATCTCCATTCGTACCCCACACCCCAGCTCTAGCTTGCCTGTAACTAGGCTTTCCCCGCTGCTTGAATCAATGGTTGTGCCAATAGCATTTATCATCAGATAACGTGTTTTTAAAAATTGCAGCAACCCTTCAACAATCCTTAAATAAAAGCAGTTCCAAGGTAATCATATTGCATTTGAAATGCTGACGCTTTGGCAGATGCTGACAAACTTGTCAAGTTTCTCTATCTCTTTCTGTTTTTACTTCAGAACTCTCGCGCTTGGGTCTTTACACAACAGACTAGAAACTACAAAAATGTAAACATCCTAAATCCACTGGGGACAAGTACAGCCACACTCCAGAACAATCATCCACCGTCTGAAAATCCCTCATATTCCTCAGAGACTGACCTGCATTGCATCCTCCTACCACTAGACATGCTGTGTCTGGAGAACTTTCTTGCCCCACTTGTCCAGAACCTCCACAGGTCTTGCTCCCAAATGTCTATCCAATTACGTTAAGGTCAGCGATATAGGAGAGTCTGAATGACTGAGGCAGGAGAGTCTTGTTTCTGATCTGGGTGAATCCAACATTTAAGGAATGGTACAGATTGAGCTTGATTCTGCATCTAACCCGCACTGTAATGTCAACTTGGAGAAGTTATTTCAGTGCCATTTTAAAAGTGCAGACATTATTCCTTCAAGTTCTTTTGGGTGTTTTTTTTAAATGTGATGAGGGCTTCTGCCTCAATGTTCCTTTTAGACAGTGAGTTCAAGACCCTCACTACCCTTAGAGAGAAAAATTATTCCTCAGCGCCCTCTAATCTTTCCAACAACTACTGTAAATATCTGGTGTTTGTATATTGATCTCTCTGCTCAGGGAACTAAGATTGAAACAATCCCATCAGCTGTGTCTGCTACTCCTCCCTTGCACTGTCTGGACAAATGTCCATGAATGCTCCACCTTCCCAAGCCCTGAACTCACATCTTTTTCTGGTTTCTCACCTATCTCCCCCGTGCCCTCTCTGAGTTCATCCTGTCCATAAGATCCATCTCCTACTCCCTCGACCCAACTCTCACTAAACTTCTGATCAGCCAAATTAGCCTCCTGGTACCTAGTAACCCAGTAAGCTGCACATATGCACAACAGCACTGATGTTGTGTGCACCGCAATTGGCATCAGCATACTAACTGTGGCACTGACCTCTGGTGCTGGAAGTTGCTGCCAGGCCCAGAGATCAGAGACTTTCCCTGGAGCATTGGAGGTTGTGGGGTGACCTTATAGAGGTTTATAAAATCATTAGGGGCATGATAGGGTGCATAGGGGGAATGGCCAAGGTCTTTTTCCCAGGGCAGGGGGGCCCAAAATTAGAGGGCATAGGTTTAAGGTGAGAAGGGAAAGATATTAAAGGGATCTAAGTGGCAATTTTTTCACACAAAAGATGCTGCATGTATGAAATGCGCTATCAGAAATGTTAGCGAAGGCTGGTACAATTACAACATTGAAAAGGCATCTGGAGGGGTACTTGAATATGAAGGATTTAGAGGGCTACGGGACAAATGCTGGCAAATAGGACTAGATTAATTTAGTTGGCATGGTTGGCATGGGCAAGTTGGACCGAAAGGTCTGTTTCCTTGCTGCACAACTCTATGACCTGTGCAGCACATAAATAAGTTAGAGGGAATGCTGGTCCCAATGTTTGCTGAGATTGTACATAGTTCTTTCTCTTCAGATATGATACTTTCCTCCGTCAGAAATGCTGCCGTCAACCCACTTCTCAACAAAAAATCATGCCTGTTTGGTCCTTGCAATCTCCTGTCAAAACTCCAACCTCTCTTTTCTCTCAAAGTCCTTCAATATATTGCCTCCTCCCAAATTATGGAAATGGTGATCTGACACTGATGAATGACAGTTCACTACCACATATATCCTTGAGTCAATCTCCAAGGCATGTGTGACCTAAGCATGGAATCCCATCCTGTGCCCCTCTCTCCTGCACACGTGCTGATCCCATCACTGCAGATTATCACTGCCTTGGATGCTGTGGGCCTTCCTCTTCTGATCTGCTGTCAAACACATCCGAGGATAAACATTCCATGCTGATGTTGTCAGTTTGAAAGTTTCCGAGGGTGAAGAATGCTATTCCCACACTAGAAATCTCTGTCAAACATTTACCAGGGGAACTGAGACAGCAGCTGCAATAAGTGAGGTTTTATTCAGATGGAACAATGACAAGTTTAAATCCCCACCTGATCTGCTGCTCAAAGTCACCTCCATTTCACCGGTCAGTTTCCCAAGCTTCCGGAAACTCATGTTGCTGCAGAAATATTTGGATTGACTGTGAGAGTCGTCAATCAGAGAGCCCACCCACTCTGCCCATTCCCTCCTCTTCCTCTTCCAGAGCTGGTTCACTTCCTATAGGGACTGAAAACCAAGTGAGGAGATGGTGAGTGAAGGAGCAGCTTTTATACAAATTGTATCCCATAATATCCACACCAATCTTCAGGCAGTCTGACTATCCTGTGGGCAA
Source organism: Ginglymostoma cirratum (assembly GCA_024137785.1). Classification (NCBI taxonomy): domain Eukaryota; kingdom Metazoa; phylum Chordata; class Chondrichthyes; order Orectolobiformes; family Ginglymostomatidae; genus Ginglymostoma; species Ginglymostoma cirratum. The sequence goes on from JAHRHZ010000002.1 coordinate 3,469,578, forward strand.
TCAGGGGTGGAAATGTCCCTTATGCTGTGTGAGAAGATCCAGCTGAGAGAGCTGTTTACTCGGTGCTTTGTGCTGAACTGTTTGACTGGAGCTGTGTGTTGGATATTGAGTGTGTTTATTGGAAGCATTTCCCTTCTGATTTCCAGGCTGAGTTTTGTTGATGGCTCATGAACATGAGAAGGTGAGGTGTAATTATCCGGGAGGTGCAGTGTGTGTGAGGATTCTTACTGATTTCTTGTTATTGACTGTGTGTGTTGGGAGCTGGACTGTGGCAGCTACCATAAAATGAAATTCCAGAGTCTTATTATAGGTGTCAGATTATTTGGACAGAAATGGTGTGCAGGGATGCAGGGAAAAGGCAGGAGATTGATACTAAATATTGATGCTCTTTTGAAGAATTGATGTAGAGATGATGGGCCGAGTAGCCTACGTCTGTCCTGAAACAATCTTGTGATTCTGTGGTTTGATGTGTCCTCTAAACCATGGCTTCTATGACAATGCAGCAATCCTTAACTCCCAGATTGGAGTGTCAGCCTCACTGTCCAGGTCCTGGAGTGAGACTTGTACCCACAACCTTCTGACTCACCAACGCATCCACACAGGAGAGAAGCCATTCAAGTGCAAAGTTGGTAACAAGGGCTTTGCACAGTCGTCAGGCCTGATGTTTCACCAGCACACTCATACAGCAGAGAAACTGTCCACATGCAAGGTGTGCAACAAATCATTCTCAGAGTTGTCAAATCTCCGTGTACACCAATGCATTCACATAGGGGAGAAACCTTTCACATGTGAGGTGTGTGACAAATCATTCTCTGACTCATCGAACCTTCGCGTGCACCAATGTGTTCACACGGGAGAGAAACTGTTCACGTGTGCAATATGCAACAAATCATTCTCACAGTTATCCCACCTTCATGCACACCAACGTATGCACAAAGGGTAGAAACCTTTCTTGTGTGAGTTTTGTGACAAAGCTTTTGTGATGTCCTTGACCCTCCTGAGACACCAGAGGATTCACACGGGGAGAAACCGTTCAAGTGTGAGGAATGTAACCGAACCTTCACCCAGTTATTGACACTTGTCAAACACCAATGCACCCACACCGGGGAAAAGCCTTTTGAGTGTGATGTCTGTGACAAATCCTTCTCGCAGTCGTGGAACTTCCTGCTTCATCGGAGAATTCACACTGGGGAGTAAAACCTTTGTGCATTTAGTTTGTGATAAAGCTTTCACTGACTCCTGTCTCCCAAATCACCAGGTGAGAAAGCTTTCAAGCATGAGATGTGTGACAAGGCTTTCCAATAGCCAGCATGCCTCCTAATCCATCAGCACACTCGTACAGGGGAGAAACCGTATTTGTGTGAGTTCTGTAATAAAGCCTATTCACAATTTTGTACCTTGTAGAATATCAGCGAACTCACATGGTATCTTCCAGTCTGGCGTGTGTCAGGACTGTTTTACCTGTTTCTCCTCTTTCACCATACACTGATGTCTCCACACAGACTTGGAGCTGAGTCACCTGCTTCCATTGCATTTCATTGAATAAACATTTCTCCTAAGGGTAAAGCTGGTCTTTGTGTTCATAGTGAATTGTTAACTGGTTTTATTCTCCATTCCGTTGTATTTTCCATTGTCTTCATGGTGACTGGGAACATAGAACATTGCAGCGCAGTACAGGCCCTTCGGCCCTCGATGTTGCGCCGACCTGTGAAACCAATCTGAAGCCCATCTAACCTACACTATTCCATTGTCATCCATATATTTATCCAACGACCATTTAAATGCCCTTAAAGTTGGCGAGTCTACAACTGCTGCAGGCAAGGCATTCCATGCCCTGACGACTCTCTGAGTAAAGAATCTACCTCTGACATCTGTCCTATATCTATCACCCCTCAATTTAAAGCTATGTCCCCTCGTGCCAGCCATCACCGTCCGAGGAAAAAGGCTCTCACTGTCCACCCTATCTAATCCTCTGAACATCTTGTATGTCTCTATTAAGTCACCTCTTAACCTTCTTCTCTCTAACGAAAACAGCCTCAAGTCCCTCAGCCTTTCCTTATTAGACCTTCCCACCATACCAGGCAACACCCTGGTAAATCTCCTCTGCACCCTTTCCAATGCTTCCACATCCTTCCTATAATGCGGTGACCAGAACTGCACGCAATACTCCAAATGCGGCCGCACCAGCGTTTTGTACAGCTGCAACATGACCTCACAGCTCCGAAACTCAACCCCTCTACCAATAAAACCTAACACACCGTACGCCTTCTTAACAACCCTATCAACCTGGGTGGCAACTTTCAGGGATCTATGCACATGGACACCAAGATCTCTCTGCTCGTCCACACTACCAAGAATCTTACCATTAGCCCAGTACTCTGTATTCCTGTTACTCCTTCCAAAGTGAATCACCTCACACTTTTCCGCATTAAACTCCATTTGCCACCTCTCAGCCCAGCTCTGCAGCTTATCTATGTCCCTCTGTAGCCTGCAACATCCTTCTGCACTATCCACAACTCCACTGACTTTAGTGTCATCCGCAAATTTACTAACCCATCCTTCTATGCCCTCATCCAGGTCATTTATAAAAATGACAAACAGCAGTGGCCCCAAAACAGATCCTTGCGGTACACCACTAGTAACTGAACTCCAGGATGAACATTTCCCGTCAACCACCACCCTCTGTCTTCTTACAGCTAGCCAATTTCTGATCCAAACCGCTAAATCACCCTCAATCCCATGCCTTCAAATTTTCTTCAGTAGCCTACCATGGGGAACCTTATCAAATGCTTTACTTAAATCCATATACACCACATCAATTGCTTTACCCTCATCCACCTGTTTAGTCACCTTCTCAAAGAACTCAATAAGGTTTGTGAGGGACGACCTACCCTTCACAAAACTGTGTTGACTGTCCCTAATCAAATTATTCCTTTCTAGATGATTATAAATCCTATCTCTTTTAATCCTTTCCAACACTTTACCCACAACCGAAGTAAGGCTCACTGGCCTATAATTACCAGGGTTGTCTCTACTCCCCTTCTTGAACAAGGGGACAACATTTGCTATCCTCCAGTCTTCTGGCACTATTCCTGTAGACAAAGATGACAAAAAGATCAAAGCCAAAGGCTCTGCAATCTCCTCCCTAGCTTCCCAGAGAATCTAGGATAGATCCCATCCGGCCCAGGGGACTTATCTATTCTCACACTTTCCAGAATTGCTAACACCTCTTCCTTATGAACCTCAATCCCGTCTAGTCTAATAGCCTGTATCTCAGTATTCTCCTCAACAATATTGTCTTTTTCATTTGTGAATACTGATGAAAAATACTCATTTAGCGCCTCTCCTATCTCTTCGGACTCCACGCACAACTTCCCACTACTGTCCTTGACTGGCCCTAATCTTACTCTAATCATTCTTTTCTTCCTGACATACCTATAGAAAGCTTTAGGATTTTCCTTGATCCTACCTGCCAAAGACTTCTCATGTCCCCTCCTGGCTCTTCTTAGCTCTCTCTTTAGGTCCTTCCTGACTAACTTGTAACTCTCAAGTGCCCTAACTGAGCCTTCGCACTTCATCTTTACATAAGCCTCCTTCTTCCTCTTGACAAGAGATTCAACTTCTTTAGTAAACCACAGTTCCCTCGCTCGACCATTTCCTCCCTGCCTGACAGGTACATACTTATCAAGGACACGCAGTAGGTGTTCCTTGAACAAGCTCCACATTCCAATTGTGCCCAGCCCCTGCAGTTTCCTTTCCCATCCTATGCATCCTAAGTCTTGCCTAATCGCCTCATAATTGCCTTTCTCCCAGCTATAACTCTTGCCCTGCGGTATATACCTATCCCTTTCCATTGCTAATGTAAACGTGACCGAATTGTGGTCACTATCACCAAAGATGGGGAAGATGGGGGTTGCTGGGCAAGAAGAGAAAGTAGCCACGTTGTGATTGAGAGGATAGACTTAGCACAGGTATATCCTAACCATCATCTAAGGAACAACTGCACAAATGTGGGAAGACACCAGACAATTCTTACAGGGGAGAAACCCACTAAGTGTGATATTTGTGAGCAGGCTTTCACCCATTCATTAGACCTCTTCAGACACCTGAACATTTACAAGGGGAGGAACCCTTCAAGTGTGTGGTTTGTAATAAAGCTTAAATAAAATCTACAGCCCTCTTGAGACACCAACAGACTCTCATTGGGAAGAAACCATCCATGAGCAAGTATGTGACAATATGCGGGGAAAAAAAGTCCATTCATGTGTGAGCTTATGACAAATCATTCTCAAAGTGATGGTTCTCTGTGGCTGTCACCTGGGTGAGAATGTGTTCACACTGTGTCGTGTGGGACACCTCCACAGTGGGGAGAAGCCCTGTGTATGAGGTGGTTAATGAGACCTTTGCATGATCACCACATGGTGAATCACTGGTGCACTCACACAGGAGAAGCCATTCAGATTTACAGTTTGCAACAAATCACTCTTACAGTCATCCCTTCTCCATTTACCATAAAACATTTGCACAAATGGGAAATCCATCAATTAAGAGGCGACGACCAAACTTGCTAAAATCATCACAATACCTCGTCAAACAGAGCAACCACACGGGAAGTAATCCTTTAGGTGTGAGGCTTATGATAAAGATTTTAATAATGTCTTCCATCATCCTGCGACAGGAGAGAATTAATGCAGGGAGAAACTCTTTGGGTGCAATATTTCTGACAAGGCTTTCAGTCTTTCCCTCGAACTCCGAAAGGACCATAGTATTCACATTGGTGAAAAAGCTTTCAGGTGTGAGGGGTGTGAAAAGGTTTTCACATTGCCAGCATATCTCCTGCATCATCAATGTATTCACATGGGTGAGGAACTCTGTCGGTGAGAGTTCTCCAGATATCTTCACATAGTTGTTGGACCTCCTGGAACATAAATGAACCAACACAAGAGACAGACCTTTCCAGTGTGACATTTGTCAGGATTGTTTCACTCCTCCTCCTCCTCTCTCACCAGACACTGACATCCTGACATAGACTTGGAACTAGATCACTTGCTTCCATTGCATTTTATTGAATTAATATTTCTCCTTAGTGTTAATTTAAATTCAAACATGCTCTAAGGGTAAAACTGGTCTTTGCCAGCACAACTTGTGTTCAATCTGAATTGGTAACTGGTTTTTCTCTCCATTCCACTGTGTTTTCCATTAACCTCATGGTGACTGGGAAGATGGGGGTTGCTGGGCAGAGAAGAGAAAGTAGCCACATTGTGATTGAGAGAATAGACTTAGCACAATCATCCAAGGAACAATTCAGAGGAGTCAATAGCCTAGTGGTATTATTGCTGGACTGTTAATCCAGAGACCCACACAGATGGTGAAATTTAATTCAATCATTATCTGAAATCAAGATTCTAATGTTGACTGTGAATCCATTGTCAGAAAAACCCATCTGGCTCACTAATGCCCTTTAGGAGGGAAGCTTCCATCCTTACCTAGTGTGGCTTACATATGACACCAAACCCATAGCAATGTGTTGACACTTAAACGTTGTCTGAGCAATTAGGGATGGGCAATAAATGCTGGCCTAGCCAGTGATGCTGTCATCCCGTGAATGAATTTTTAAAAAACTGCACAACTGAAGTCAGGTCATCTGCTTCTGTCACACAGAGAGTTATCTGTGTTGTTTTCCCTCCAGTGCTCACACAGTGGGAGCTGTTGTTCCAAAGCACTGTCTGTCTCAGCAGGGTCCGTCTCAAACCCCTCCAAACATCAGGCCAATAATTTCAAGAAGGTCAATTTCACATGCATCCTAAGCACCAATCATCACTAAATGAAGACACCAATGTCTGTAGAAGGTCCTGTATAAACTCAACATCCTTTCAGTGCAGTGTCAGGTACAAGTCACTCACTGACTCTCACTCTGACCAATCAGATACTCAGTGGTTAGAAAGGCTTCAGCTTCTGAATGACCAGCACAAGCACCCAGAGGAGGAGCCATTCCTGGCGTAGTAATGGGGTACTTCAATTAGGCTCAGTGTCCCTGGTCTGCGGCGATGTGATTTGGGTGTGGTCGTTGTCAATGGTCAGGTGAAATGATTGGTGGCAGAGCTGAACTGGAGGGGCATAGACATCTCAAAGTAAGAAAGGGGCTGGAGGTGACAGAGATAGGAAGGGAGTGAGACCATGGTGCGATTTGTACTGGTGCATGAGAATTTTAAATTGGAGGCACTGGGGTGTAGGTCAGTGAGTACAGGGGTGTTAGGTGTGAGAGTTAGAACAGAGAGTGCAGAGCTTTGGCTGAGATGAAGTTTACGGAGGGTGAAAGATGGAAAGCTGGACAGCACAATAATGGAATGATCAGTCTATCTCTGAAACAACAACAGCAGGGCTGGGAATTTCCAACATAAAGATGGACTAATGTAGAGTGGGGGCTGTTAGATATGGGGGATGTTACAGAGGGGGAAGTAAGTGATCTTTGTGATGGAGAGGGTGTGGGTTTGGGACTTCAGCTGGAGGTCGAAGAGGATGACACTGACCAATGTTTTATTGGAGATGAGAGTGGAGAAGGCAATCAAGATGAATTTAAGGAATGTGGGAACTGGAGTAATCCCTTGAGCCAGGTACACCATTCAGTTAGATCATGGCTGCTCTGTATCTTAACTCTATCCATGTGCCTTGACTCTGTAACTCTTCATTCCCTTGCTTAACAATAGAATATCAACCTCACTTTTGAAATTTTCAATTTATCTCCAGCTTCAACAGATTTTTGTGGCGACAGAGTTGCAGATTTCCAGTTTCCTTTTTGTGAAGAAGTGTTGACATCACCTTGAACAGCCTCGCTCTAATTTTAATGCTCTTACCTTGTTCTGGACTCTACCACCACAGCACTTATTTCTCTCAAACTACTTGATCAACTTGTTTAATCATCTTAAACGCTTCAGTTAGATTACCTCTTTTCTTTAATAGAATAGAATCCCTACAGTGTGGAAGCAGGCCATTTGGCCTCATCAAATCCACACCGACGAAGAGTGACCAACCCAGACCCCTCCCCCCACTCCCTCCCCCATCCCTGCAATTCCCATGGCTAATCCACTTAGCCTACACATCCCTAAACACTATGGGCATTTAGCATGGCCAATTTACCTAGCCTGCTCACCTTTGGACTGGGGGAGGAAACTGGAGCAGCCAGAGGAAATCCCGCAGACATGGGGAGAATGCACAAACACTGACACCCAAGAGTGGAATTGAACCCAGGTGCCTGGCACTATGAGGCAGCAGTGCTAATCACCAACACACCATGCTGCTCAATTTTCTACTCAAGGCATTACAAGGTCAGTGTGTGCAACCTTTCCCCATAATTTAACCCATTTAGCCAAGGAACAATCTGTGCTGCACTCCCTCCAAGGCCAATATAGCCTTCCTGAGGAGGGTGGCCAGAACTGAACACACTTCTCCAAATAGGGTCTAAACAAAGCTCTGTACAACTGGAACATAACCTCCAAAAGGACACAGTTGCTTTTGAGGAGGAGTGTTGTGGGTTATATTTACTGTTCTGGAAGCTCCTGGAATAATGAACAGTTTTGACAGAGGAAAGCAGAACCACTGGCGTGATCCAGTCAGATCTGATGGATGGTGAAACCAGTTGTGCACCAGATACACTCAAATCTTCACCCCGGGACTTGAGATGCAGTAAGAGAACAAAGATAATTTTGGGAACAGTTGAGTAGAATGTTGATATGAGGGAGTGGTTAAACCAGATTGGCAGCTACAGAAATGTTGTGGTAAATGGAGGGCCGAACAGCAGGGAATTGAGAATTAGAAAGCACTCCCTGGGGGAGGAGGGTCTTCCAGGAATGGAAACTGATTGGTCCATCCACATGATCACTGAATCTCTGTCACTGTTAATGGGTTTATATGATGGAATTGAGCTCCACGCTGTGTCATTAAAGTTTGGTGTCATTTCTGACCATTGGAATGGGGAGCCAGACTAAAGCACAGGGATTTTAAAGAAACTTCTGTCTGTAGCATTCTGAGAGGTTTCCCCTGATATATGTCTGTGTGTGTGCGCGCGCGTGTTAGTTAAGTGAGCCAGCTCTCAGCAGTGGGTATGGAGACCCTGCTTTAGTTGGGGATGTGGATTATGGACAGATCCTCTTCAGGTGACATTTGTTTGACTAATTCTGTGGGGAATGTTTGTACTCTCCTGTCTGGGAAGATGACCATTTTGGATATGGTGAGGGAGTGGGGGTGAATCTCTGCAGACCTGAGTTCCCTCAGCCTGTCACAACTCAATGAAATAACAGTGTGAAATGTTCACCTTATATTTTTCCAAGGTTTGTTTCAAATTCTGGGAAAATCTTGAATAATTTTCAGATGCTTTGTGATTTTGGTTGATTCAAAGCTTGGGCTAAGCTGAATGATCTGCTTGTTTGTTGGTTTATGAATCTTCTGTGTAGATTTACAATGCACAGTGAATTTGTTATGAATGATGACTATGGATTAAATTTGTCGTCATGTTATCGTGAGGTTATTTCAGAAAGGCTGTAAGGAGAAGCATGTAAATGAGACATGTGAGTCTAACATTGGTGGTGGATAAGTTGTTGGAGGGGATTCTGAAGGACAGGATTTACGTGTATTTGGAAAGGCAAGGACTTATTAGGGATAGTCAGCATGGCTTTATGCATGGGAAATCATGCCTCACTAGCTTGATTGAGTTTTTTGAGGATGGAACCAAAAAGACTGATGAGGGCAGAGCAGTAGGCATTGCTGCATGGACTTTAGTAAGTCCTTTGACAAGGTTCTGCATGGTAGACTAATTAGTAAAAGTAGATCACATGAGATTCAGGGAGATCTTGCCAAATGGATAGAAAATTGGCTTAACAGCAGGAGACAGAGTGATGGTGGAGAGTTGTTTTTCAGGCTGGAAGCCAGTAACCAGCAGTGTTCCACAGAGATTGGTGCTGGGTCTACTTTTGTTTGTAATTTATATAAACTATTTTGATGAGAATTTAGGAGGCATAGTTAGTAAGTTTGCGGATGACACGAGAATTGCTGGTATAGTTGACAGTGAAGAAGGTTACCTAAGATTACAAAGGATCTTGATCAATTGAGCCAATGGGCGGAGGAGTGGCAGATGAAGTTTAATTTGGATAAATATGAGGTATTGTATTTAGATAAAACAAACAAGGGCAGGACTTCTACAGTTAATGGTAGGGCTCTGGGTAGTGTTGTCGAATAGAAAGACTGAAGAGTTCTTTGCAAGTTGCATCACAGGTACGTAGGGTGGTTAAGAGGGCATTTAGTATGCTTGCCTTCATTGCTCAGACCACTGAGTATAGGAGTTAGGCCATCATGATGAGTTTCTGTAGGACATTGGTGATGTCACCTTTGGAGTACCTTTGGTCGCCCTGCTATAAGAAGGATCTTATTAAATTGGAGAGGGCTCAGAAAAGATTTACCAGAATGTTGCTGGGATTGGAGGGTTATAAGGATAAACTGGGACTTGTTTCACTGAAACATAGGAGGTTGAGGGGTGATCTTATAAGGGTTCATAAAATCGTGAGGGGCATAAATAAGGTGAATAGCAAAGGTATTTTCCCTAGAGTGGGGAGTTCAAAATGAGGGGACATATTTTTAAGTTGAGAGGAGAAAGATTTACGAAATCTGAGGGGCAACTTTTTTACACAGAGGGTGGTTTGTATGAGGAATGAACTGCCTGATGAGGTGGTAAATGTAGATACAGTTACAGCATTTAAAAATCCATTTGGATAGCTACGTGAATAGGAAAAATTTAGAGGGATATGGGCCAAATGCAGGCAAATGGGACTAGTTTCGTTTGGGAAACTTTGTCAGCTTGGAAGAGTTGGACCAAAGGGTCTGTTTCCATGCTGTATGACTCAATGACTCTAATTCCTCATGCTGTGTACTCCCTGCAAAATCACTCCTCTCACCCCAACCACAGTTTATCAAAACCCAACTATGTTGTAAAATGAGAGCGAAAAATTACCTGGATGGTTCCCTGGTTAAGAAACATCAATTATGAGGATAGATCGGAGAAAATGCGACTGCTTTCGTTGGTGGGGATAAGGTCAGGGAGATTTCATAAAAGATTTCAAAATCATGTGCAGTCTGGACAAACTAGATAGAGAGTAAGTGTTGCCACTTGTAACAGGGTTGAGAACGAGAGGGCACAGATTAAAGATAATTTGCAGGAGACACACATGCAATGGAAGAAACACCTTTGTCACACCAAGCCATTAGACTCTGGAATGTACTGTTTGGAAGTGAGTTGGAAGCAGGTTCAATTGAGTTGTTGAAGAGAACACTGGATAATTATTTTAAATGGCACTGGATAATTATTTTAAATGGAAACTACATAAACAGTTATCAGAAAAAAGGCACAAAATCAGACTGATCATTCAGAGAGCTCGTGCATTTATAATGGGCTAAATCACCCTCGCTTCCCCCTACCCACACTATGACAGTTTAGTAACTTTGTAAATTGACAATTTCTTCTCTTTCATCTGGAGAATCCAGCTTCTAGATTCTGGTCTTCCTCTGGATACACAACAGTGCAGAAAAAGCATGTGGTGTCATCAAGCTTCTTTACTGCGCATATATTTACGTATCAATGTAAATGGAGCTGCTACAATTAACTCACAAAACTGGCAATTGGCCTTGTGTGATAAAAGTCTGATCTTCAGTGGTTGACCAAACCACTTCTCCCTGACGATCACACTGACCCTCTCGAGCTCCTGATGTTTATCATGTGAAGTATGTCACTCAGGCGGGGATGCCTGACAATGGTGGCACATATATTTATTCAGCCCCCTCTGACCTGAGATTGTTTCCAGGCAGATGTACTCACCTTTTCTCCTGCCCAGTTTGTGACCTTCTCCCACATTTAACCAGCTTTTTGTAGATTCATCAGAGTTTGACCTTTGGTTAGAAAACAACTTCAGCACTTATTATCCAAGGCCTTCTCAAACATAAATAGTCTCAGTTTTCATCTTGTCTGGCCCAGTTGGAAAATAACAAGCTCTTGCAGACATTAAAGCAGAACAAAACATCTTTTTGAACCTAATTAGTGATCACAAGTCTACGCACTGGAGATATCAGTTATTGTTACCTTCCTCTCTTCAATCACATTTTTAATTCAATCCCACACATTTATGGACCTATCTATAAATGAGTATGTAAGCACTAAATCCACAACAAAACACTCATAAAGGATTCATACACAAATTACTAAGACTGAGAATTACTGAGACTAAAAAAACTAAGAAAAGGGATTTAAAATATATCTTAATTCTTACAAAATTGTCCAAAATTATCTGCAGTGACCTTGAAGCTTCCACCATTTAGTGACAAATAATTATTTGAAAGGTTTGCTTTCATAAAACAAGCAGAAGAGCACAGGTTCTGGCCAAGCATGGACCTTAGATGGTGTTGGTTTTAATCACTGTAATCTTGCTGAAATTGACCATATCAGGAAGTTTAAAAGTACGTCACATAAAGCCTAAATTGAACTATTGTGATCTTTAATGCTGGTTTATTAAACAACAGCCAGGAAGCTAGTATCAACCACAAAAATGGCCAGGGCCCTAGAAGAGAGTGGTGACTTTCTGCCAATTGCACCTGTTTCAGGTGACTCTTCAAATTACACTCAGGTTTTTGGCATTCACAAAATTGGGAGCCCAAATGGGGTGTGCAAAATTCACATTTTGGGCTCCATTGGGCAGTCACATTTGTGAATCCATTCTACATGCTGTGGTCAACAATTACTTTAGGCCACAGATAATAGAAAATCAGTGCAGGGATCCACTCAGACAGCAGTGATGAGAATCAATGCAGCAATCCACACAGACAGCAGTGAAGAGAATCAGTGCAGGAACCCACACAGACAGCAGTGAAGAGAATCAGTGCAGGAACCCACACAGAGATGGATGGTGGTGAGAGCTAATCAAGTTGGGTCTGGGGTAGATGGTCTGTGGGAATTAGTCAAGTCGGTTGGGAGATTGTCAGGGGTGGGGGGATCCTCACTTCAGTTTGGGGCCAAGAGGAGAGTGGTCAGGCCAGTGTGACTGATGGGAGGGTTTGTGAGGGCTATTAAATGTATGTTTAGCTAAAAGGTAGACATGTTTTTTTCCTAACATTTACAAGGAAATTTGAAGAAAAAACAGGGAGTGCTGGAAACAGCAGCTCTGGCAGCATCTGCGAAGAGACAGACAGAGTTAATGGTTTGAATGCAATATTACACTGCTTCTGAATTATAAAGTCTACTCTGTTTTGATCTCCACAGATGTTGCCAGCTCTGCTGGTATCTCCATCTTCTGTTTTTATTTCAGATCTCCAACATTCACAGTATACTGCTGATATTTCCTGGGTAACTATTCAAGTACGTCAGAATTAAGGTTTCATTGCCAGAGGGTCAAAGATGTTTTCAGAGGGTCCCCAGGGGCTGGTGAAGTGCCTGTCCAATGTTCTAGGTAATACCCACAGAGTCAGTGTGTCAGCTCTTTCAAGGCCAGTCATGCATCTTGGTTTGTTTGTCCAATGATCTGGAGACTGGAAGATTTGGCCCAATGACTCTGCTGGGTATGTACTTTCCAGAATATATCGTGCTGTTCTTTCTACTTGAATCGGCAACATTTCACAGTCTGTACCAGCATCACCTTCCTTCAGCTCTCCGTGTCATTGACGTACATCTGCTGCCCTTGCTAGTATTTCACTTCCCAGTGATATCTCTGCAAATAAAGTTACATCCTCTGCAAACACTTTGGAGGGGATCGAAGTGGTTTGAGAAGGATGCTGTGAATTGTCTTGTGGTCAGACTCCACCATCACTTTCTCTCTCCAAACAGGGTACTGGTTGAAAAGTTTACAATCAAAGACAACAGTCAAGATTTCTCAGTCTGTGTACAGCGTTGTTCAGTTTGTGTTAGCGTTCTGGACACATACACAACGGGTTGCCCTCATTGCATGGGGGTTCTTCAAATTCTGCCCAATGGCATCACTGAGTGAAATCTAGCCAAGAACATGGTTGGGTAGTTCCTGTGTGGGTTTGCTGATGATCAAGGAGGTCCAACATTGATATAATATTTTTCTGAAACATCGAATACCCTTGAATATTGAGTTCTCTGCCTTTGTCACAGGCAGATTCAACTCAGGTATTCAAGACGGTATTGGATGATTACTTTACCCAATCTTCCTTTGGATACACATGGTGCAGAACGTCCATGGTGACAAGTTTTTTTATTGAGTATATATTCACATATACATGTGTGTATATGGAGCTGCTACAAGTAAGCCCACAAAACTGACAGTTGACTTTCCTGTGTGATAAAGGTTTGTCCTCAGGTGGTCAAACTGCTGAATAAGACCTTTTCATAACCTCAAAGGTTGACCAGACCACTTCCCCCTGACAATCTCACTGACCCCTTCAAACTCCTCATGTTTAAGGTGTGAAGTGTATCACTCAGACTGATGATCATACTCTCTTCAGGTTGTCTGACACATATTTTAATCCAATCCCTTCTCATCTGTTTCAGAGATAGTAGGAACCTTCTCATCTGTGGTTGTTGCCAGGCTGTTGTATTTGTCTTTACCCCTGTCCAGTTTGTTAATTTCTCCCACATTAAACCAGGTTTTACAGGTTTATCAGAGTTCAACCTCTGCTTAGAAAAAATCAACTTCAGTATTTATTATCCAAGGCCTTCTTAAAGGTAAATAGTCTCAGTTCTCATCTTGTCAGGCCCGCAGTAGGAAAGTAGTACATTCTTGTAGATGTTTAAAGCAGAAAAACACATTGTTTTGACCATTGTCCACTAAGTAGTGATCTCAAGCCATGCATTGTAGATTTCTCCAGTCATTGGTGCCTTCCTCTCTTCAACCAGCATTTTGTCCATCCCTCACACACAGGATTGTCAAGAGCCATTTACAATTGAGTATGTATGTACAAAATCCATGACAAAATTAGTTAAGCAATAGTACACAAATTACGAAGACTAAGAACTGCATGGACAAAAATACGAGGCAAAGGAACTTAACATATATCTTAATTCTTATAAAATTATCCAAGAGCCGTTTTACACACTGCACTGATCATGAAACTTCCAACAATGGGTCACACAGAATGTTTTTCAAGGTTTGCTTTCGTAAACAACCATGAGTGCACAAGTACTAGCCAAGCATTTAGCTTAGTTTGCAGTTTATCACTGTAATCCTGCTGAAATTGGCAGTAACTATAAATTTAAGTATCAGTTATGATAAATGTAAATTGACCTTTCATGATCTTTTAACATTGTTTTTTAAAATATTAGCCAGTAAGCTGATATCAACCATAGAAATGACCAAATCCCCCAGATGGGAATAATGAGATCGGTGAGTTGCTGCTGATTGTGCCTATCTGAAGCAACTCTTCAAAAAGTCTCAGGGTTTTTAGGTGTTCAGGCATCAAAAATCAATCATATTCATAGCTCCAGTCCACATGCTGTAACCATCAATTATTTCAGCAAAGTATAGGCCCACAGATTATAATTTATTTCAGTTGTGTCCCAGCAGGAGAAATAGATAAAAATAATTTTATGTTGTCACAATTACTTTGTTACCTGACTAATAGTATGTATTTTCTGCTATTTTTGATTTACGATAGTTTAAAATGGTGCATTCTCTCTCTTCTCTCTCAGCTTTATAACACAGCAGGAACATAGATTAGAGAGAAAGACTGGGGAAGATAGCAGAGAGGAGGAAGGAGATGTAGGGAACAGGGCAAGGTGGAATGCAAGAGTGCAGAATTAGGTAGGAGAGACAGGAGGTCGAGAAGAAAAACAAAAGAGAGTAAACTACTCACATTCCTGTCATCTCCAAATCACTCTCCTGTCTCCCACTTTCATGTGCTGATCCCACCACTTCACATCATCACTACCGTAGATGCTGTGGGTCTTCTTCTGATCTACTGGCAAACACATCTGAGGATACACTTCCCACACTGATGTGTGGGTTTGAAAGCCTCTGAGGATGAAGAATGCAGTTCCCTCACTAGAAATCTCTGTCAAACATTTACCAGGGGAGCTGAGACAGCAACTGCAATAAGTGAGGTTTTATTCAGATGGGACAAGGACAAGTTTAAATCCCACCTTATCTGCAGCTCACCAGTCAGTTTCCTAATCCTTAAGAAATAATCTTCCCTGTGAAAATTTGAAGTGTTTGAATTTTAAAGAATGTTTCAAGTGGTGTTTAAAATGGCTGCAGCCGTCAAATATTCAATGAAATTTGTTGACAACAGAGATGACATTAACATACAAGCCACTGTGCATGAGAGTTATTTGTCTGAACATCTACCTTTCATTAGATTAAAAACCATACTGTATGCACTATTATTTGGAAGTTACTACACATGCTGGTCCAAACAGAAATTCTTCACACATCAACAAAAGAAAAGCACATTTCCTCTCTCTAATCTGTTCCAATTTTATCTATTCCCACATAAACATTGCACATGATCTTTAGGGCTTCAGGTTTCCCTTTGGTATGTGTGTGAATTGTTATGGGCTGCTCATTATGGGGTCTGTTGTCTCCCTAGGGCATTTTGCCATGGCAAACGTAGTCGCTATGGTAATTGTTATCGCTGATCTATGGCATTTGTCGGGAAATGTTGATCTCTGAGGCTGACGGTTATCTAGTTCTAACCTGATGAAATCATCCTCATCGACTATGAAGGAGCAACTTCTTGAATGTACGTGGATGTCCAGGGTTCACTTTCATCATGTGATCAAAGTAATAACTTCTATAAACAAGTCCAGTGATTTCTTGTTGAATTTTTGAAGATACTTTGGTAACTCTCATCAATGCCTTTCCCTTTCCATTTGACTGGGGATAGTGTGCAGATGATGTGTAGTGTTGAATTTTCCAAATAATTCATGAAGTGTCTGAATTTTTCATTCATGAATTGAAGTCATTGTCATTGATCACAATGTCAAGAATGTCATGACAACAGAAGCATGCGTTCAGAGATTCTACATCTCACTGGGAGTTGTTAGCTCCCGTCATCTCAATGTGACTACTGTGATGAGAAAATCAGTTCCAGTGACAGTGAAGAGCTGTACTCCAAGCTTCATCGCTGGGCTGTCTGGGATGTCAGGAGTCACGAGCAGCTCTTTATCTTGTTTCAGAGGTAATAGGCTTTATCTTGTTTAGTTTGAAGTTCATCACAGGCACTGCACTGGCTGATTTGGTCCTTCATCTCACTGCTCATGTTTGGCCAGTACAGCACTTCCCTTACCTTCCTCTGACTATACCTGGTTTGTTAATGGTTTGTGTGGGATATGCTTCAACATCTCTTTTCTCATCTCGTTAGCAGCAATGACCCTGGTCACTTAGTGCACAGGCCAGGCAGCAGTGAAGAGAATCAGTGCAGGAATCGACATAGAGATGGATGGTGGTGGGAATTAATCAAGTCGGGTCTGGGGTAGATGGTCTGTGGGAATTAGTCAGGTCAGTTGGGAGATTGTCGGGGTGGGGGGGTGGTTTCTCAGTTCACTCTGGGGCCGAGGGGAGAATGGTCCGGCCAGTGTGACTGATGGTGGAGGTTGTGTGGGTATCAAATGTATGTTTACCTAAAAGGTAGACAAGTTTTATTTCCTATCTAGCATTTGCTGGGTAATTGAAATAAAAACAGTGAGTGCTGGAAACAGCAGTCTGGCAGCTTCTGTGTAGAGCGAAACAGAGTTAACGTTTTGAATCCAATAGAACTCTTCCTGAAACATTAAGTTGACCTGTTAACTTGGTTTCATTCTCCACAGATGCTGTATGTTCTGCTGTGTATCTCCAGCACTTTCTGCTTTTATTTCAGATTTCCAACATCTGCAGTGCTTTGCCTTTATTTCCTGGGTAACTATTTAGGTTTCTTCCCAATGTAAGTACACCGATGGACCAGGAGCTTCACTGACTCTGCGAAAGCCTTTGCACAAACATCACACATGAAGAGTTTCTCTCCTGTCTGAATCCTGGAGCATTCCAAATGTTTAAACACATCAATGAAGGTTCATCACAATCTCAGAACTAAAAGAATACTCTCCTGTGTGAAACTTTTGATGGAGCTGAAGACTTGATGAATCCGAGAATGATTTACCACACACGTTACACGTGAAACATTTTTCCCTAGTGTGAATACGTTGGTGTTTGCGGAGGTGTGATGACCTCGAGAATGATTTGTCACATATGTCACACGTGAATGGTTTCTCCCCTGTGTGAACGCGTTGATGTACACAGAAGCTTGATAAATCTGAGAAGGACTTGTCGCACACCTCACATGTGAATGGCTTTTCTCCTGTGTGGATTCGTTGGTGTACACGGAGGGTTGATGATCGTGAGAATGATTTGTCACACACGTCACACGTGAATGGTTTCTCCCCAGTGTGAATACGTTGATGTCTGCGAAGAGTCAACGACTCTGAGAATGATTTGTTACACACCTCACATGTGAAAGGTTTTTCCCCTGTATGTATCCTCTGATGGTGCAGGAGACTTGATGAAACTGAGAATGATTTGTCACACACCACACATAAGAATGGTTTCTCCCCAGTGTGGACAGGTTGGTGTCTGCGAAGGTGTGAAGAAGTCAAAAATGATTTGTCACACAGCTCACATGTGAATGGTTTCGTCCCAGTGTGAATGAGTTGGTGTCTGCGAAGAGTTGACAAGTCTGAGAATGATTTGTCACATACTTCACAAGTGAATGGTTTTTCTCCTGTGTGAATGCGTTGGTGTACACGGAGAGTCGAAGTCTGTGAGAATGATTTGTCACACACCTCACACACAAAAGGTTTCTCTCCTGTGTGAATGCGTTCATGTCTGCGAAGAGTTGATGTCTCTGAGAATGATTTATCACACACCTCGCACACAAAAGGTTTCTCTCCCGTGTGAATGCGTTGGTGTACATGGAGGGTCGATGCCTCTGAGAATGATTTATCACACACCTCGCACTTGAAAGGTTTCTCCCCTGTGTGGATCCTCTGATGCAGCAGGAGACTTGAAGAATCCGAGAATGATTTTTCACACACTACACACGTGAATGGTTTTACCCCAGTGTGAATAGGTTGGTGTCTGCGGAGATGCGAAGAATTTGAAAATGATTTATCACACACCTCACATTTGAATGGTTTTTCCCCTGTATGAATGCGTTGGTGTCTGCGCAGGGTTGATAAGTCTGAGAATGATTTATCACACACCTCACAAGTGAACGGTTTCTCTCCTGTGTGAATACGTTGATGCACGCGCAGAGTCGATGTCTGCGAGAATGATTTGTCACACACCTCGCACGTGAAGGGTTTCTCCCCAGTGTGAATGCGTTGGTGTCTGCGAAGAGTTGATGACTCTGAGAATGATTTGTCACACACCTCACACGTGAAGGGTTTCTCCCCGGTGTGAATGCGCTGGTGAACACGGAGGGATGACGACTCTGAGAATGCTCTGTCACACACCTCGCAGGTAAATGGTTTCTCCCCTGTGTGAATGAGCCAGTGTTTCACCAGACTTGACAACTGCGTAAAGCCCCTGTTACACACCTCACATACAAATGGTTTCTCACCAGTGTGAATACGCCGGTGACTCACCAGCGTTGATGACTTTGCAAAACCTCGTTCGCAGACCTCACACTTGTATTGTTTCACTTCCATGAAGTTGCCCTTATTTTAATAGTTGTACAACTGTTTTGTTGTATGTGGAATGTGATTTTCTTCGCCTGTGGGGTCCACCTCACATTTGAACAGTCTCTCACTTGTAGGAATGAGTCAGTGGTTCATGAAGCTCGATGAATGATTGAAGCTCTCACCACACTTGGAGCCACTCACACTTCTTCCCAGCCTCACCCTGACTGATCACCCACAGCCGAACCTTCAGAAAGGTTGGTTCTGATGTAAGGTTCCACACCACTGACCAGTTTCAGATCTGATGATATGTCAAAGCTCCCCTAACCCGACCGATTTCCAGATGATGGTTTAACTGACTAACCTTCTCTGTGTTGAGCAACGCTGTGAAGGGACTGGATGTCTTCCCACAGTTGTGCAGTTGTTCCATTGGGTGATGATCAGAATCTATCTGCAGTGTCTATCCTCTCTATAATCTCTGGTGTAGTGCGGTATAATCCTTCTGTAACACAGAAAAAGGAAACATGATTTCCTCCAACTCCCTCTCCTCCTTTGCTGAAAGGGGTGACTCCTCAGTAAGAGACTGTTCCACAGTGAGTGCCAGTCTGTTGTTCCTTATGTGGGTGGGGATAAGATACAAGTCTTTTCTTTTTCCTCACTTGACTGTCACACACCCTCTGTTTCCAGCAGGAACACTGGATAGTGACCAGGAGCAGACAGTGTGGCTACTTTCATTCCTCAGCCCAGACCCCCATCTTCCCAGGCACCACGAGGGCAATGGGAAAGACAGTCGGGTGGAGTGTAAAATGGGCCATCAATTCACTATGTGCTCAAGTCATGTAGCTAGTGTTGCACTTAAATTATGTGTTCAACAGAAAAACAAACTAAAGAAAAGTGCCAATTCCTTGGAGATCTGATTCACTCACAGGATGCAGCATTTCTGCCTAGGCTGGCATATGTAAGTCACCTCTCATCCTTCATTATTCTAAAGAGAAAAGTCCTAGCTCTCTCAACCTTTCCTCGTAAGACCTTCCCTCCATTCCAGGCAACATCCTGGTAAATCTCCTCTGCACCTTTTCCAACGCCTCCAAATCTTTCCTGTAATGAGGCGACCAGAACCGGACACAATACTCCAGATGTGGCCGAACCAGGCTTTTGTATAGCTGGAGCATAACTTCACGGCTCTTGAACTCGATCCCTCCATTAATGAAAGCTAACACACCATACGCCTTCTTAACAACTCTATCCACCTGGGTGGCGGCCTTCAGGGAACTGTGGACATAAACCCCGAGATCCCTCTGCTCCTCCACACTGCCAAGAATTTATCCCTATTCCCTTTCTTGAACAAGGGAATGACGTTTGCCTCTCTCCAATCTTCCGGCACTATACCCGTGGACAGTGAGGACAAAAAGATCATCGCCAAAGACCCTGCGATCTCTTCGCTCGCTTCCCATAGAATCCTTGGATGAATCCCATCAGGCCCAGGGGACTTACCTATCTTCAACTTCCTCAAAATTCCTAGCACATCTTCCTTACTAACAGCGACCTCCTCTAGCCTACCAGCCTGTTTCACACTGTCCTCCTCTACAACTGGGTCCCTCTCAGTTGTGAATACCGAAGAAAAGTATTCATTAAGGACCTCTCCTATCTCTTTAGGTTCCGTGCACAAATTCCCTTTACAATCCTTGATCGGGCCTACCCTTTCTCTGGTCATTCTCTTATTCCTCATGTACATGTAAAAAGCCTTGGAGTTTTCCTTGATCCTATCCGCCAAGGTTTTCTCATGCCTCCTTAGCGATCTCTTCAGCTCCTTCCTGGATAACTTGTATCCCTTTAGAGCCTTTTCCTTTCCTTGTTTCCTAAACCTTACATAAGCATCCTTCTTCCTCTTAACCAGTTTGTTTGACCTCTCTTGAGAACCAAGGTGCCCTCACTCGACCGCATCTTCCCTGCTTGCTAGGGACAAAAATATCAATCGCACGCAGTATGCATTCAAAGAACAAAGAACAAAGAAAATTACAGCACAGGAACAGGCCCTTCAGCCCTCCAAGCCTGCGCCGATCCAGATCCTCTATCTAAACCTGTCGCCTATTTTCCAAGGATCTGTATCCCTCTGCTCCCTGCCCATTCATGTATCTGTCTAGACACATCTTTAATTACGCTATCGTGCCCACCTCTACCACCTCCGTTGGCAACGCGTTCCAGACACCCACCACCCTCTGCATAAAGAATTTTCCATGCATTTCTCCCTTAAGCTTTCCCCCTCTCACCTTGAAATCGTGACCCCTAGTAATTGAGTCCCCCACTGTGGAACAAACTTCTTGCTATCCACCCCGTCTGTATCTCACATGATTTTGTACACGTCAATCAGGTCCCTCCTCAACCTCCGTCTTTCTGATGTAAATAATCCTAATCTACTCAACCTCTCTTCATAGCTAGCACCCTCCATACCAGGCAACTTCCTGGTGAACCTCCTCTGCACCCTCTCCAAAGCATTCACATCCTTTTGGTAATGTGGCAACCAGAACTGTACGCAGTATTCCAAATGTGGTCGAACCAAAGTCCTAGACATCTATAACATGACCTGCCAACTCTTATACTCAATACCCTGTCCGATGAATGAAAGCATGCCATATGCCTTCTTGACCACTCTATCCACCTGCATTGCCACCTTCAGGGTACAATGGACCTGAACACCCAAATCTCTCTGTGCATCACTTTTCCCCAGGGCTTTTCCATTTACCGTTCCTTAAATAATCTCCACATTTCAATAGTGCTCTTCCCTGACAGCATCTGTTCCAAATTTATGTTACCCAGTTCTTGCCTAACAGAATTGTAATTACCCTTCCCCCAATTATAAACCATACCCTGCTGTATGTACCTATCCTTTTCCATGACTATTGTAAAAGTAATAGAGTTATGATCGCTACTGCCAAAATGCTCTCCTACTGACAGGTCTAACACTTGGCCCGGTTCATTGCAAAGCACCAAATCCAAGTGGCCTCTCCTTGTGTTGGTCTGTCTACATACTGTGTTAGGAATCCTTCCTGAACGCACTGGACAAAATTCGCTCCATCTAAACTATCACAACTAAAATGTTTCCAATCAATATTTGGAAAGTTGAAGTCACCCATGACTACAATCCTGTGACTTATGCACCTTTCCAGTATCGCCTCCCAATCCGCTCCTCTACTTCTCTGCAACTATTAGGGGGTCTGTAAAAAACCCACAACAAAGTGACTGCTCCTTTCTTGTTTTGGACCTCAACCCAAACTGACTCTGTAGACATATCATTCTCGAACTGCATTTCAGTACCTGCTATACTACCCCTGACTAGCAATGCCAGTCCCCCGCCTCTTTTTCCACTCTCCCTATTTCTTTTAAAGCATCTAAATCCTGGAACTTCCAAAAACCCATCCTGTCCCTGAGTTACCCAAGTTTCTGTAATGGCCACAACATCATAGTTCCAAGTACCGACTCATGTTCTAAGTTCATCCGCCTTATTTCTGATACTTCTAGCATTGAAATATACACACCTCAAACCATCTCTGTGTCCACAATTATGCTCCATCGACCGCATTTCTTTACAGACAACCTTACTCCCTGTTGTGTCTGTTGGAAGGCTGAATACCTCATCCTCTGAATTATAAATCTGGTTCCCCACCCTCTGCCAATCTAGTTTAAACCATCCCGTATAGCTTGAGCAAACCTCCCTCCCAGGATATTTGTGCCCTTCCGGTTCAGGTGCAACCTGTCCTTACTGTGCAGGTCCCAGCTTCCCCAGAATGTGCTCCAACTATCCACATTATGGAAACCCTCCCTCTTACACCAGCCCTGTAGCCACATGTTTAGCTGCACTCTCTCCCTATTTCTTGCCTTGTTATCATGTGATCAGAGGTACAGATAGAGCGGACAGCCAGAGACTTTTTCCTAGGGTGGAGGTAGCTATTATGAGGGGACATAGTTTTAAAGTGAGTGGAGGTAGATACAGGGGAGTTGTCAGACGTAGGCTCTTTACTCAAAGAGTGGTAGGGGCGTGGAGTGCATTGCCAGAGAGGGTAGTGGAGTCAGTCTCATTAGGGGCATTTAAGCGGCTATTAGATAGGCAAATGGATGATAGTATAAGGTAGGGGTGGAGGTTAGGTAGACCTTAGGATTCGGGTAAAAGTTCAGCACAACGTCGTGGGCCGAAGGGCCTGTACTGTTCTATATGTTGCCCATCCCTAACTGCCCAGAATTTCGCAGAATGGGTCCTTATAGAAATAGAGAAAATGGGTACAGGGGTGACCCAGTTGGCCGTTTGAGTCTACTCTACCATTTCATATGATCATGGGCAATTATCCGACTCAGTGCTCTGTTCTTGCCTTCTCCCTACACCTTTTGAGCCCTATAGCCACAAGAACTATACTGACTCCTTTTTGAAAACATTCAATGTTTTGGCCTCAACTTCTTTCTGTGGCAGAGAATTCCACAGGCTCACCAGACTCTCTCGAAGATATTTCTCCTCATCTCAGTCCTAAATGGGCTACACCACTTAACCCCTGGTTGTGGACTGTGTAATGATTGGGAATATCCTTCCTGCATTTACCCTGTTTTGCCTTTAGTTTTTTAGGTTTCTCTGAGATTTCCCTGTCATTCTTCTAAACTCCGGTGAACACAGTCTTTACTGATCCAGTTTGGTCTTCACATGTCAGTCCCATCATCTCAGAAATCAGTGTGGTAAATATTTGTTGCACTCATCCATAGCCAGAACATCCTTCCTCGGATGAGGAGACCAAAACTGCACACAATACTCCAGGCGTGGTCTCACCAAGACCTTGTACAATTGCAGCAAGACATCCCTGCTCCTGTACGCGAATCGTCTGGCTATGAAGGTCAGTACATCATTTGCCTTCTTCACCACCTGCACCTGCATGCTTACTTTCAGCGACTGGTGTGGAAGACCATCTAGGTCTCATTGCACCTCCCACTTTCCCAGTCTATCACCATTCAGATAACAACCCACCTTCATCCAAAACTTACCTCATCTGCCATGCATTTGCCCAATCAACTTGTCCAATTCACACTAAAACATCTCTGCATCCTCCTTGCAGTTCACCCTCTACACCTAGCTTTATGTTGTCTGCAAAATCTAAGATATAACCTTTAGTTTCCTCATCTAAATCATTAATACATGTTGTGAATAGGTGGAATCCGAGCACTAATCCTGATAGTACCTCACTGGTCACTGGCTGCCACTCAGAAAATGACCCATTTATTCCTACTGTTTGTTTCCCATTTGCCAGTTCTGTGTCCATTTCAGTACATTATCCCCAATCCCATCCACTTTACGTTGACATGCTAATCCCTTATGTGGGACCCAATCGATTGCCTTCTGCAAGTCCAAGTAAACCACGCCCACTGGTAACTCCTTATCAACTTTACCAGTTACAGCCTTGAAAAATTTACAGCCTTGAAAAATTTCAATAGATTTTTCAAGCATGATTTCCGTTTTGCGTATCCATATTGAATTTGTCCAATCCTGTCATGGTTTTCCATGTGCTCTGCTACTTTCTTTATGATGGACTCTAGCATTTCCCTATTACCAATGTCAGGCTGACCTGATAATGCCCTGTTTTCTCTCTACCTCCTGTTTTACCTTAGGGTTTGATTAGCTACTGTCCAATCACTAGGAACTGTTCCAGAGTCTCGAAAGATGAAAACCAATGTATCCACTTCCAGGACCACTTTCTTAAGTACTCTGTGATGTAGATTGTTGGGCCCTGGGGACGTGTTAATCCCGTCAACTTCCCCAACACAATTTCCATACTAATACTAATTTCCTTCAGTTCCTCTCTCTCACTCAACTATGTGTTCCCTTACATTTTTATATTATTTGTGTCCATTGTGAGGACAGAACCAAAATATATATTGGCCTGTCATCTCTGTCCCCCATTATAACGTCCCCTGTTTCTTATGATTTGTCTTCACTAATCTTTTTCTCTTCAAATGCCTACAGAAGCTTTTAAAATTAGTTTATACGTTCCCTGCAAGCTTACTCTCATATTCTATTTTTTATGTGAATCAATCTCTTTGATTTCCTTTGCTGAAATCAAAACTGCTCCCAATCCTCAGGTCTGCTTTTATTAGCCGATTTGTAAGCCCCTTCCTTAGATCTAATACGATCCCTAATTTCCCTTGCTAGTCATGGCCAGGCCATCTTTCCCATTTTGTGTCAGACAGAAATGAACAATTATTGCAGTTCCTCTTTAAACGTTTGCCACTGTCGATCCACTGTTATCTCTTTAAATAACACTCACCAATTTATCATAGCCAACTCATGCCTCATGTCATCCTAGTTTCCTCTATTTAGATTCAGGACTCTACTCTCGGAATCAATTGTGTCACTTTCCATCTTAATTAAGCATTGTATCATATTAAGGTCATTCTTCCTCAGCGAGACTACCAGTTATCCCTTTCTTACTTCACAATATCCAGTCTTGGATGGCCTGTCCTCTAGTTGGTTCCTCAATGTTTTGATCTTGAAAGCCATCTTGTACATACTCTCGGAATTCATCGTCTACAGCCCTGTTACTGATTTGATTTGTCCAATTTATAGGCAGATTAAACTCACCCATATTGGCAGCTACACCCTTGTTGCTTGTGGCTCTAATTTCATACTTAATTCCTTCCCTCACATTACCACTACAGTGCAGGGGTCTATATACAACCCCACTAACGTTTTCTGCGCCATGGGTTTCTACACAGATTTCAGTTTACTGGAGCTAATATATTTCATCACTACTGCATCAATGTTCTCTTTATTCAACAATGCTGCCCCACATCCTTTTCCTCTTGTCTGTCCTTCCTAAAAACTGAATACCTCAGATATTCAATTCCCACCCTTGACTGCCCCACAGCCATATCTCTATAACCCAACTATATCATACCCGTTTGTATCTATTCACATGACAAATTCATCCACTTCATTGAGAATGCTTCAAGCATTTATAATACCTTAAGTTTTGCCTTCCCAACATTTTTAATCCTGTTCACATTATTCAGCACTGTAGCTTGAATTCTCTGCCTATCAGTTTTCATATTTCCAATTCTGTCTTTTGTTTTACCCATCTTTACCTCTCTATTGTCTCCTTGTATAGATTCCTATCCCTCTGCCATTTTAGTTTAAACCCGTGCCAACTGCACTCACAAATATATCCTTCAGAAATCTATTTGACGAAAACAAACTGGACAGGGAGTGCGAGAAGCTAAGGAAGATAGTGCTTTGATGTAGCTATTTGAAGGGTTTTAGCTTATCCTGGGAAATTAAATACATTACACTCACTCTAAATTCAGCCATCAACTACAGCACTGGGGGGAAAAAAAAATCAATCTAGCACAGGCTTTTGAGAAAAGATGAGGACTTCAGGTAAAAATTTTAAACAAGGAATGAAAATACAATTTCAAGAAAATGTGTCTTCAGGAAACAGTTAACAATCTAGACATTCAAAACCTGCTGCCTGTATCCTGACTTCCAATGTGTCCCGTTCACTCATCACCTTTGTGTTTGCTGACTTTTCTTTGCTCATAGTCTGAAAACATCTTGGTTTTAAAATTCTCATCCTTGTTTTTAAATTTCTCCTTGGCCTCACTCCAGATCCTTCAGCATGATCTCGGCGGTTTGGGTGAGTGGGCAAATCAATGGCAGATGCAGTATAATTTGGATAAATGTGAGGTTATTTACTTTAGAAGCAAAAACAAGAAGGCAGAATACCACCTGAATGGCTGTACATTGGGAGAGGTGAGTGTGCAGCAGGACCTGAGTGTCCTTGTGCACCAGTCGCTGAAGGTAAGCATGCAGGTACAGTAGCCAGTAAAGCAGGCAAATGGTATGTTGGCCTTCATTGCGAGAGGTTTTGAGTACAGGAGCAGGGATGTGTTGTTGCAATTGTACAGGGCGTTGCTGAGACCACACCTGGAATATTGTGTGCAATTTTGTATCCTTTTCTGAGGAAGGATGCTCTTGCTCTTGAGGGAATGCAGCGAAGGTTTACCAGGCTGATTCCAGGTCTTACGAATGAGGAGAGATCAACTAGGTTGGTATTGTTTTCGCTAGAGTTCAGACGAATGAGGGGGATCTCATTGAGACTTGTAAAATTCTGAAAGGACTTGACAGGGTAGATGCAGGGAGGATGTCCCTGATGGTGGGTATGTCCAGAAGCAGGCGTCACAATATGAGGATTCCGGGTAGATGATTTAGGACAGAACTGAGGAGACATTTCTTCACCTAAAGAGTGGTGAGCCTGTGGAATTCATTACCATAGGAAGTTGTTGATACCAAAATATTGAATGTATTCAAAAGGCAACTAGATATAGTGCTTGGGGTGAATGGGATCAAAGGTTATGGGGAGAAAGCAAGACTAGACTATTGAGTTGGATGATCAGCCATGATCGTGAAGAATGGTGGAGTAAGCTCAAACGTCCAGTTGGCCTCCTCTTGCTCTTATCTTCTATGTTTCTATGTTTCCCCATCTTTGTAATCTCTTTCAGCTCTATAACCCTCTGACACCTCCATATTTCTCCAAATTCTTCAGCATCTCCCATTTTAATTATTCCAACATTGGTAGCTGTGCCTTCGGCTGCCCTCAAAGTCTACTTAGAACTGACGGTGCTGAGTATTCTACCTCACATCACTCAAAGGAATGTTTGCAGAAGCAGCAGACAATATAAACACCACAGTGTATTGCTCAACTGAGAAAGCCATGAACAGAAATACAGCACACAGAATCGAGCTCGCATCCCTCAGACCTGGTCTCTGCTCCCTTTCTGCCACACCCATCTCTGACCATTGCCTTCATGAATTCACATGTAGCTATTTCAAGGTTACAACCTTATCTCCCCTTATAGTGAATGTGCTCCCTCACTGGGAGACTGCTTCACAATGAGAGTCAGTTGGATGGTAAACCATGAGGGGGAATCACACTGATCTGATTGAACACCTAGTCACTGACATTTTACACAAAAAAAAGACAACAGCTTCCATTTATAAAACCTGTTAAACATAGTTCAATGTTCAAAAGGTCGCAAGGGGAGACTCCAGGATTTGAGCACTGAGGCTGACACTCGAGTGCAGCAGCGAGGGATTGTGCCATTCTCAGACCAAATGTTAAACAAAGGACCCTTCTGCTCCCCCCAAGTTGAAAGATTCCATTGCCCTATTTTGAAAAGGAACATAGGATCTATCCCTGAGAGATAAAAGGTACTGCAGATGCTGGAGAATCCGAGATAACAAGCATGGGGCTGGATGAACACAGCAGGTCAAGCAGCATCATAGGAGCAGGAAAACTTGACGTTTCGGGCCTAAACCCTTCATCAGAAATGGGGGAGGGGAAGAGGGTTCTGAAATAAATAGGGAGAGAGGGGGAGGCGGATAGAGGATGGATAGAGGAGAGGATAGGTGGAGAGGAGGCAGACAAGTCGAAGAGGCGGGGATGGAGCCAGTAAAGGTGAGTGTAGGTGGGGGGGTAGGGAGGAGATAGGTCAGTCCAGGGAGGACGGACAGGTCAAGGGGGCGGGATGATGTTAGTAGATAGGAGATGGGGGTGTGGCTTGAGGTGAGAGGAAAAACAGGTTAGGGAGGTGGAGATGAGCTGGGCTGGTTTTGGGATGCGGTTGGGGGAGGGGAGATTTTGAAACTTGTGAAATCCACATTGATGCCATTGGGCTGCAGGGTTCCCAGGCTGAATATGATTTGCTGTTCCTGCAGCCTTCGGGTGGCATCACTGTGGCATTG
>JAHRHZ010000002.1:3522944-3559724 GCA_024137785.1 Ginglymostoma cirratum
AGATGGATAAAGGAGAAGATAGGTGGAGAGGAAACAGACAGGTCAAAGATGCGGGGATGGAGCCAGTAAAGGTGAGTGTAGGTGGGGAGTTAGGGAAGGGATAGCTCAGTCTAAGGAGGACGGAGAGGTCAAGGGGGCGGGATGAGGTTAGTAGGTAGGAGACGGGGGTAGGGCTTGAGCTGGGAGGGGGGGATAGGTGGGAGAAAGGACAGGTTAGGGAGGCGGGGACGAGCTGGGCTGGTTTTGGGATGCGGTAGGGGGACCGGAGATTTTGAAGCTTGCGAAGTCCACATTGATACCATTGGGCTGCAGGGTTCCCAAGCGAAATATGAGGTGCTGTTCCTGCAACCTTCGGGTGGCATTGTTGTGGCACTGCAGGAGACTCAGGATGGACATGTCGTCTGAGGAATGGGAGGGGGAGTTGAAATGGTTCGCGACTGGAGGTCCCAAAACCGCATCCCAAAACCAGCCCAGCTCGCCCCCAACTTCTCAGGAGTGTCAGCTCCTTTCAGCACTACGTTTGTGAGAGTCAACATTCACTGGGACATTCACTAGTCCTGAGATGTCCGAGTCCATTCACCTCTTTTGTTGCCTCTGTGTAACCCACCTTTGAGAGTGATTCTAGGCATTCTCCTTCTCTGGGGAAGACTGTAGTCCATTCCAAGGTGTAACGAGTAATTGAAACAATTCCTTAGCTTCCTGAAATAACTGCAGATGCTGTAAATCAGGAACAAAAAGAGAGGTTGCTGGAAAAGCTCAGTAGGTCTGGCAGCATCTGTGAATAAAAATCAGAGTTAACATTTGGGGTCCGGTGACTCTTCCTCAAAAGGGTCCCAAGTTATGAGGAAAGGTCACTGGACCTGAAACGTTAACTCTGATTTCTCTTCAAAGATGCTACCAGACCTGCTGAGCTTTTCCAGCAACTTTGGTTTTGGTCCCCAGCAACCCACTCGTTTCTCTCTGCGAGCTACCTCAGAGAGACAAGATGTATATAAACAATACCTCCTCCTCAGTCCTACTGCATGAAATGGAGATATCAGTCACAGAAAGAAGGGATGGACCTTGTCTCGAACCAGCTGACCATCAACTCCCTCACCTTCCTGAATATGGGTGTGAAGTCTGAGTTTCTGTCAATGAAAGTGTTGTGGGATGATCCAGACCTCTAATGTCTCATTTCCTCTTTCCCCAATATATTTGCATTTTCCTTTCCCCATTTCTACATTTTCATTGTGTAATTTCTCCTATCCATCTTTCTCCCAGCTTCTCTTTCTCCCATCTTCTGACAGTATTATAACGATGAGAGGGTTAGAGAGAAAGTGCTCAATTTTAAATTGTCTTAAATGAAAAAAATTAAAGCAGAAGCTCCATAGTATATTTTTGAGGTAATCATATTAGGTCAATATTTAGTTATTTTATGTGTTTCTCCACTTGACACAACTGAAATAAACTATTAGCCTGTAGGCGGTGCCTCAATGCCCAAAATCCCTGACTGTAATTTGAAAGTCATCTCAAACAGATGCTGACGGACCTGCTGAGCATGAACCCATAACTTTCTGACTGAAAGATGAGAATGCAAACTAAACTACAAATGATCATTTTGAAGCTGGATCCACAACAGAAATATTATAACGGGTTATGTTCCAAGGCTGGGTTCAGAATGCATTTCTGCCTGAAAGTCTGATTTGATTGAAAGTGGTAACTAGTAAGACCTGCAGGTGTCAGTGTTGCCTTTCTATCTGGGATCCTGAAGATGTGAATGGTGGTAAAGTCCCTGGTGTCAGCTGGAATGGATATCTTAAAGGGCTGTCTTCAATTAGTTCTGCTGATGAACCATTCTGCTTTCATTCAGTCAGGGAAGTTACATTGTTTAGACACTGTTCTAACAGTGTATCTTGAATAAAACTCAAGGAATAACCCACTCTCTCTAGGAAAGATCAATGTTATCTTTAGTGAGGCTTTTGAGCTTGTTCTCAAATCTCTCCTTTGCCTCACCCATCTCTACCTCTGTAATCCTTTCTGCCCCTAACTGGAGTGTCAACCAGGACTTTTTGTGCTCAGGTCCCTAGAGTGGGACTTGAACCCACAATCCTCTGACTCTGAGAACAAGGTTGTGGGTTCAAGTACAATCTAGGTGGGTTATTCCATGAACATTGATTAAAGTTCCCTGCACAAACCCCCCACAATTTACTGAAACACGGGCATGTTGTAAAATGAGTGAAGGAATTACCTAGTTGATGTTTACACGCAGCACTGATTATTGAGACAATCAAATCACAATCTAACACCCTTAATAAGACTGCTGTCATTGGTCACATACAGTGACCAAAATATGCTTTCAAAAGATTCCTTGACAAATATGCAACAATCATGATTGCCCGGGTTGTGACAGAGAGTTTATACTAATTTGTACTGATATTATCAGCATAATCTGAATGAAATTAACCCTATCAGAAAAATTTATTGGAAGTTGCACCAAATATGGTTTGTTAAACAGAAGCCTGGAAGCTGGTACCAACCACAGAAATGACCACAGCCCCAGATAGGAATGAGAGTGGTGAGTTCATTCATAGAAACCCTACAGTGTGGAAACAGGCTCTTCGGCCCAACAAGTCCATACTAACCCTCAGAGCATCCCACCCAGACCCATCCCCCCATAACTCACCTAATCTACAAATCCCTGAATACTATGGGCAATGTAGCAGGGCCAATCCACCTAGCCAGCACATCTTTGGACGGTGAAAACATTTCAGCCTGTTGCACTCAAAACGGTCTCTTCATGAAGCTGAACATTTCATTGTACAGTGATTAAAAGGTCAATAACTACAGTATTCACACATATGTTGTCATGAATTTATTCCTCTTGAAACTGGAAGCGTTCTTCAGCCAGTAGTTAAGAGTTTTCCCTGCTGGAAACTATAACATTGGCATCAATATTGGTTTGTTTTCCCTGCCCTAACAAACACACATCTAAAGTGTGTGTATGTATATATAAATATATAAGGTACATGTACTGAGGGTGTGCTGCACTATCAGAGGTGCTATCTTTTGGATGACACATTAAACCAAAGTATCATCTGCTCTCTCTGGTGTATGAAAAAGATCCAATGTCACTTTTTGAAGGAGTAAGGGGGTTCTCCCTAGTGTTCTGGACATTCCATGTCCCCCATTAAATGACAATAAAAGATAGCTTGTCTGGTCATTGTTGCAGTGTTGCCGACATTGCAGCAATGACAGCAGCCCACTGCCTGCACAGAGATGTAAGACATGTGGTGGTTATCAAAGGCGCAATCAAAATCCAAGTCCATTTTCAATTAACAGGGTTGTATTAAGTTTGTATCATTGAACGAACTTGATTTTCTTCAGCCTTATTCTTAATATGGTCAGAAAAATGGGAAACCCTTCCCATTATCTGATCGTGCAAGGATGAGGGTATGGGCAAAAGATGCAGAACAGCAGTGAGGAATGACTGTTTTTTTGCAGCGAAAGGTAATAACCTGGTACTTGTGGACTACAAGGAAGTGGAGGCAATGACTGGTTTTAAAAGAAAACTTGGTGGAGACTTGAAGGAACTTCCAGAGCCAAAGCGATACAGCAGGGGAATGGACTTGCTGGCTTGTTCTACAGAGAGCCGGCAGGGACTTGATGGGCCTCACTTACTAACTGATTCTTTTATTTCAATGAGCACACAAAGATGAAGAAGGTAACTCAACCTACAGTAATACTGCTTAATATACTATGCACAGGACACTGATTGTAGGATTCTGAGCGTTTCAGTGAATAGGAACATCAGGCTGACAAATCAGGGAGTTCAGGTAAAGTTAAAGAAATTAATTTATTGAGAGATAAATCTATAAAGATTCACACAACAGACCAACAACACAATACTCAGCTTTGAATCATACAAAAATAACACAGCATTTGAAATTGACACAAGATTTTTCCTAGAATATGAAATGACACTTGGAAAAGTGTAGATTGAACATATCACACTGTTATTAAATATGATTGGATGAAGGAACAAAGGCCTGTGGAGACTCACCCCCAACTCCCTCTCTCTACTAAAGCTAGTAGTCCTCCCAGACAGAAGAGTACAAACATTCTCCATGGTATTTGTCAAATATCTATAATTCACATTACCTAAAGCAGTGTCCAACACTACCCCATATGTAATCTAAAGACACAGAAACATAAACCTAATTCTCAACTCTGTTCTTTGGCCCTCCAGTCTTCACAATGTAACTAACTGTCAAAATGGTTTAACCACTCCATCATATCCATGTTCTACACCTGTTAGCAAAATAAACCTTTACTCTCTCCCGTTTCTCAGATGAAAGGGATTACGGTTTGAACATAACTTGCAACATACGCAACAGGTTTAGCCATCCATCACCAGATTGACACCACATCAATTATTAGTGGGTCATGCTTCCTCTGCCAAAACATCTCATTACTTTAGGATCATCATGAAGAGAGAAGATAACAAACAATTTCTCCTCCCTAAAACCAACTGTGTCCTTGTGGAAGTTATGGTTCAGCTGTACAGAACTCTATTTAGACCCTAATCAGAGAAATGTGTTTAGTTGTGGGCAAGGCATCGGAGGAAGGATATATTGGCCTTGTAGAAAGTGCAGTGTAGATTCACCCGATTAATCCTGGGGCTAAAAGGTTAAACTATGAGGACAGGTTGTGCAAACTGAGCTTGTATTCCCTTGCATATAGAAAATAAAGGGGTAAACTAATTAAGATGTTCAAGATTAATAAACAAGTTGATAGAGGAGAGAGGAATAATTCCCCTGGTGGGAGAGTCCAGACAAGGGCCAAAGCATTAAACTTAGAAGGGGGCTGTTCAGAGTTATGTCAGCAAACACTTATTCATAAAAGGGACACTGGAAATCTGGAACTCTGTCTCCACAAAAATCTGTTGAAGCTCAGGGTCAACTGAAAATTTCAACACAGAAAATTTATTTTATTGTTAGGAAAGGAATTAAAGGTTACAAGTCAAGGCAGATAGATAGGATCAGTCATGATCTTGTTCAATGGTATAACAGATCCAAGAAATTACCCCAATTCCTTCACTCAACTGCCCTCTCCACTGTCATCTCCAACAACAATTGGTCAGTATCATTCTCTTTAACTTCTAGCTGAGCTTCCATACCATAACCCTCTTTATCACAAAGATTACCAATATCCCCCTCTATAACACCAACCATTTCCATACTCCTCCCATTCCCGTATTAATCCATCTGCTGTTGAAATCTTCATCCCTGCTGTTGTTGCTTCTAGACTGACCATTCTATTGTTCTCCTGTCCAGCTTCCCATTTTCCACCCTCCATAAATTTCAGTTCTGCTAAATCTCTGAACATATTGGTTAGATAATATCCTTCACAAGGTGGTGATGTAATAGCCATTTCACTGGACTAGCAATTCAGAACTTCAGAACATAAGTAATGGGTTCGAATATCACCATGGAAGAAATTCGACTGAAAAAATCTACATGCTCAATCATAACTCTCACACCTAACACCTCTGCACTCACTGACCTACACTGATTCCCAGTCTCCCAGTGGCTCCAATTTAAAACTCTCACGCTTTTAAGTGGCTTCACTCACTTCTGATAACTGGCACCTTAAGCCTCATCTCCCACTGTGATCGCAGTGCTCCTTGAATTCCAGCCTTTTACTCCATTTACTAGATCATTGAAAACCATATCAGTCTCCTAACTTTATCATTCCCTCATTAAACCTCTTTTACCTTTAGCTCTATGCCCTACTTACATCCCACTCCTTTGCCCATAGTTTTTGTCATCCCCACCCCCCACCAAAATCTCTTTTCTTTTGTCTCAATATCAGTTTTCATCTGATGACATATCCTTGAATGATTTGGGATGTTTTACAAGCTCAAAGTGCTCTTCAAAATTCAAAATAGGAGCTGTTGTTCTCTCATATTCCCACCAATCCTCAAGGTACTAACCTGGAGGACAGACTGTGGACACTGATTGACCTCTACTGCAGTGTTCGAGTGGCCGTTCAGCATGTGGAGTGCGAGACAGTGAATATTGTGAGACTATGGAGACTGTCATAGCCGAGATACATTCTGCCCCACTCACGACCTCCCGCCCCCTCCTCCATCCCACAAAAAAAATTCCTAGCTAGACTCACTGATGAGGAATGGGATTCCTGGCTGATTCTCCACCTCCACAGACCAAAGATACTGAGGCTAATTGAAGCACCTCTATGATGACCACAGGAATGGCACCTCCCCTGGGTCCTTGTGCTGGTCAGTCAGAAGCTGAAGCCTTTCTAACAACTGAATATCTGATTGTCTTCTTGGTCAGAGGAGAGTCAGCAAGTGATTCAGTGCAATGAAAGCAGGTAACTTGGTTCAATGTCTGTATTGGTGTGTGGTGACAGACAGGAAGTAGAAGTAGTAATCCTGGCACACGTCAGACTAGAAGAGTCTCCCAAGCAGATTAACTAATGTTCCAGGAGTTCTAACAGATGTGTGAAGACTTTATTACAGAATTCACATTGTTAGGGTTTCTTCCTTTTCTGAGTGCATTGATGGATCATGGATATGCTAAATGTGTTAAAAAGCTTTGTCATAAAGCTTACGCAAAACGGTTTCTCACTAGTCTGCATCCACTGATATCCTAAGAAGATCAATCTCAGAAGAAGAAGAAGAAGAAGAATCCCAACAGTGTGGAGCAGGCCATTCAGCCCATCAGGTCCACATCAACCCTCTGAAGAACATCCCACCCAGCCAACCCCCTATCCCATAACCCTGCATCTCCTATGGCTAACCCACCTAGGCTGCACATCCCTAGACACTTTGGGACAATTTAGCATGGCTAATCCACCTAATCTGCACATCTTTGGACTGTGGGAGGAAACCAGAGCACCTAGAAGAAATCCACACAGACAAAGGAGAACATGCAAAATCCACACAGACTGTCGCTCGAGGATGGAATTGAACCTGGGACCCTGGCGCTATGAGGCAACACTGCCCACCACCGAGCCACCGTGCCATCCCAACATTGCAAGCCACTCCCATCTGGTTTCTCTGATGGATCAGCAGCATTGATAACTGTGAATAGCTTCGTAACAAACCTCACAAATGAACAGGATTTCCCCTGTACAAGTGCATTGTCTTTTCACCAGTTTCAATGATTGTGCAAAGCCCTGGTTACACACCTCACATTGGAAGTACCTCTCTCCCAGGATCAAGAGTTTTCCTAGATGTCAAGAAAGTTCTGACACAAGTCTCACACTTGAAGGATTTCTCCTCTGTGTGGATTGTCTTATATCCCAGGAGGCTCAGTAAGTGTGTAAGACTTTGCATGGCTTCTATGCTGTATGAATGTGTTGGTGCATGCAAGAGTTTAATTATGTGAGAAATTTATTTGTCACACACTTTGAATGGAAATGGTTCTCTTCTGTACAAATGTGTTGGTGTACACGGAAATGCAATGACTGCAAGAATGATTTGTTACACAGCACATGTGAATAGTTTCCCACCTTTGTGAATGTATTGATGTCTGCGGAGGTTCGAAGACCGTGAAAAAGATCTGTCACAAAGCTCACACATGAATGGTTTCTGTCCTGTATGAATGCGCAGGTGTTCGCGGAGTATTGAGGAATAGGAGAATGATTTCTTGCACACTTCACATGTGAATGGCTTTTCCCCTGTATGAATGCGTTGGTGTGTGTGGAGATATGATGATTGAAAGAAGGATTTGTCACACACCTCACATCTAAATGGCTTCTCTCCCGTGTGAAGGCGCAAGTGTCTGCGGAGATTTGAGGACTCTGAGAATGATTTGTCACACACCTCACATTTGAATGGCTTCTCCCCTGTGTGATGGCGTTGGTGTCTGCAGAGGTTTGAGGACTCAAAGAATGATTTGTCACACCACTCACACTTGAATGGCTTCTCTTTTGTATGAGTCCGCTGGTGTCTGCGGAGATTCAAAGACTGTGAGAAAGACTTGTCACAAAACTCACAATGGTAGGGTTTCTCTCCTGTGTGAATCCTTTGGTGAATCAGAAGTTCAGAGGATCGGGTGAAAGCCACCTCACAAATCTCACATCTGAAGGGTTTCTCTCCTGTGTGAACTCTCTGGTGCATCAGAAGCCTGGTAGATGTTGAGAAAACCTTACCACAAAGCTCACATTTGAAGGGTTTCTCCCCTGTGTGGATTGTCTGATGGACCAGCAGGCTCGATAACTGTATAAAGGCTTTGTCACAAACCTCACATGTGAATGGTTTCTCCCCTGTGTGAATGCGCAGATGGACACGAAGGTTTGATGAATCAGAGAATGCTTTGTTGCACACTTCGCACATGAATGGCTTTTCCCCTGTGTGAATGCGTTGGTGTTTCACAAGTGACGATAGCCGTGTGAAGTCTTGGTCACACACATCACATTTGAATTGTTTCTCTTCCATCTGGCTGTTCAAAAGATATTCCTTGCCTGTAGGGAGATCTAATGAGCTGGTGGAGTCATCCTCACACATGAACAGCCTCTCACCTGTAAGAGTGGCTTAGTGGTTCATGAGGCTCGATGAACTCACACTTCCTCCCAGCCTCATCCTGACAAATCACTGACAGCTGAACCTTTGGAAAGGATGATTCTAATAGAAAGCTCCACACTGCTGACTAGTTTTAGATCTGAAGATACGTCCAAGCTCCCTGACCTGACCAATGATTTCACGGCCCAACCTGTTTTGAGCAATGCTGCGAAGGGACTGGATGTCTTCATACAGTTCTGCAGTTCTACCTTGGATGATGGTCAAGATCTGTCTATGGTGGCTATCCCCTCTGTATTCTCTGATGTAGAATGGTACAATCCTTCTGCAAAACAGGAAAAGGAAACATGATTTCCTCCAGCTCCCTCTCCTCCTTTACCATAGGGGCTTACTTCTCAATTTTTATGTTTGTACATTCACAGGATATGGATGTCATTGGCTACTAATTCATTCTGAGCTTGAGTTGAGCTAGTGATGATCTGTTTTACCCTGACAGTATCTCTTTAATGTAACAAAACACTAAGAAGAAGTGTTAATTCAAATGCAACTTTGAAATTTCTCCCCTTGTTTTCCAAACTTACTTGAGGAAAACACACTGAGCAGGAAGTACGAGAAACTGAGGAAAATATTGCTTCAGTGTAGCTGATTAAAGGGTTCTGGTTTATCCTAGGAAATTAGATATACTGCACTCAGTCAGACTGCAATCCAAAATTCAGCTATCTGGACAAAACGATCAAATGCAAGCCCAGGCTTTTGGGAAAGGCTGAGATCTTCAGGTAAAATCTTTTTAAAAAAGGCATTAAAATGGCGTTTCAATAGATGTGTCCCCGGCTACGGCAGCTGAATTGCTATGGTGCTAGATTACAATCCAATGACTGAGAGCTCAAATCCAACCACAGAAAGGTTCATACATAGAATTAAAGACAGAAATGGACCATCTGGCCTAATTGGTCCATGCTGGTATTTATGCTTCACCTGATCCTCCTCTCACCCTCTTCATTTCACTCTATCAGCAGATCCTTCTGTTCCCTTCCACTCCATGTGTTTATCTAGTTTCCCCTAAAATGCTCTTCACCTCAACCACTGCATGTTGTGAAACATACTTTAATAAATTTTGGAATTTACGGAACAGAATCAAAATAAAAACATGCAAGTTTTCTGAAGATTCTGAAATCCCAAATAATGTCTGTCTGGGAAGGAAATCTGCTACAATTGTCTGGTGTGGTCTAGGTGTGACCCCAGTCCCACATAACATGGTTGACAAATACAAAATCAAATAATAAGAGGATAATCACAGAGGGCTGAACAATTTTGGCAATGTGTCAGAATAAGATGAAGGTGATCTCAGCCCAATGAAATGTGTAAAATCTCTCTCACCGAGGTCTGAGGACAAGCCCCCAGGTCAGGGGACATGCCCACAGACTGGTCAAGTAGCAGGGAACTCAGTGAATCATATGCATCTGGAAACCTCCCAGATTCCTTCATCACCATCAACAAGCAGAATACTGCAGAAACCAGAAATATGAAATATAAATAGAAAATGTTTTTAAAATTCCAGTGGTTAAACAATATCTGTCTAGAGAGAAAATGAGAGTTAACATTTCAGATCTGTGACTTTTCATCGCAACAGGGAAAAGTTGGAGATAAGCAAGAGGTGGGTGGGACAAAGACAAAGGAAGGTCTGTGATGGGGGAAGATAGGAGAGATTGAAAGACAGAAAAACGAGTCTTCCAGGATTAAAGAGAGTGGAGGTAGAGCAAGAAAAGAAGCAAATGATGCACTGAAAGCACATAAGCTGCTGACTGAAAGAAACCCAAAAAATAAAAAGGAAACAGATGCTGAGTTTACAGTCTTCCTTCACAGTGAGTCCCCCGCTGGAAGACTACTTCACAGCGAGGGTCAGTAA
Organism: Ginglymostoma cirratum; assembly: GCA_024137785.1. Lineage (NCBI taxonomy): Eukaryota > Metazoa > Chordata > Chondrichthyes > Orectolobiformes > Ginglymostomatidae > Ginglymostoma > Ginglymostoma cirratum. The sequence goes on from JAHRHZ010000002.1 coordinate 3,533,375, forward strand.
GATCATGAACCATCAGGGGAATTATGCTACGCCCATTGAATGCCTGGTCACTTTCTAAACATTTACATAACACCAGACAATCTGCAGGCTCCAGACCCCGTACCACTGCTTCTAATTTATAAAGAACATTGTGCATTTATTTATCACCCTTATCATAGTTCAATGCCCCTAAGCACTTGACAAGACCTTTCAAAGCAATTTAACATTGAGGTATGTAAGGTAGTATCAGTCCAGATGACCAAAAACCAAGGAGGTAGACTTCAATGAATGCATTGCAGAAGGATAAAGAAGTGCGGAGACAAAGAGGATCAGTGAGGGAATTCAGAGTTAAGGGCACAGAACAATCAAAATCATTGATGCTCAAGAAATTATAACGGAAAGAGCGCAAACATCTTAGAGGGTCAAAGGACTGCATTCACGTACAACCCCAGTTCAAGAGGTATGACTCTCACTATTGAATTAGAAGGTTGTAGGTTCAAGACCCACTTCTAAGGGAGCAGATATGTGGTAGTATTATCGCTACACTATTAATCGAGAGACCCAGATAATGTTTTGGGAAACTGGGTTTGAATCCCACTATGGCAGATGGTACAATTTGAATTCAATGAAAAATCTGGAGTCCAGTGATGACCATGAGAGTATTGTCAATTGTCAGAAAACTCATCTGGTTCACTAAAGTCCTTTAGGGAAGGCAACACTACTCTTACCTGGTCTGACCTAAATGTAACTCCAGACCCCAGCACTGTGGTTGACTCTTAACTGTTCTCTGTGCAAATAGGAATGGGTAATAAATACTGGCCTGGTCAGTGACATTCACATCCCATAGGCAAACCTGAAAAGAACATCTCAAGGATATGAGCACAAGTCCACTGAAACAGTGAGGGAGTGCAGTACTGACAGAGATTCTACGTTTCAAATTAGATCTCAAATGAGGTCCCTTCTGCTCTCTTAAGCTGTGTACACATTGCATCACAACACAGACCATGACAAAAATGACCATTCTTCAAAAGTACTTAATTGGCAGTAAAGTGTTTTGGGCTATCTGGTGATCATGCATGATATCAAAATGAATACGAGTTTTTTGCATTTATCTGAGATAGTTACAAAAAAAAAGGTCACAAATATGTCTTGGAGGGATTTGAAAAGACTTCCAACGTCCAGATCCCAATGCACAGAGAGAAGCGATCATTATCTGTCCACAGCATAATAACCAGCTCCAAATACACACAGATAACTCAATACCAGGAAATCAGAATCCTCAGACAATCTGCACCTCCCAGATAATTACCTTCACCTTCTCATATTCAGGAATGAGCCATCAACAAAACTCAGCCTGGAAATCAGAAGGGAAATGCTTCCAATAAACACACTCAATATCCAACACACAGCTCCAGTCAACGGTTCAGCACAAAGCACCGAGTAAACAGCTCTCTCAGCTGGATCTTCTCACACAGCATAAGGGACATTTCCATCCCTGATTACCCACAGGATAGTCAGACTGCCTGAAGAATGGTGTGGATATTATGGGATACAATTTGTACAAAAGCTGCTCCTTCACTCACCATCTCCTCACTTGGTTTTCAGTCCCTATAGGAAGTGAACCAGCTCTGGAAGAGGAAGAGGAAGAGGAGGGAATGGGCAGAGTGGGTGGGCTCTCTGATTGACGTCTCACAGTCAATCCAAATATTTCTGCAGCAACATGAGTTTCCGGAAGCTTGGGAAACTGACCGGTGAAATGGAGGTGACTTTGAGCCGCAGATCAGGTGGGGATTGAGACTTGTCATTGTCCCATCTGAATAAAACTTCACCTTTTGCAGCTGCTGTCTCAGTTTCCCTGGTAAATGTTTGACAGAGATTTCTAGTGTGGGAATAGCATTCTTCAACCTCAGAGGCTTTCAAACTGACAACATCAGTGTCGGCTGTATATCCTTGTATGCGTTTGACGGCAGATCAGAAGAGGAAGGCCCACAGCATCCAAGGCAGCAATGATGGATGGAAGGGACGTAAGGAGGTGCACAGGGGAAAGTGGCATACGGTGAGAGGCACAAGGGAAGATAGCACTGGTGGCAGGGAGTAACTTGTTCTATATGTCCAACTCCTACATACGCTACTTGCCCTTCCTCCATCTGTTTCCTCATGGTTATCTTTTCTACTTTCCCTTCCATTCTCTTCTCTTTTGCTTTCTCTCCTCTTCCCAATTTTGTTTGTGCTCCTCTTGTACTGCTCCTCCTTACTCTCTCACTCCTCTCCTCTGTCTCTCCTTCTCCAGCATGGAGTAAAAGAAACAGAAATTTATAATTATAATAAATACATATTTAGGGCAGCACAGTGGCTCACAGCACCTGTGATCTGGGTTCAGTTCCACCCACGGGTGACTGTCTGCGTGGGTTTCCACTGGGTGCTCCAGTTTCTTCCCTCAGTCCAAAAATGGGCAAATTAGGTGGATTGGCTGTGCTAAAATTTTCTGTTGTGTCGAGGATTGTGTCGGCTAAGTGGATTAGCCAGGGTAGATGTGGGGTTATGGGAAACGGTCTGTGGCTGGATCTGCGTGGGATGCTCTTCGGAGAGTTGATCCGCCTCAATGGGCCGAATGGCCTCCTTTTGCACTGTAGGGACTTTGTGATAATGTTATTATGACTGCATTACACCATTTTAACCATCTCTCCTGTCATTGTGATACAACAGAAATAAACTGTTATCTGTGGGTTGCTGAAATAATTGCTGAGGCATGGATATGACTGACTGTTAGTGCCTGAACATTCAAAAGCCGAGTGTTATTTGATGAGCTGCCTCAAACAGGCACAGTCAGCAGAAACTCACCACTCTCATTCTCCCCACCTGGGGCCGTGGTCATTTCTATGATTGATGCCAGCTTCCTGACTGATGTTTAATTAATAAATGTTAAAGATCACAAAAGATAAAATTATATTTGACATACATTTAAAATTCTGCTTGAAAACTGAAGGAACCTATCAAGTTGCCTGGATGAGTGCAACTCCAATAACACTCAACAGGCTCAACATCATCCAAGGCAAACAATCCCAGAGTCAATAGGTGTGAAGCTGGAAGGGTACAGCAGGTCAGACAGCATCAGAGGAGCAGGAAAGTCAACATTTTGGGCCAAATCACTTCATCAGGACCGGGGAGGGGGAGGGGAGCCCAGAATTAAATAGAGGGAGGGGGAATGAGTTGGGGGAAGGGCAGGTGGGATGCTGATAGGTGGATGCAGGTGGGATGAATGGGAAGGGTGGAGCGGATAGGTGAGCAGGAAGATGGACAGGTTAGGTCAGGTCCGGTCAGCAGGGGGAGAGCTGGACATGGGATAAAGCTGCAAGGAGAGATTTTGAAGCTGGTGAAGTCAATATTGAGGCCATTGGGCTGTACATTCCCAGGGCGAAATATTGTTGTTGTTCTGCCAGTGGAGGATGCCAAAGATGGACATGTCAGCAGGGGAATGGGAGGGCGAATTAAAATGGATGGCAGCTGGAGGGTAGGGTTGGTTGGTGTGTGCAGAGCACAGATGCTCTGCAAACCAGACCCCGAGTCTGCAATTAGTCTCCCCGACGTAGAGGAGACCACATAGGGAGCAATGGATACTATAGATCAGGTTGGATGAAGTGTAGGTGAATCTCTGCCAGATCTGGAAGAATTGTTTAGGGTCTTGGACGGAGATGAGAGCGGAGGTGTTGTACCTATTGCGGTTGCAGGGAAAGCTACCGGGTGTGATGGAGGAATTGGTGGGGAGTCACGGAATGAACAGTCCCTGCGGAAAGTGGACAGCGGTGGGGAGGGAAATATCTTTTTGGTAGGTGGGGTCTGACTGTAGGTGGCAGAGGATGTGGAGACATCGGAGGGTGATGCATTGGATTCGGAGGTTGTTGGGGTGGTACGTGAGGACGAAGGGGACTTTATCCTTCTTGCTGTTGGGTATGAGGGCAGAAGTGCAGTAAATGGGGGAGATGCAGTTGAGGGCATCCTTAATTACAGAGGAGTGGAAATTATGGTGCCTAAAATAGGAGGATATCACGGATGTCCTGGAGTGGAACACCTCATCTTTGGAGCAGATGTGGCGGAGTCAGAGGAATTGAGAGTATGGGATACAATTTTTGCCGGAGGGTGGGTGAGAGAAGGTGTAGTTGACGTAGTTGTGGGAGTCAGTGGGTTTGAAATGGATGTTGATGGTGAGTCGGTTTCCGGGGATGGAGAGAGAGAGATCCAGGAAGGCAAGGGAGATGTCTGAAATAGTCCAAGTGAATTTGAGGGCGGGGTGGAAGGTATTGGCAAAGTTGAACTGTTTGAGTCCTCACGGGAGAATGAGGCCGCACCAATACCTTCATCAATATTGCAGAAGAAAAGGTGAGGTATGGTGCGGACGTAGTCGCGGAACAGGGACTGTTCCAGAATCCCACAGCCCTGATTGACATTCTAGCCATCATCTTCAACATTTACTTCTTTCACGACTGATGCACAGTAGCAGCAATGTGTAGCATCGACAAAATTCACTGCAACAGCTCACCAAGGCTTCTTTGACAGCACCTTCCAAATCAGAGAGCTTGAACAGCTTGAAGGACAACCATAGCAGATATACAGGAACATCACTGCCTGAAAACTCCCCTCCAAGCCACTCACTCTGTTGACTTGAAAATATATTAGCGTTTCTTTAGTTTCAATGGGTCAAAATCTGAGAACACCCTTCTTACACTTCTTGTGCCATGGAAAAGCTGCCAACATCATCAGAGACCCCTCCCACCCCAGTAATGCTCTCTCACAATCTCTTCCATGAGACAGAAGATACTGAAGTTTGAACAAACACACCAACAGGTTCAAGAACAGCTTCTTCCCTGCTGTTATTAGACTGTTGAATGGACTTCTCTAACTTCAAATAATTGTTGAAGTTGCTGATGTTGATCTTGCTTTGTGCACCTCCTTTGTAGCCGTGACCTCGAATGCCTCACTCTGTCTAAGCACCCGATGATCTGTATATCCTTGTCTGCTATCGACTACCTGTACTGCTCACAAATCCAAGGTTTTCACTTTACTTAGGTGCATGTGACTACAATAAACAAAAATCAAATCTTATCAGGACTGTATCTGTACATGCACTACAAGGACTGCCGCTGTTCAAGAAGGCAGTTCCCCATCACTCTCTCCAGGGCAATTAGGAATTGGCAATAAACATTGGCCTAGTCAGCGATGCCCACATCCTCTGATTGAATAAAATTGAGTGCCCTGTATATAATATATACCTCAATGCCGTTATGGTTTGGTATTCTTTCTCCCTCAATGCATTTAAAACATCCAGATCATACAATGTATAAAATTTTCCTTCAAAAGTAAGAAAAATTTGCATTAATATATCAACATTCACAATGTCTTGAAAATGATTGTACTTTTTCAGTTGTAGTGTTGTAGTGTACACACACAGTCCCCAGCCTGTAAATGGGTTCCATTCTTGAGTCTGTACACAAGTTGACTTGTATGCAAGTCGGAACACAATGCAGGACAATGTGAAATAGTTTTTTATAAGTACAGGAAATATTCATGTTGGACCTTTAAAGTTACCATGCAGTCGTAAATGTCTTTGCCACTCTCAGAACCTCTGCCAAGTGCTGCTCATCATGGAGGCAAACTGAATCATTAGATGAGGGAGGGTGGTATGTAATAATTAGCAGATTTCTTTACCCATATTTGACCTGATTCCAGGGGATTCATGCGTCCAGGGACAATGTTGAGGATTCCAAGCGCAACAGCCTCCTGACTTTATACCATTGTGCTTTTGATGTTTCTCTCCTTCCAGTCAGACACGACTGTGCTGTATTGTTCTTTGTTCCCCCTATGCTTAACTGTTCTTTAGGCAAAAGGTTTCTAGTTTAGACAGGCATAATATGTTGGCACATGTCTTGTTGGGCTGAAGGGCGTTTTCCTGTGCTGTATTGTTCTTTGTTCTTTGACGTATCCAGGGATGATGATGGTAATGTCTGGGAAATTGTCTGCAAGGTATGATTCATTGAGGATGACTATGTTAGGCAGGTGCTTGACTAGTATAGATCACCAGTTTTGGCAGAAGCCCCCAGATGTCAGTAAGGAGGGCTTTTTAGGCTCCTCAGTGTTTCTGTGAATAGGAACACACCAGACTGATATTTTCAATAGTTTTCTTAAACCTAACAAAAAAAATTGAGTTATAAATCTGCACAGAAAATTGATAAAGGGCAGACAGAAAAGACAAAAATTAGCTTACAAAAACTTTGAATCAACCAAAATAGCAAAGCATTTGAAAATGATCAAGATCTTTCCCAGAGGATGAAATTAACTTTGAAGAGTGTAAAGTGAACATATCATACTGATATTACATTGAGGTATGAGTTGCTAAGGGAACTCAAGTCAACAGACATTCACCCCTACTCCTCACCATACTCAGGATATTTGTCCTTCCAACCAGGAGAGGACAAACACTCCCATGGTGTTAGTCAAACACCCATCACCTAGGAGTCTATAATTCACATCCCCAACTAAAGCAGGGTCTGATTCTACCCACTCCTGAGAGCTGGCTCACTTTACTGACAGAATGAAATTAAGGGAAACTCTCTCAGAATACACTTTACTGGCACACTGAAATTATGTGATACTCTCTCAAAATACTGGAGGCAGGGGTTTCTTTAAAATCCCTGTGCTTTGTTCTGGTTCCTAATTCCGATGGTCAGAAATGACATGGAAGTTTAGTAATACAGGAGCTCATTCCCATTATAAAGACCCACCAATGGTTACGGAGATCCAGTGTTCATGTGGGTTCATGGCCAGTTTCCATTCGTGGAAGACCCTTTTACCCCAGGTGAGTTGGATAGTGCTTTCTGAATTCTCAACTCTCTGTCCTTTGGCCCTGTATTCAGCACAATGCTTCAGTAGTTGTCACTCTAGTTTAGTCATTTACCCATATGCAAGTTCTGCATAACTGTTCCCAAAGCTAACTTTACTCTCTTCTCTCCAGATCAGTGTCCATGCTATGCAAGTCCAAGGGGTGCAGATTTCAATCTAAGTGGTACATAGCTGGTTTATCCATCCATCACAAGATCTGACTGGACGATATCAATCACTAGTGGTCCTGTTTTCCTCTGTCAAAACTACTCATTCTCCTCAGGACCATCCTGAAGAGAAAAGAAAAACCAGTTTCTCCTCCCCACTATCAGTTGTGTCCCTGCGGAAGTTATGTTCCAGATGTACAGAGCTCTGTTTAGGCCCTATCTGGAGAACTATGTTCACAGTTCTGGGCACAACATCTCAGGAAGGATACACTGGCCTTGCAGGGAGAGAGCATGGATTCAGCAGAACATTCCTAGGGATAAAAGGGGATAAAATTATAACTACAGGTTGAACAGACTGAGTTTTCATTCCCTTGAATGTGGGAAATTAGTTGAGATGTTAAAGATGATCAATTGAGTCGATAGAGCAAGACTTCCCAAAGTCGTGGTTGGGACCCAACAAAGCACCACAAGCTGATAATTTGGGGTCACAAGCTCCAAGATGGCAATTGCGCTGTGAACCTCTCAGAGTTATAACAGCCGACCTCCCACTTTTTCACAGGCCCACCATCTCTCCCTACACTCTCAAGTCTCACTCAGGGGTCATGACAATTTTCACACCTCAAAATGGGATTACAGTGGAAAAAGGTTTTAGAGGCATTGAGGTGGAAATTATTCCTCTGTCAGGAGAGTCCAGTCAAAGGGCAAAGCATTAAAATTAGAGGATTCAGGGTGTTCAGGGTGAAGTTAGCAAACACTGGTCCACAAAAAAGGGACTGGTAATCTGGAACTCTCTTCCCACAAAAATCTGTTGAAGCTGGAGATCAATTGAAAATTTTAAAACTGAAATTGATATTTTTATCGTAAGGCAAGGAGATTAAGAGATTTTTTTTAAAAAATCGTTCATGGGACATGGACATCGCTGGCTGGCACAGCATTTATTGTCCCTACCTAGTAGCCCTTGAAGAGGTAGTGGTGAGCTGCCCTCTGGAACCACTGTAAGTGCTGTAGGTAGACCCACAATGCCCTTAGGGAGGTAATACAGGACTTTGATCCAGTGTCAGTGAAGGAATGACAATATATTTAAGTCAGGCTGGTGAGTATCTTGGAGGGAAACTTTCAGATGGTGATGTTCCATGTATCTGCTGCCCTTGTCCTCTGGGTGTTACAGCTCACTGATTTGTAAGGTGCTGTCAAAGCAGCCTTGGTGACCTGCTGCAGCATATCATGTAGGTGCTACACACTGTTCTGATTGTGCGTCAGTGAAGTCCTTTCCCCATTTTGGTCCATCGTCCAATAAAGGAAAATAAAAAATGTGGCCTGAAAAACCCATCTCCCTCCAAGATCTCTGCACGCCTCCAATCAGTTCATACCCTGCACCCCACAGTTTCATCATCTGATCCACTTAGGCTTCATGCTTCACAATTTCCCCCTTAAAACACGTGATATTTTTATCTGAGAGAACAAAGCGTAGAGCTGGATGAACACAGCAGACCAAGCAGCATCAGTGGAGCAGGAAGGCTGACGTTTTTATCTCTCTTCCTTCCTATCGTATCATCCTTAAGTCCCACCTTTTTGACCATATTTCTGGCCATAGACGTTGCCTCCTAATATCTCCTTCTTTGTCTCGGTGTTAATTTTTGTTTTATTATGTCTGTGAAACAGTGAGTTATGGTTTCTATGTTAAAACATGATATGAATGAAATATTCCCTCCAATGAATATTCCCTCCAACCTAACTTTGAGCTAACGTTATTTTAAAAAGTTGACAAAGTGTGAAACCCAAGGTATTTATTGAATTAATAAAGCCACAGGATCCCATGGTTTTGCATGAACTGCAATAATCTCCTAAAAAAAGAACTGCAGATGCTGTAAATCAGAAACAAAACCAGAAATTTCTGGGAAAATTCAGCAGATGTGGAGATAAAACAGAGTTAACATTTTGGATTCAGTGACCCTTCTTCAAAACTTCGTCAGCAATAAACTTTACGACACAAAATTAGATAAGAAAAACAATCTACGATATCTACACAAATTATATTCCAATGTTCAAAATTAGCATGAGGTAAATACAGGGTAACAGATAAACAGCTCAAAAAATAGCAAACAAAATCAAGATATATCCACAGATTTCTCAGCCACTCTCCCTCAAAAGTTTGTGAAACTGCAGGACATCAAATCTCATTAAAATCTACAAGGGATTCCAATCTCTTCTCTCCTGAAGACCTAACATTGGAACTCCATCACACACTGCATCAGCAACTGCTCATGTTCTGGTGTTTTACCCTCCTTTTCTGGGGCTATATTCATCAGGCTTCTTGAAACTGTACCCCAGGACTTACTCATCGGCAAAACTCCAGCCCTCTTGCAGACAACCAGCTTCACCAAGCTGCTTTTCTCCAAGCTCTCTCATTTCACAGCTGCACAAAACAACTTGGATTTTTGGCCTTCCTTCGCCCTTGCTCTCAGCTGCACTGTGCTTTCAATAAAAAATGGCAGCTTCTGAGTGGCCCCAGCACTTTGCCTCAGCCCTAACCCCAACATTTAGCTGCACCTCATAGCACCATGGGAAGGTGATGGTCAAGTGGTATTATCTGAAGTGTTAATCCAGAGACCCCGATAATGTCCTGTGGGCCTGGGTTCAAATCCCACCATGGCAGATGATGGAATTTGAATTCAATAAATATCTGGAATTAAGAGTCTAATGATAACTATGAATGCATTGTTGATTTACGAAAAGAATGGTGCTGAACATTATGCAATCATCAGTGAACATTCACACTTTTGACCTTATGATGGAGGGAAGTTTATTGATGAAGCACCTGAAGATGGTTGGGCTAAGGACACTACCCTGAGGAACTCCTGCAGAAATGTCCTGGAGCTGAGTTGAACGAACTCCAGTAACCACAACCATCTTCCTATGTGTCAGGTATGACTCTAACCACTGGAGAGTTTATTGCCTCATTCCCATTGATTCCAGTTTTGCTAGGGGTCCTTGATGCTGCACTTGGTCGAATGCAGCCTTGATGTCGAGGGCTGTCACTGTCACCTCACCTCTGGAATTCAGCTCTTTTGTCAATGTTTGAACCAAGGATGTAATGAGATCAGGAGCTGAGAGGCCCTGGCAGAACCCAAACTGGGCGTCACTGAGCAGGTTATTTCCGAGCAGGTGCTGCTTGATAGCACGGTTGATGACACCTTTCATCACGGTACTGATGATCGAGAGTGGACTGATTGGGCGGCAATTGGCTGGTTTGGATTTTTCCGGCTTTTAATGTGCAGGACATACTTGGCAATCTTCCACATTGTCAGGTAGATGCCAGTGCCATAACTGTACTGGAACAGCTTGGGTAGGGGAGTGGCAAGTATTTAGCATTATTGCCAGAATGTTGTTAGAGCCCATAGACTTTGCAGTATTCAGTGCCTCCAATCATTTCTTGATATCACGTGGAGTGAATTGAATTGGCTGAAGACTGGTATCTACAATGCTGGGGCCCACTGGAGGAGGCCGAAATGGATCATCCACTCAGCACTTGTGGCTGAAGATTGCTGTGGAAGCTTCAGCCTTATCTTTTGCACTGATGTGCTGGGCTCTTCCATCATTGAGGATGGGGATTTTTGAGGAGCCTCCTCCTCCACTGAATTGTCTAATCATTCACCACCATTCATGAGTGGATGTGACAGGACTGCAGAGCTTAGATCTGATCCGTTGGTTGTGTGATCGTTTAACTCTGCCCTTCAGTTGCTGCTTATGTGGTTTAGCATTATGTAATCTTGTTTGATGGCTTCAACAGGTTGACACCTCATCTTGAGGAATGCCTGGTGCTGCTCTTGGCATGCCTTCCTGCACTCTCCACTGAAACAGCTTGATGGCTGTGGTTGAGTGGGGGATTTGCCAGGCCATGTCCATGCCAGATTGTGCAGGAGTGCAATTCTGCTGTTGTTGATGGCCCACAGCACCTCATGGATGCCCAGTCTTGAGTTGCTAGATCTGTTCGAAGTCTGTCCCATTTAGCATGGTGAGAGTGCCATACATCACGATGGAGGTTATTCTCAATGTGAAGGTGGGACTTCATCTCCACAAGGACTGTGAGATGGTCGCTCTTACCAATATTGCCATGGACAAATGCATCTGCAACCAGCAGATTGGTAAGGATGAGGTCAGGTATGTTTTTCCCTCTTGTTGGTTCCCTCACCACCAGCCGCAGATCCAGTCTAGCAGTTGGTCTAGCAGACCAACTCATCAGTAGTATTGCTGCCGAGTCACTCTTGGTGGTGGACATTGACATCATTTTGTGCCCTTGCCATCCTCAATGCTTTCTCTAAGTGTTGTTCAATAAGAAGGAGTACTGATTCTTCAACTGAAGGAGGACGGTACATGATAATCAGCAGAACATTTCCTCGCCCATGATTAACCTGAAGCCACAAGAATTCATGGGGCCTGGATTCAACGTTGAGGACTCCCCAGAGCAACTTCCTCCTGACGTATGCCACTGTGCCACCACCTCTGCTGGGTCTGTCCTGCGGTGAGACAGGACATATCCAGGGACGGTGATGGTGGTGTCTCGGACATTGTCTGTAAGGTATGATCCCGTGAGTATGACTACGTCAGGCTGTTGCTTGACTAGTCTCCCAATTTCAGCACTAGCGCTTAGATGGTAGAGAGGAGGACATTGCAAGGTCAGCAGAGCTATTTTTGCCATTATCTTTTCCAGTGTCTAGGTTGATGCCAGGTGATCTGTCTGTTTCATTTCTTTGAGAGTTTGTAACGATTGGTACAACTGAATGGCTTGCTCGGCCATTTTGGAGCACAACTGAGAATGGGTCTGGAGTCAAATGTAGGTCAGACAGGTGAGGATGGTGGATTTCCTTCCCTGAAGGGAATTAGTGAACCAGATACGTTTTTCCAACAATCAATAATGGCTTCATTGTCATACCAGTTTTTAAAATTAAATTCAAATTCCACCATCTGCTGTGGCGAGATTTGAACTAGGAATCGATTTGAGCCAGGGCATTATCCGGGTCTCTGGATTAATAGGCTAGCGATAATACCACTACACCATCGCCTTCCCCTTGACAACTTACTTGGTTCTGAGAAATTAACCTAAAAACATCACACAAAAATAATCACCCAGATTGATACTACCAGAATCTGAATAATACACAATAATAGTTCTCCAATGAGCTGACTAAGAGTGTGTGTACCCCCCACAGGTCCGAGATATAAAATACAGGATTGTGGTGCACTCCTTCCTGCCATGCTCTGTAGCTGAAGACCAAACCAACCAGGAATTCAGCTCCGAGCCCACAGCTCGAACCCCTCACCTTGCTGCTGAAATTACTGAGAAAGTCAAAAAGATGCATGACTAGAAAACCTCATCAACAGATTGCTGGTTTTTAATGAGTCACTAACATGGAGATGTAATTTATCTGATGGGACGACAATAGACGTTGGACACTGACTATGTCTCTATAAAAGCTGTGACCACAACTTCCACATCACAGTGACCATTACAGCGGGTTTCACACAAAATAATCCAAAATTTCAACTCCTTCCTCACAGAATATTTCTGTAATTAGTGTTAAAATGTTTTACATTGAGACATTAATATCTCTAATAGAGGAATAAATATCAACGTTTATCAGGTCTGTCCCAAAATCTTGTGAAAACCCAACATCTCCAGAAATGTCTCCGACATTGCAGCAAAAACTCACATTTGGTGCGATTTTCTCTGGAAGTGCCTTCCTGTATTTGATGGAGTGAGGGACGGTCCATCTCCGCAAACATAAACTGAATTATAGCCCCAAACCCAGAAAGCTCCCCCTTCACTGAGGTTGTTTAAAACCTCCACAGGGACTCAGCTCAATTCATCCAAATCCCTCACAATCCCGCTCCGAACTACATTACCCATGCTGCACATGGGGTCTGCGCCTGCGCACTGATGGGTTGTAGTATGGAATCGGGGAGAGTCAGCCCGCAGTGCCTGGCGGGAGATGTAGTTCTGGCACGCGCAGCCACGTCTCGAGAGCTGGGAGCGTTCAGGAGTTTGAATTTGAGCGCGCGACAGCTGTCAGGTGGGCGGTGCTGGAAATGGACGTGCGCCCCTGTAATTGGCGCCCCCTGGCGACGAGAACCGGGATCTCAGCCTTTTAATCAAAGAATCCCAACAGTGCAGAAGAGGCCATTCGACCCATCGATTCCGCACCAACCCTCCAACGAACATCCTACCAGCACGAGAAAAAACAAGGTGTAGAGCTGGATGAACACAGCAGGCCAAACAGCGTCATATGAGCAGGAAAGCTTGACGTTTCGGGCCTAGACCCTTCTTCAGAAATCTGCTGTGTTCATCCAGCTCTACACCTTGTTATCTCGGATTCTCCAGCATCTGCAGTTCCTATTATCTCTGATCCAACCCGCATGAAATGTTTTAAAGTCAGATCTCCAGCATCTCAAAGGGAGGCAATGCGTCTTGGTATAATTCGCAGAGTATTAATCTGGAAACTCAGCTAATGTTCTGGGGGTTCAGGTTCAAATCCCAAAACAGGAGATAGTGAAATTTGAACAGAATTAAAATGAATCGACTTAAGAATCTAAACATGAACATTGGGGATTATCAGGAATAACTCATCTGGCTCACTAATATCCTTCATAACTACCATCATCACCTTGACTGGCCGAGATGTGACTCCAAACCCACAGCAACGTAGTTGACCCTCATCTGCAAGCCACTCAGTTGTAGCAATCATTACAAAGCCTCACAAAGAAGTGAAACTGGACAGACCATCCAGCATCGACCTAGGCACAGGAAAAGATGACAGCAGAAACAACCCAGTTGACCCTGAAAAGTCCTCCTCGCTACCATCTAAGCGCTAGTGCCAAAATTGGGAGTGGTATTTCACAGACTAGTCAAGCAACAGCCTGACATGGCCATATTCATGGAATCATACCTTACAGACAATGTCCCACTCACCACCGTTGCCATCCCTGGACATGTTCTGTCCCACCAGCAAGACAGGCCCAGCAGAAGTGGTGGCACAGTGGCATACAACAGGAGGGAGTTGCTCTGGGGAGTCCTCAACATGACTCCAGACTCCACAAAGTCTCATGGTTTCAGGTTAAACATGGGCAAGGAAACTCCCTGCTGATTATCACATACTGTCCTCCCTCAGCTGATGAATCGGTACTCCTCCATATTGAACAACACTTAGAGGAAGTACTGAGGATGGCAAGGGCACAAAATGTACTCTGGGTGGGGGATTTCAATGTCCATCACCAAGAGTGGCACAGCAGCAATACTAGTTTGCGCTGGTCGGGTCCTAAATAGCTGCTAGACTGGGTCTAAGGCAGGTGATGAGGGAACCAAGCAGCAGAAAAAAAAACTTGACCTCATCGTTACCAATCTGCCGACTACTGATGTCTGTGACAGTATCAGTAAGAGGGACCACCGCACAGTCCCTTTGGAGATGTAGTCCCACCTTCACATTGAGAATACCCTCCATCATGTTGTGTGGCACTATCACTGTGCTAAACAGGACAGACATTGAAAAGATTTGGCAACTCAAGACTGGGCATTCATGAGGTGCTGTGGGCCATCAACAGCAGCAGAGTTAACTCTAACACAATCTGAAACCTCATGGCCTGGACCGGGAGCACAGGAATCAGCTGGTTCATGCTGGACAAGAGTCGATTATAACCATGTGAAAAATGGTTTTGCTTAAAATCTTTATTTACCTAAAATGACGAGAGGTCAAATCAAGATGACAATTGAGTTTCCAAAAGAAACCATCCGTTTTACAAGAAAAATAAACTGCATGCAGTGACACTTGCAAGTTAGTCTGTACACATACTTTATAAAGCCTTATCACATAAGCAAGAATCTGTATTTTTGGAGACTGTTCCAGTTTTCTGTCTCTACTAAGCATTGCAACATATAATTTTTAAAGTGTGCAGGTCTTCTTAAGGTATGCCTAAGAATTTCTGTTGGTTATTCACCTGATGTCTGCTGGTTCCTGAGGCAACTTTGTCTCTCTGGGAATATTGTTGTGTGATTGCTGCTGTCGAACCGTTGCACTTGATTGGGAATGGCTGACCTCCAGACTGATGGTTATTAATTTTTCTTGTTGTGCCGGTACAGTCAGAGCTACTTTTTCTGCTGTGATGGAGCAGCTTCTCCACATGCACAGAAATATCTCTGCTTTCAATAGGTTTGGTCATTCAGTTTCATGTACAGTGTACAATTAAAGTTCCAGTTTGCCAAGTGGACTAACTTTTATTGAGTGCATTGCAAACTTGTGGCACCTTTATCAAAATATCTGCCAACACTTACTCATTACTATTTCTAGCCTAAATAGCTTTTTAATTATTGGAAGAATGGTCTGGGTGAGGTGTGACATTAATTGCTAGACTGGACAACCTGCCATTTCTTCAGTGAGTCTGTCTCTTCACTCTAATAACACTCAACACTCCATCTGCATACAGTGTTGTTCAGTTTATGTTAACACTCTGGATACAAACCCAACAGGTTGCCCTCACTGCATGAGGGTTGCTCCAAGTCCTGTGTCACTGACATCACACTGCAGGGTGGCTCCATTGTTGACATCATAATCCCTCAGCACTGGTGATGTCATCACTAGGTGTTTGATGGGAGTGAAAGCTGCTTCTTGTTCTGTGTCCCAGTCCCACTGAACACCCTGCACCGTGAGACTGTGTACACTGTTCATTCTGAGGACAGACTAAGCAAGAAGCTAGCTACGTAGTTTCCATGTGTGTTTGATATTCCTGGAGATCCAAGAATTGCATAAAAGCATTTATTACAGAACTCACACTGATGGGGTTTCTCTTGTGTGAGTGCATAGATGGACCAGGAGATATGCTGATTGGTCAAAAGGCTTGTCACAAATATTACACCTGCAGAGTTTCTCCCTCTGTGAATCCTGTGGTGTCCTGGGTGGTTCATCACAAACCTCAGACGAGAAGGATTACTTCCTTGTGTGGATCCTCTGATGGACAAGAAAGTCCCACGACCTCGAGAACGACTTGTTGCACACGTTGCATGTGAATGGTTTCTCTCCTGTGTGAACAAATTGGTGTCTGCGAAGGTTATACAACCGTGAGAATGATTTGTCGCAGACCTCACACATGAACAGTTTCTCCCCTGTGTGAATACGTTGGTGAGTGCGGAGATTCTCTGACTGTGAGAAAGATTTGTCACACACCTCACATGTGAATGGCTTCACATCCGCGTGAATGCGCTGGTGTTTGTGGAGGGCCGATGACACCGAAAATGCTTTGTTACACACCTCACATGTGAATGGTTTCTCCCCCGTGTGAATCCTCTGATGGAGTAGAAGTCTTGATGAATCTGCAAATGATTTGTCACACACCTCACACACAAATGGTTTCTCTCCTGTGTGAACATGCTGGTGTCTGCGAAGGGCGGATGAATCTGAGAATGATCTGTCGCACACTTTGCAAGTGAATGGTTTCTCCTGTGTGTGAATGCGTCGGTGTGTGCGGAGGTTCGATGATGATGAAAATGATTTGTCACATACCTCACATTTGAATGGTTTTTCCCTTGTGTGAATACGTTGGTGTGCACGGAGGTTCACCGACTGTGAGAATGATTTGTTGCACACTTCACAATTGAATGGTTTCTCCCCCGTGTGGATACGTTGGTGTCTACGGAGGTTTTCTGAGTGTGAAAACGATTTGTCACACGTGTCACACGAGAATGGTTTCTCCTGTGTGTGAATGCGCTGGTGTTTGCAGAGGGTCGAAGAATCAGAGAATGATTTGGTACACACCTCACATGTGAAGGGTTTCTCCCCTGTGTGAATATGTTGATGCATTAGCAGCTTTGATGACTGTGAGAACGACTTGTCACACGTCTCGCATGTAAATGGTTTTTCCTCAGTGTGAATGCGCCGGTGATTCACCAGGCCTGATAACTTTGTAAAGTTCTGCTTACACACCTCACATTCGAATGACTTCTTCCCAGTGTGATTCCATTGGTGTTCCCCGAATGTTGATGGCTGCATAAAGGGTCGGTCACACATCTCACTCTTGAAGGGTTTCTCTTCCATGTCACTGTCTTTAAGTTAACATTTGTGTAACGGAAGTAGCCTGAATGATATTAGATCTTGGGTGCCTGTGGCAGCTGCCTCTCACACCTCTCCCCTGTAGGAATGAGTCAGTAGTTCATGAGGCTTGATGGATGATTGAAGCTGTCACCACATTTGAAGCCCACTCACACTTCTTCCCAGCTTCACCCTGACCGAACACCCACGGCTGAACCTTCAGAAAGGTTGGTTCTGATGGAAGGCTCCACACCACTGACCAGTTTCCGAACTGATGATATGTCAAAGCTCCCAATTCGACCAATTTCCAAACGATGGTTTCGCTGCCCAACCTTCTCCACACTGTCTGATTTGAGTTGTTCCTCAGGTTATCAGGATCTATTTATGGTGTTGATTCTTCTTGTATCTGCCAAATCCTCTATCCTCTGCGATACAGTACAGTGCAATCCTTCTGTAAAACAGGAAGAGGAATCATGATTTCCCCCATCACCCTTTCCACCCTTGGTGAACAGCTGACTGCCCAGTTTTCTTTATGCACTTTCATAGGAAGGTTGCATGACAGGTTAAGCCAGAATTTACTAGCCTTTCTTAACAGACTTTGAGGAAGTGGTGGTGAGCTGCCTTCTTGAACCACTGTAGCCCTTGGGATGTTGGGACACACATTGTCCTGTCTGGAAGGGAGTTCCAGAACTTTGAATTGTGATAGGGAAGGAACAATACTATAGTTGCAAGTCAAGGTGGTGTCAGGCTCAGGGGGAACTTACAGATTTTGATGTTTCATACGTCCTTTGCCCTAACCATCTAGGTGGTGGAGATGATGGGTATGGAAGGTGATGTGGAAAGAGCTTTAATGAGTTGCTGCAGTGCATCTTGAGGATGGTACACATCACTGCCACTGTTTGACAGTTTGGAGGGAATGATCATGGAAGGTGATGGATAGGGTGGCAGTCAAGTGGGACTCATTATCCTGGAGGGTGTTGGGCTTTTTGAGTGTTGTGCTGAATACAGTATTTTGAGTATTCCAGGCATGTGGAGAATAATTCATCAGACTCGTAATCTGTGTCTTGTAGATGGTGGACAAGATTTGCGGAGTCAGGAGATGAGTTACTCACTGCAGGATCCCTAGCCCCTTGCAGCCTCACTGTGTTTACGTGGCTGATCCAGTTCAGTTTCTGGTCAATAATAACCCCACCCCACAATCTGCTCAAATACATGCAGATAATGGGTGAAATCATGGCAAAAACCTACAAGATACTCGTGAAAATTCAATAAAAGGGTGACCAATCAGAGAACAGTTGGCCCCAGAACTAGAATAGACAGAACGTCTGAGGAGCTGCTCCTCTAGTCACTGGGCAGTTTTCCATCAAATTTGCCTTCTCTAGGTTCATTGTTGATCGGTTCAGCTCTAAATGTGGGATAGAAGTGGTGGGTCAATGACATTGGGAGTGGAACAGGGTGGGGGGTGGTGGGTGTTATTCCATAAATAGTAACAAACTGGAAACTGAAAAGGTTCCAAGTGACTTGGGGACCCAGGTACTGAGATCATTAAAATGCAATGAAGAGATACAAAAAATATAAGTTAATGGAAAAGGCTCAAGGAAAGGAATACAATGGGGTAGAAGTCAAGTTTCAGTGATTCAATGCCCTGGTTTGATTGTCCCTGGAACACTGAGAACAATTCTGCATACCTCACCATGGCCTTGGGGGGATTTCAGTCTTGATTTATTAGATTGGTCCCTGGACTGCAAGGGGTACATTATGAGGAGAGCTTAAAGAAATAGGGTTATATTCCTCAGTGTTTAGAAAGTTAAAAGATGATCTGATGAAAGTTTTTGCGATATTAAAGTGAAGAAATTGGGTCAATAGACGGAAATTATTTTTATTGGTTGGGGAGTCGAGAATCAGGGCATTGTCTAAAAAATAGAGTCAGATCTTTTAGGAGTGAAATGAGGAACCACTTTGACACACAAAGAGTGGGAAAAGATTAGAACTCCCTTCCACAAAAGACTATTAATGCTAAATCCATTATTCAGATCAAGTCTGGAATTAATATATTTTGTTCACCAAAGGTTTGAAGGGCATTACAGAAAGTGCAGGACTATGGAGTTCACAGAAACATCACGACCTTTGTGAATGGTGGGACACTGCATGGCTGATTCTATCTTTATAATCAGCCTTTTCAGAATAATTATTATACACCTCTAGATCAGGTGGCAGCTGTATTTGGGCCTCCAGACTCAGAGGTAGGGACACTACCACCGCACCACATGCGCCTCAACACAAAATCCTATTCCATGCAATGAGGCAACATTCTCTCAGGAACTGTATACAGTACACAGCTCCCAGCACACACGTACGCACACATATACACAGACAGAACTCAACACCAGCGAATCAGTAAAACTCCTCAGACGCTCTGCACCTTCCCGATAATTACACTTCACCTTCTCGTGTTCAGGAATGAGCCATCAACAAAACTCAGCCTGGAAATCAGAAGGGAAATACTTCCAATAAACACACTCAATATCCAACACACAGCTCCAGTCAAACAGTTCAGCACAAAGCACCGAGTAAACAGCTCTCTCAGCTGGATCTTCTCACACAGAATAAGGGACATTTCCACCCCTGATTGCCCACAGGACAGTCAGACTGCCTGAAGACTGGTGTGGATATTGTGGGATACAATTTGTATAAAAGCTGCTCCTTCACTCACCATCTCCTCACTTGGTTTTCAGTCCCTGTAGGAAGTGAACCAGCTCTGGAAGAGGAAGAGGAGACAATGGGCAGAGTGGGTGGGCTCTCTGATTGACGTCTCTCACAGCCAATCCAAATATTCCTGCAGCAACATGAGTTTCCTGAAGCTTGGGAAACTGACCGGTGAAATGGAGGTGACTTTGAGCAGCAGATCAGGTGGGGATTTAAACTTGTCACTGTCCCCACCTGAATAAAACCTCACTTATTGCAGCTGCTGTCTCAGTTCCCCTGGTAAATGTTTGACAGAGATTTCTTGTGTGGGAATAGCATTCTTCATCCTCAGAGGCTTTCAAACTGACAACGTCAGTGTGGGATGTGTATCCACTGCTGTGTTTGACAGAAGATCAGAAGAGAAAGACCCACAGCATCCAAGGCAGTGATGATGTTCAGTGATGGGATCAGCACATTAACAGGAGGGGGTGACTTGAGAGCAGGATGGGAACAGGAAGGAGAGTCACAAATTCCTGACGTGCTAGGACTTATTGGTGCTCATGTTCCAGAACTGCTAACAATGATAATCCATCCTGCACAGACTCTCTCAGATTTGACCTGCATGCATCAGAAATACAACCCCATCAGGTCTGTTTGGTCTCCAGGTACGACATTGGGTATGGCTGGAAGGAGTGCACCACAATCCTGGACTTTACGTCACACACACTCCTACTCAGCTCACAAAGAACTATCGTTTTTTTTCAGAGTCTGGTACTTTCAATGTAGGTAATTATTTTTGCTCTTTGTTTTCAGGTCAATTTCTCATAATCTAGTAACATTGTCACATTCAGTGATTAATGTTGTTAACGAGTTCTGAGAAGCTTTCTTGCAAAAACTTATTAAAGGGTAACATTTTGCAGTCTCTGTGCCTGATCTGGCACCTCTGTTTGGCAGTTTGTGCATTGGACAACTTGGCTGTTTTCACTCCTATAGATTGCCCCAATAACTACTGTGTGTTTCTCCCAGTGAATTTTCTAGGTTATCACCAGTAAGTGCCAGCCCTAGCACCAGTGGCATTAGTGCGACCCCATGTCAAATACCGTACAGAGTTTTAGTCTGTTTATTTGAAGAAAATTCAAAATTACATTAGAAGTAATTCAGAGAAGATTCATTCAACTGATTTCTATCTTTGGATTTCCTATGATGAGAAGTTGGGCCTGTACCCATTGGGGTTACATTGAATAAAAGTTCACTCTATTGAAATCAAACTGAACTGTCCTGGGGAATGCCATGTGATGTTAGCATCCAACTAGTCAGATTCCCAACATGAACCAACCTGGATAGATCGTAATCTTAAAAATTACCCAAGGGGCCTTTTACTAAAATGTAAGCACAGAATGTTGCAGTCTTTGTTTTAATCATAAAACAAAACATATGTTTATTAACAATGGAAATTAAGATAAACAAATGATAAACACTCTATTCTTTTACAACATAGATTCAAGGATCTTTGGAAATAGTCCACAAAGTCTTTATAGATTGAACTGAAACAACAGCTGGAGGTCTGAATCAGTATATCCTGGTTCAGCTTTACAGACACAATTGAAAATCTAAGAATATTAGTGTTATACTCTCCAGTCCAACCGATGAGGTTGGAGACATGCTCACCAAGCCGGTGGGTTTGGTTGCAAACATTTCGTCACCCTGCTAGGGAATATCGTTAGTGCACCTCCTGTGAAGTGCTGGTGTTCTGTCCCACTTGTTATTTATATGCGTCAGTTTGTTGGGGTGCTTGGTACCACTTCCGGTTCTGTTTCTCAGTGGTTTATACACAGGGTCTGATTCAATGCGTTTGATGATGGAGTTCCTGTTAGAATACCAGGCCTCCAGGAATTACCTGGCATGTCTCGCTTTGGCTTGTGCGATTATGGATGTGTTGTCCCCGTCGAATTCGTGTTCCTTTTTGTCCGTGTGTAGTGAGACATGTGAGAATCGGTTGTGTCTTTTGGTGGCTAGTTGGTGTTCGTGTATCTGTATTGTCAGCTTTCTTCCAGTTTGGCCTATGAGGTGTTTCTCACAGTCCTTTGCATGGTATTTTGTATATTACATTAGTTTTGCTGGTTTTGGGTATGGGATCCTTTACGTTCATCAGTAGCTGTCATAGGATGGTTATTGGTTTGTGGGCTACCCTGATACCTAGGGATCTGAGAGGTCTTGCGGTCATCTCTGATATGTCCCTGGTGTACAGTAGGGTGATTAGTGAATCTGGTCATATTGAGTCTTCCTGTTGTGTTCTGTCTCAGCAATAACAGCGAGTTTTTTGGGTATCCATTCCTTTCAAAAACTCCGTATAGGCTCTCCTATTTTGCTTTGCCTAGTTCCGGGTTGCTGCAATGTGTTGTGGCTCATTTAAATAGTGTCCTGACGCAGCTCCGTTTGTGGGAATTGGGCTAGTTGCTGGTGTAATTGAGTATCTGGTCCGTATGTGTGGTCTTTCTATATACGCTGGTCTGCAGTTCCCCGTTGTTTTTGCTTTCTACCATTATGCCCAGGAAGGGTAGTTCTCTTCTTTCGTGAATTTTATCCCAGTAAGGAAGTTGTTAATGTGTCAGTGGGTTTCTTTTAGTTTTGTGCATTTGATAATCACAAAAGTGTCATCAACATATCGGACCCAGAGTCTGGGTTGTATAGTGGGGAGTACTGGCTGTTCTAACCTTTGCATTGCTGCTTCTGCAATCAGTCCTGATATTGGGGATCCCATTGGTGTTCTGTTCATTTGTTTGTATATGCCGTCGTTGAAGGTGAAGTGAATTGAGAGTCACAGATCTAATAGTTTCATGGTAGTGTCCTTATTGATGTTGTTGGTGTCCTGGGGTGCCTGCCTACTTGATTTGTCCAGCAGTGTGGCAATTGTCTCTTTGGCTAGATCGATGTTTATGGATGTAAATAGTGCTGTTACATCAAAGGATATCATTATCTCGTCCTCTTCTGTCCTGGTGACCTTGATGATGTTGAGCAATTCTTGGGATGAGTGGATGGAATGGGTTGTCTTGTCAACTGAGTATTTCAGTTTCTGTTGAAGTTCTTTGGCAAGTCTGTATGTTGGTGTGCCTGGCAGTGAGACTATGGGTCTGAGGGGGACTCCCGATTTGTGTATCTTGGGGAGTCCCTAGAAGCAGAGTGTGTTGGATCCCTTGGACTTCATTTTTTGGTAATCTGTCTTGCTGACGTCTCCAGAGTTGTGTAATTTCTTCAGGGTCATTGTATCTGGTTCCCTAACAATGGTGTCGCGTCTATCGCCATCTGTTGGTAGGTGTTGGTATCTGCTAGCGGTGTATTAGCTTTCTCAATGTACTGGGCTCCATTGTCCTTTGTCCGCTGGTAAGATTACCATGTTCCTGTCTTTCTTGAGTCTTTCCAGGGCTTTCCTCTCTTCTGTGTTGAATGTGTTCCATTTCCCTTTTTTACTCAGTGTTGGGATTATAGTCTGTCTGATGATCTGTTGTACTTCTTCTGTGAGTCCATTGTTCTTTAGTATTGAATCCAGTGCAGCCAGGAAGTCAGAGATAACAAGGTGTAGAGCTGGATGAACACAGCAGGCCAAGCAGCATCAGAGGAGCAGGAAAGCTGATGTGTTGGGCCTAGACCCTTCTTCAGCCAGGAAGTCAGTCTTTTTGGCGTCTCTGTAGCTATAATTCAGTGTACCAGGATGGTCTTCTTCGTGTCCGTAAGTATTCAGCCCGCGATGTTTTTAATCCATGAATCTGTGTTGTCCATGTCAATATTGTGGGTGATTTTGGACAGTTTTTCTTGTAGGGCTATTCTTCGTTCCGGTCTTTTGTTGTTGTATGCTGATGGCTTGCTCTAGTATGGATGTCCAAACCTGGTTGGTTACATTGGAGTACAGTTTTTTGGAACACAGCTTGTATTTGTGGAGGTGGTTGTGGGCATCATTGATCTTAACCCTTATCATTCTGTGTCCATTCTGTGCAGCTGTCTTCTCTGCCTGTGGATTGTTGATAGGTGGTTTATATTTTAAGCTTTGTGGTAGTACCTGCTTTCTGAGGTATTTGTGCAGGAAGTACAGTTGTTTGTGAATCGCACTCAGATGGATGGCATTTGTTTCCCCTCTGCGGGCCAGTTTGAGGGCGTTGCACCCAAAGGTGTTTAAAGTTTTCAAGAAGATTTGTAGCTCAGATTGTGGATGTGGGTTTGGTTGCAAACTTTTCATCACCCTGCTAGGTAACTCTTCCCCAGGTGAGTTGGACAGTGCTTTCTAACTCCCAACTCCCTGCCCTTTGGCCCTCCATTCACCACAATGTTTCTATAGGTGTCAATCAGGTTTAAACACTCCCTCATATCCACCTTCTCCACCCTTGTTCCCAAAATTCCCTTTACTCCCTTCGGGGTCAATCTCCCTGCTTCTCAAGTTCAAGATGTGAGATTAGAGTGTATCTGATACACAACTGTTTTATTCATTCATCTCCATATCTGATTGGACCACATCAAACACCAGTGGTCCTGCTTTCCTCTGTTAAAATTGCTTATTACTCCAGGAAACCCACATCCTTGAGGAAATTGTGCTCCAGCTGTTTAGAACCTACCTGGAGAACTGTGTACAGTTCTGGACACCATACCTCAGGAAGGATATATTGGCCTTGGAGGGAGTGCAGCGTAGATACACCAGAATGTTCCTGGGGCTAATAGGATTAATTTATGAGGACAGGTTGCACAGACTGAGCTTGTATTCCTTTGAATGTAGAAAATTATGAGGTAATCTAATTGAGGTGTCCAAGATGATTAATCAAGCCAATCAAGTCAAGATGAAACTACTCCATCACAAAGATCACCTACTTCCCCCCCTATAATATCACCCATTTCCAACACTCCTCACCCCTGCATTAGGCCACCTGCTGTTGAATCCTTATCCAAGCTGTTGTTGTTTCTAGGCTGGACTAGACCATTCCAATGCTCTCCTGTCCAGCCTCCCATCTTCCACCCTCCATAACTTTCATCTCAGCTAAAACTTTGCACTCTCTTTCTCCTAACTCTCACACCTAACATCCCTGTGCTCACTGACCTACACTTTCTAGTCCCTAGTGCCTCCAATTAAAAATTCTCAAGCCCCAGTACAAATTTCTACATGGCCTCACACCCTCCCTCTGCATCACTTCCACCCCATCTCCCTCCAAGATCACTGCTCCTCCAATTCTAGTCTCTAGTACATCTGTCCCACTTTCTTCAGTTGCCCATTGGTGGCTGTATCCAGAATCCCATGGTCCTGAGTTTCCACCTTAAATCTCTCTGCATCTTTCTCTCTCTCCTCTCATTTCACACCCTTCTTAAATCCCACCTCTTTGGCTGAACTTTCAGTTATCCCCTCCTCCTCAGCATCTGACTGTCGGTTGAAAGCTGATGCCTCCACAGGGTCATTGAGTTTCTGCCAATGGAGGGTCTTCATGTGACTGGTTCTCAACCTGCAGATCTTAGGGCACACAGGGCAGGACGTCCCATGGGAAGTGAGATCGAGACAGCAAGATTTTCTTCCTTTTCTTTCCTTCTCGGCTGTGGCTCTCCTTCATCATGAAGGTGTGATGCAGTTTGATGGACAAGTTGTCACCATTCTGAGCAACTGGTAGCAAGCTCCTCCCAGGCATTAAGGTCAGTGCTGCTGTTCCTCAGGGAAAGGGTCATGGGACCTGGGCAGGGGATCATTTCCAGCCAGAACAGACGAACACTTCATCCAAGTTGATTTTGCATCAATTTTGTCTGAATGTTTGTGGACATGGCTTCAAGAAGGGCAACAGTGAGTGTTCAATGGTCCTCCGATTGAATTTTAAGAATGCTAATGGAATGCTACTGCTTTGCTAATAGAATTTCTCTAGTGATGTAGTGATGTTCTCGAATGTTATTACATAGGAAGATGATGACAACTGCTCTGCGCACTAGGACCTGTGATGGCTTGCAAAGGACTGCAGCCAATATTCCTCCTTCCATATGTGTTACATCTTTGCATGTCTTGTTTTTTTATAAACTTTGTACTCTCTCAGGGCGAGCTGTCCGGAAGTTGTTCGATCTTCTATCAAATGGCAGTCTTTTGAGAGAAGTAGCTGCTAAGGTACAGACAGTGTTCAAAGCGTTGAATTTTAGTGGAATTCCACAGCAGGCAGAGGTCAGAATGGAACCAAGATGGAGAATTAAAATCACAAGCAACTGGGAGTTTGGGGTCCAAAATTGTCCTTATGTGTCTGCATTACAAAATTTCCAAACCGAATGTTCAAACCTCCACCTTATCAAAACCTGACTAATCAATAATGTAACTTAATTAATACATGCAGATATCAATGAAGATTTTGAATTTATCATAATTGATTTCCCTTTATACAGGCACGTGAAATAAAAGTGACTACCGCCTATGACCAGAGATAATAGGTACTGCAGATGCTGGAGAATCTGAGATAACAAGGTGTGGAGCTGGATGAACACAGCAGGCCAAGCAGCGTCATAGAAGCAGGAAAGCTTGATGTTTCGGGCCTAGACCCTTTCTGATGAAGGGTCTAGGCCCGAAACGTC
>JAHRHZ010000002.1:3574031-3602231 GCA_024137785.1 Ginglymostoma cirratum
ACACACACACACACACACACACACACACACACACACACATGAGACACGCTAACAGTGTGAGCTCTGTTCAAAATCCCTCACACGTTTGTCACGCCTCATGAAAGAGTCAGACTGGATCCTCTGGGATGCAGTGATCTATTGACCTTGTTAACATCATTCAATTAGATCGTGGCCTATCTGTGTATCAACAATCTACCTATCTTGACTCTGTAACCCTTAACCCCCTTGCCTAACAATAAATCTATCAATCACAGTTTTGAAATTTTCAGTTGATCCCAAGCTTCGACAGATTTTTGTAGGGAGACAGTTCCAGATTTCCAGTCCCCTTTTTGTGAAGTGTTTGCTGATATCACCCTAAACAGCCTCATTCTAAATTTGATGCTGTGCCCACCTTGTTCTGGACTCTCCCAGAGGCATCGTTCTTCTCAAACCATTTGATCAAGTTCTTTACTCATCTTCAAACATTTCAATTGGATTAACCCTTAATTTTCTGCACTTTGGGAATATAAACTCAGTCTTGAAACCTGTCCTTGTGATTTAACCCTTTTAGCCCCTGAAACATTTCAGTGAATCTGTGCTGCACTTCTTTCAAGGAAAATATGTCCTTCCTGAGCAGTGGTGCCCACAACTGAATACAGATAGGGTCTAAACAGAGCCCTGTCTGGGAGGACTACTGTTCTAGGTATGGTGAGGGAGTGGGGCTGAATCTGTTCAGACCTGCATTTGTCTTTGAGACTTTGTTATTTTAGTGCAAATTGCATTTTGTCTTCATTTCCTCCTATTATTTCAATCTTCTGCATAGATTTAATAACACGTAATAAATTGTATTTTGGCAAAATGGGATCTGGCAGCCTGGTGTTTCTATTCACTGAAATACTCAGGATCCTACAATAAGATTCCTGTAATATATTGGTCAAGTCACTGTGGAATGGGACAATTTTTCCATCAATCGAATTTATAGTGTACAGGAAGCAGTATGTTTCCCAAAGAAAGAAAGACTCTCATGTATATATACATTTCCACAAACTTGGGCTGACAAAAAGTACTTTGCTGGCTTGCCATTTTCAGATTGAGAATATCCTCCATTGTGTAGTGTGGCATTATCATCATGCTAAATATGACAGAGTTTGGAGAGATTGAGCAGTTCAAGACTGGGCATCCATGAACTGTTGTGGCCCACTACATGTGTGCCAAACTAAGCAATTCCCAGAATCAATGGGTCAGATAAGCTAAGCAGTCCTGCCATGTCCAGCAGTGAAACTCACTGGAGGAGAAATCTGCACAAATATTCCCATCCATATTGATGGAAAAGATGAGGCTCAAGCATTTACAACAATTTTCAGCAGAAGTGCCAAGTGGATGGATTATCTTGGCCTCCTCCAGTGGTCCCCAGCATCACAGATGCCAGTCTCCGCTTCGATTCACTCTATGTGATATCAAGAAGAGGTCTGAGACACTGGATACTGCAAAGGCTATGGGCCCAGATAACATTGCAGCAATAGTACTGAAGACTTGTTCTCCAGAACTAGTCATACACCTAGCCAAGCTACTCCAGTACAGTTACAACACTGATAACTACCTGGCAATGTGGAAAATTCCTCAGCTATGTCCTGCACACAAAAAGTAGAATGTATCCAACCTGGCCGGTTACCGCCCCATCAGTCTATTCTGATGGAAGGTGTCATCAACAGCGCTATCAAGTAGCATGTGCTCAGCAATAACCTGCTCAGTGATGCTTAGTTTGGGTTCCACCAGGGCTACTCAGCGCCTGACCTAAATACAGCCTTGGTTCAAGCATGGACAAAAGAGCCGAATTCAACAGTGAGGTGAGAGTGACAGCCTTTGCCATCAAGGTCATATTTGATCAAGTGTGACATTAAGGAGCCAGAGCAAAACTGGAGTCAATGGCCATCAGAGGGCAAAATCCTCGCTGGTTGGAGTCACACCTGGAGTCACACAGGAAGATGGTTGTGCTTGTTGGGGATCAGTGATCTTAGCTCCAGGACATGACTGCAGGAGTTCCTCAAGTTAGTGCCCCAGGCCCAACCATCTTCAGCTGCCTCATCAACAACCTTCCCTCCATCATATGGTCAGAGGTGGGGTTGTTCACCAATGGTTACACAATGTTCGGCGCCATAACTCTTCAGATACTGAAGCAGTCTATATCCAAATGCATTAAGACTTGGACAACATCCAGGCTTGGGCTGAAAAGTGGCAAGTAGAATTTGTAGCACACAAATGCCAGGCAATGACCATCTCCAATAACAAACAATCTAACTACTGCCTCTTGACATTCAATAGTTTTTTCATCATTGAATCCCCACTACCAACTTCCTCGGTGTTACAATTGAGCAGAAACTGAACTGGACTAGCCATATAAGTAATGTGACTACAGACTGGGTCAGAGGCTCAGAATCCTGCAGTGAGTAACTCGTGTCTTCACTCTTCAAGCCCTGTCCACCATCTACAAAGGACAAGTCAGGAATGTGATGGAATACTCCCATTGCCTGGATAAGTGCAACACTCAAGAAACTTTATACCATCCAGGACAAAGCAGTCCACTTGCCTGGCACTACATCTACAGACACCCCTCCACCCCTGACCTTCCAAACCCTCTACCACCTAGAGGGACATAAACAGCAAATACATGGGAACACCACCGCCTGCAAGTTCCTGACTTGACAGGATATTATCAGGGTCCCTGGGTAAAAATCCTGAAATTTTCTCTCTAACAGCACTGTGGATCTACTGACAGCACATGGAATGCAGGGGCCTAAGACGTCAGCTCACCATCACTTTAGAGAGAACAGAAGGGCTTTGTTTGAGGTCTTATCTGAAAGATGGTTTCTTTGACAATGTGGCTCTGCCTCCCTCTTTTATGCCAGACTATTCTGTGATTGCGTCAAATTTGATCAAAGATTCTCCATCACCATACCTTGCTCATTGTCATTTCCCAATGTTGGTTAGGGATAGGGACACCGTGCACAGGAAGAAGTGCTTCCTCAGCTCATCTGTTGCTCAAACCCTCAATATATACCTTTCTAATGTTATGAGTTAACTGGGAAGAGTACACTATTCTGATTTTGTGGTCCCAGTTATGGGGGAATGCCCAGATGATGTTACCAAAGTGATTGTTTACTAAAACATAAGCACGTAATGTTGCAGTCTTTGTTTTTAACCATAAAACAAAAGTTTATTAGCACACAATGAAAGGAAAAACCACTTGATTCCCTTATAACACAGATTCAAAGATTTTTAAATACACAGTAGAGATAAGTCACACCCCTTATAGATTTAACTGAAGCACCAACTTTGTACCCGAATCATTTTACCCTGGTACAAACCTTCTTGCAATTCTGACAACATCTTGTGCTACAGGACCCAATCCAGTTCATTTTAACCTCAATGTGCTTGAAGTGATTAAAATTTATATTCATTTGCTAGAATTGTCGATAACGTTTTTACAAAGTATTGTCATACACCTGACATAGCTTCCTTCCAGTGTCATACTATCTCTGATGCAACCCTTTAAAAGAAATCTTTTTCGCTTCCACTGATTATCCCAACACTCCAATTTGAGACTACGAATAAATTATTCTTGGATCATTTCATTAATTAAAATTCATTTTCTTGTGCCATTTATCACATGTTACTCCATGGAAAGACTTCTCAGCACTTCAGAGCTCAATACCTGCTTCGTTCTCGAAAGACTTCCCACCACAGACTAAAAATGAAAGTCAGTGCCTGAAATATTCTTCCCTAAGCCCTCTGGGTGATTCCCTGGGACCTTTGGATAACTTTTCTCTTGGAAATATGCATATTGTAGTTTTATTGAAAAAAACTAAACTCATTGACAAACCCATATGTTGAACATAGAATTCCAAGAACCTAAACTCCCAGTAAATTGTTCTCTGAAAATCTCAGAGTTTCATCACACGATTCACTTTTTCAAAGATCAGCTGGCCACATAAAAACTTCCTCGGACTTTGGGCTCCCTGAACAAACATTCCCCACCTTACAGCAATGGATCAGTACGACTGAGATGAGGTCTGGGAATGGTTGTATAGTTGTCCAGAAGTTAGACTAAGTTTGTCCTCCTGAATAACATTTCCTGGTTAACTATTCAGTGAAGTATGTAGGAACTGTCCAAAGTCTCAAAATAATAATAATAACAAGATGTGAAATAATACAAATCTATGCAGCGGTATATACATTACTTCCACATTACTTCCACATTACTCCCAAGAGTAATAAACATACAGAAAGAAATAAACATGCAAATGTTTGTGGAATCAAGGCCAGTATTAATTGAGTAATAGCCAAATTGAGTTGTAAGGCTTACCTTGCTTACTTGGAAACTGTAACTCAGAGCTGGAAACTTTTTCAGAAGGTTCTAGGGAACAAGGGACTTATCTAGAGAATGGCTAATTTTCACTGTCTCAGTAGGTCCAGAATTGCAAGGGTCCCCAACGTGCACCCTGGGTTGTACAATGATCGGAGATGACATTTAAGGGTGGACAGCTAGGGGGTGATCATTTCCAGAGCAGGTTGTGCTCTGTTTCTTCTTTTTGAAGATTGTTCCAGCGTCAACTTCTTTCAGAGAGAATGCAGCTCTCATCAGCATGTCAGTGATGTACATCTGCTTCCCTTGCCTGTGCTTCATTTCCAAGTGATTGCTCTGTAAATGAAGATCCGCAATGGATCCATGTAAAGAGAAGTGGTTTGAGAAAGATGTTTTGAAATAGTTTGTGGTCAGACTTTATCATCACTTTCTCTGTCCCAAATAGGTACTAGTTGAAAAGTTCACAAGCAAACATAATAACCAGAATCTCTCTCTCTCAATCTGTGTATAATGTTGTTCAGTTTGTGTTTACGCCCTTTAATTTAGCCACTTATTAAGAAATCTCACAGACATACAAGTACTGAAATGATGATTTTAAACTTTATGTAGCAACCAAAACAAGATCCCTCAAGTAAGCAAGTTAAGCCTTACAACTCAACTTGGCTATTCCTGATTAATAGTGAAATTTAGCTACAATTCCACCAACAGTGTCTGTCTCTGGACATGTCCTTGGTTTGATCCTTATGCAGTGTTATTCTCCAGAGGGGAGTTCTGGCGCTTGAGTCTTATACAGTTTTTTTAACATTCTTGTCCATGTTGTGATATTGATTATTCTTTAGAGTCCTTTCATCCAAAATATTGATCAACCTTTTGGAGTCCTTGAGATTCCTTATCGGAAGTAACTATTCTTTGTTCCTTGTTACGTTTGGCCGTAACTGCCTGCTCAAAGACACATCGTGTCTTGTAATTACTCCTTAAATTCTTCAGCAGGGCAGTCATTTATCCTTGTGGCATGAGACATCTAGATGTCAAGCAGGTGTCCAAGCAGTTTTGTTTACGTAATCTCAACTCCTTATTTTCCCAGACATCATTAATTGCTTTTAATTTCTATATAACAGTTTGTCTTCCGTCCTTAACAATTTATTCCAGACAGATATTGCTACAGCTTTCCATGTATAATAGTTTATCTTTGTTGATTCATTTAATCCATGAGCAGTTATTAAAGTTCTGAAGTCTATAATATCACAGGATCTCATCTTCGCTCATTATTTTTAATGTGATGAACAAACACTAGTAATTAGCCATTTTCCACCATATTGGTTCATATTCCAAGCTGGGTTGCTGCACCATACACTATTTAAAATGCAGCATTTCATTTTACACTGCCATCGAATGCAAGTTAAGAAATGAATTAAATAATAATGATCAGTAAATAAATCACAAATAATAAACATACACAAAGAAATAAACATGCACAAAACAAAAAATAGAGTAACAAACATGCGTTATACTTCACTCATTGCAGCTTTAAGATTCTCATGTCTTAACAAGATTAATTCCCTTTTCAACCGCTGCATTTGTTGCTGACGCCAATGATGAAGCAAGTGGTAGAAACAAGATAGACCCAAGTATACTAAATAATAAGAATATGTGAAATAATACAAACCCATGCAGCAGTGTATACGTTAATTCTACAATTCTAGATGTTATCCCACCAAGAATGTTCCCTAACGTTTTTGATATCTGTTTGATTGCCTGACTACTCTGCTGAACCTTAACATATGTCTTTCTCACAATCCCTTTTATTTCTTCCAAATGTTCCCTTTGCAAGGCAATATGGACCTGAAATGTTTGCCGATAAGACATAGCAATTCCTCTGGCTAAGTCAGTCATGTGAAAAGTCACAGATTTTCTTCTCCTGTTGTTAGCCAATTCCATTGTTCGACTGCCCGTGGGCATTTCAGGGTGAATGTAAAATGTTGAATCGTTGATGGGACAAGACAGATTATGGTATTGATAACTCTTTTAGAGATGTTGTGATACAGTATTCTCATTTGCCTGCATATCCAACTCTGATTATGTTTTCCAGAGTGGTGCTTGAAATTTTGAGAGTACACTTAACAGTTTCATTACCACTGGACTCAAAACTGCATGTGGCTTGTCCAGTTATGTAAATAGAATCGGAACAAACAATAGTTTTATCAGTCTGTTAGCATTCCTTAAAAGTTGTCCCTACAAATATTCCTCCCATTCTATTGCATAAGGTAGAACCTCTTTAACTGTCATCACTCCAACATTTTGTACTGTTATAACACTTGATGGTTTGTCATCTTTAGACATAATTGCTATCCCTAATGCAAGACCAATTCCATTGCCACCTAAACATGAATCATTAGTCCTTACTTTTGTTAATCTCCTTAACTCACTGACAGAAATTTTACTTAAAGTTTCTGTCCCATCAGCTAATTTCCTTAATTTAGTGTTGTCAACCCATGTAGGAACTTCTCCTTTTCTCAATTGATTTATGTTTTCTCTGTAGTGATCCAACTGCTGTACGTGCTACACTAGGTAACATTTATTTGATGTTGACCATTCTTTCCTGCTTCCTTTATTAACTTGTTAATTGCACCAGCATTTGATTCTAAGATGTCAACAGTACGAAATGCAGCGCTGTTCGTGGTGTCCCCTGCCTGACTGCTAAGTTTAGTGTTATCATTCATTGCACCCAGTTGTCCTTTAACTTGTGATGTTAATTGATTACTTATAACAGCAATGTCTAGGCCATTAACTGTAGGAATGCCTGCACAGTAAATGCCTGCAACATTTCCTATCAAAGTTCTGCGCATCCTGCTTTTCCCTTTGATTGTGTAATCTTCTTGATTAAACAACCCACTTGACCAATTCCATATAACTTCTAGGTAAAGGTTTTGGACACCATGATGGTAACTGAATACCCGAGAGATTCAGAATAACTGGTACCAATTCATGATGGACATTTTCATTTAACACTTTACACACTCTTTGCATAACTATCCCTCCTCTTGGTCCTTCTCTCCTTGCCCAACACACTATGTCAGTGCAAATGGACTTGACTTCTACATTACCACTGCACTGAAAATTAACACATGAATTTGTGGGAGGAGATGTTTTCCAATGCTGTCAGTCTGCACATGTCATTGTTCGATTATCTGTAGAAAAACACAGTCGTCACGTCAACCAGTACACAAACGGTTTTGAGTCCTGCCCTCGAAGATGTGGACTTCTGTGTCTCTGATCAAGAGGGTGCCAACCACATTAGTGGCAGAACTCCCACATAGCCACTGTGAAGCATATTGTTACATTGTACACACTGTCCACTCCCACTGATTGATGGACCTTGACTGCTGACTCTGTACTTCATTTGCAAAGGCCAACAATACAATTCCAATAAGCAGCTTCATAGTTTATCTAAAGTGCAAAAAAATGAAAAATCAAAGTAATTTCTGTTCTTACCTACAGTTTATCAGTTTACACAAACAGATTTTCAAACTCTCTGGCAAGGTAGTCTGTTACATCTCCTCTAACCAGGCATTTACTTGGCCTGCTTCTGTTTCACTGAGGTGAAAGCTTACTTTATGTTTTGATTTTCTCTTATTATAATTGGTTCCCTTGGACATTACTAACTGCGAACATGGGGCTTGACATAATTGAGGAAATGGTAATCGCTGTTTGGGTCTAACCGATTGTTCTGTTGAGGCAATAGTGTGGGGCTTACAGTATCATC
This sequence comes from Ginglymostoma cirratum, assembly GCA_024137785.1. Lineage (NCBI taxonomy): Eukaryota > Metazoa > Chordata > Chondrichthyes > Orectolobiformes > Ginglymostomatidae > Ginglymostoma > Ginglymostoma cirratum. The sequence goes on from JAHRHZ010000002.1 coordinate 3,582,137, forward strand.
TGTCCCAGTATTATTAGAAATTGTCAGTTCCGTAACAGTTGCAGTTCTGGAATGAGCTGAGGCAGCTGGTCACACAGAGTGGGCTCATCCAGCAGCATCCCGCTGTTACTGTAAATTTACAGCATCGTTTTCCATGCTGTCAAGGAGCACATGGCATTGATGATGTACATTGTTTAGAGATCCAAATGCTTTTAACTCATTCACATTTGGGAAGGCATGACCTAGTGGTGTTATCACTGGACTGTTAGTCCAGAGACCCAGACAATGTTTTAGGGACGCAGGTTCAAATCCCGCCACAGCAGATGGTGGAATTTGAATTCAATAAATATCTGGAATTAAGAGTCTAATGATGACAGTGAATCCATGTTGATTGTCAGAAAAACACATCTGGTTCACTAACGTCCTTTAGGGAAGGAAACTGCCATCCTTACCTGGTTTGGCCTACATGTGACTCCAGACCCACAGCAATGTGGTTGATTCTTAACTGCCCTCTGGGCAATTAGGGATGGGCAACAAATGTTGGCCTACTCAGTGACACCTTCATGTTGTGAATGAATAAAAAAAGTATCACCGTGTTTTACCAGTGGCCAATAAAATTTTGTATACCAATATTCCATTGTCAAATAGGGACCTGAATAATTTGGTGACAAAAGCGCGCCAGGTCAGAAATCTAGCAGCATTATTTTCTCTCCTGCATATTCTACAGGTCGGACTTTGGCATCAAAGTAAGCCTTACTTTGTTCTTGTTCCTTCCCCATTTTTACTGCTGCTGCTAGACCAGCAACCTGTACATTCTGTATTAGAGTCTCCACAATTCCACAAGAGCCTGAATCTCTAGTTCAGGGAGGTTGAGCCCTAACAATCCCTCAATCCCTTTCATGGATCTCCCTGTCTTCGGTATAGGTGGGGTAAAACCTGTGGAGTTGGATGGTGTGCTTCTCACAATCATTAAGGTACAAGGGAGGAATTTCTGCTTTATTCTTAACAGAGCCATTACATGTTCCATAACCTGGGCGGTGAAATGTATCCCTAGGTTTAACTCAGTGCTTCAGGGGAGCCTCCACCTAGTGAATACCTGTTGTATTAGAATGGCTGCTGTGACTTTAGCCACTTTGGTTCTAGTAGAGAATGCTTCTACCCATTTAGAAAAGGTACCTATGATCACCAGAATATATTTAAACCTCTCTTTGCACAGAGGCAAAGGTCCAACATAATCTGTCTTCAAGTTGGTCCATGGATCTTCATAGGCTTGGAATGTCTCAAGTTCCCTTTATTTACATTCCTGTCTGGGTTGTTCTAACTGTTCTAAACAGTTATCCACATAGTGACTCATGTCATCCTCCAACTTTGACCAGCAGCACTATTCTTCAAGACATTGATGTTCATGTATGTCATGGGCCATATAAGTTAGTTGATTCCTATCACTCTAGAGTGCAATATACTTCCCCTCTTTTAACAGCAATCCATCCTTAATTTGAATTTTGTTCTTTAAAAGTTTACACTGATTGGGCAATTCACATTGTTGGATTTTCATTAAATCTTTGTCTTTGCTTTGGGTTTGTACCAGATCTTCTATTTTAGTTTGCTTTACTTTTATGCATTCATAGTCTCAGTCACTACTAGGGGTTAGCAAGGCTTGTCCTCTCAGAGATGGTATGAGCTGCCAGTGCTGGAGTCTGAGATAACAAGGTGTGGAGCTGGAGGAATGCAGCAGGCCAGGCAGCATCAGGGGAGCAGGAAAGCTGACGTTTCGGGTCTGGACCCTTCTTCAGAAATGGGGGAGGGGATGGGGGCTCTGAAATAAATAGTGGGGGGCAGTGATAGAAGGTGGATAGTGGAGCAGATAGATGGAGAGAAGACGGACAGGTCAAGGAGGCGGGGATGAAGCTAGTTCAGGTGAGTGTAGGTAGGAAGTGGGGGTGGGGGGGTTGGTCAGTGAGGTGGGAGGAGCCGATTGGTGGGAGAGAGGATAGACAGCTCAAGGAGGCGGGGATGAGGGGGTGCTGGTCTTGGGATGAGTTCGGGGGTGGGGAGATTTTGAAGCTAATAAAGTCCACATTGAGACCATTGGGTTGTAGGCTCCCAAGGCGGAATATGAGGTGCTGTTCCTCCAGTTTCTGGGTGGCATCGTTGTGACATTGGAGGAGGCCCAGGATGGACATGACATCCAGGGAGTGGGAGGGAGAGTTGCAGTGGTTCGTGACTGTGAGATAGAACATAGAACAATACAGCACAGAACAGGCCCTTCGGCCCTCGATGTTGCGCCGACCTGTGAACTAATCTAAGCCCATCCCCCTACACTATCCCATCATCATCCATATGCTTATCCAAGGACTGTTTAAATGTCCCTAATGTGGCTGAGTTAACTACATTGGCAGGCAGGGCATTCCACGCCCTTACCACTCTCTGAGTAAAGAACCTGCCTCTGACATCTGTCTTAAATCTATCACCCCTCATTTTGCAGCTGTGCCCCCTTGTACAAGCCGACGTCATCATCCTAGGAAAAAGACTGTCACTGTCCACCCTATCTAATCCTCTGATCATCTTGTATGTCTCTGTTAAATCCTCTCTTGGCCTTCTTCTCTCCAATGAGAACAGACCCAAGTTCCTCAGCCTTTCCTCATAAGACCTTCGCTCCAGACCAGGCAACATCCTGGTAAATCTCCTCTGCACCTTTTCCAATGCTTCCACATCCTTCCTGTAATGGGGCGACCAGAACTGTACGCAATATTCCAAGTGAGGCCGCACTAGCGTTTTGTACAGTTGCAGCATGACATCACAGCTCCGGAACTCAATCCCTCTACCAATGAAACCTAACACACTGTATGCCTTCCTAACAGCACTATCAACCTGGGTGGCAACTTTCAGGGATCTATGTACCTGGACACCAAGATCCCTCTGCACATCCACACTACCAAGAATCTTTCCATTGACCCAGTATTCTGCCTTCCTATTATTCTTCCCAAAGTGAATCACCTCACATTTATCTGCATTGAACTCCATTTGCCACCTTTCAGCCCAATTCTGCAGTTTATCCAAGTCTCCCTGCAACCTGCAATATTCTTCCACACTGTCCACCACTCCACCGACTTTAGTGTCATCTGCAAACTTACTAACCCATCCACCTACGCCTGCTTCCAAGTCATTTATAAAAATGACAAACAGCAGTGGTCCCAAAACAGATCCTTGTGGCACACCACTAGTAACCGGACTCCAGGCTGAATATTTTCCATCAACCACCACTCGTTGCCTTCTTTCAGAAAGCCAGTTTCTAATCCAAACTGCTAAATCTCCCTCAATCCCATGCCTCCGCATTTTCTCCAATAGCCTACCATGTGGAACCTTATCAAAGGCTTTACTGAAGTCCATGTACACCACGTCAACTGCCCTACCCTCATCCACATGCTTGGTCACTTTCTCAAAAAACTCAATGAGGTTTGTGAGACACGACCTACCCTTGACGAATCCATGTTGACTATCTCCAATCAAATTGTTGCTTGCTAGATGATTATAAATCCTATCTCTTATAATCCTCTCCAAAACTTTTCCTACAACAGACGTAAGGCTCACTGGTCTGTAATTACCTGGGTCATCTCTATTGCCCTTCTTGAACAAGGGCACAACATTTGCAATCCTCCAGTCCTCTGGTACTAAACCAGCAGACAATGACGACTCAAAGATCAAGGGCAAAGGCTCCGCCATCTCCTCCCTAGCTTCCCAGAGAATCCTCGGAAAAATCCCATCCGGCCCAGGGGATTTATCTACCTTCACACCTTCTAGAATTGATAACACCTCCTCCTCACTAACCTCAATCCTTTCAAGTCTAATAGCCCGTATCTCAGTCTTCTCCTCTGCAATATTCTCCTTTTCCTGAGTGAAAACAGATGAGAAATATTCGTTTAGCAAGAATCGTGTCGTCATTTGTCGCGAACCGAGCATAGATGCTCCACAAAGCGGTCTACAAGCCTCCGCTTGGTTTCACCGATGTAGAGGAAGCCACATCGGGAACAACGGATACAACAGGCCACATTAGCCGATGTGCAGGTAAACATCTGTTTAATTTGGAAGGTTTTTTTGGGGCCTGGGATGGGGGTGGCGGGGGGGAGGTGTAGGGGCAGGTGTACAGTTGCAGGGAAAGGTGGTGGGGCTGGTGAGGAGTGTGGAGCGGACGAGGAAGTCGCAGAGAGAAGAGGCCCTGGCAGATAAGGGTGGGGAGAGAAATATATCCTTCGTAGTGGGGTCAGATTGCAGGTGGCGCAAGTAGCGGAAAATGATGCGTTGAATCTGGAGGTTAATGGGTTGATACATGTGGACAAGGAGAATTCTGTCTTTGTTTTTATTGCAGGGAGAGGGTGTGAGGGCTGAGATGCGGGAAATGCAAAAGATGCGGTCGAGGGTGTTTTCAACCACTGCAGGGTGGCGGGGGGATGTTGAGGTCCTTGAAAAATGAGGGCATCCGGGATGTCCAGGAGTGGAACGCCTCATCTTCGGAGCAGATGCGGCAGGGGTGGAGGAATTAGGAATAGGAAATTGCATTCTTGCAGGAAGGTGGATGAGAGGAGGTGTAGTCTAGGTAGCTATGGGAGTTGCTGGGCTTGAAATAGATATCAGTTTCAAGGTGGTTACCAGAGATGGAGACAGAGAGGTCCAGGATGAAGAGAGAGGTATCAGAGATGGTCCAGGTTGACGTTGGGGTGGAAGGTGTTAGTAGAGTTGATGAACTGTTCGAACTCCTCAAGGGAGCATGAGGCAGCACCGATACAGTCATCGATGTAACGGAGGAAGAGGTGGGGGATAGTGCCAGTGAGGGATAGGCCCCTCGCTTCACTAGCTCATTTGCACAGACGTTTCCTTCAGGAGATGATCTCTAATGGGCTTTAACTTTAATAATCCCAAATTCTCAAACCTTTGCCTGTTCTAAGATATACTTAAATACAGGTGCTGAAGGTAATGATTTCCCATTTGCTGACACAAAATCTCTTGCTTGCCAAAGTGGGAGAAAATCTGTTAGGCTATTGCAAACATACATGCTATCAGACTAAAGATCTAATGGGGTTGGAAATTCTCAAGATGGCTTACTATATCAACAACTGCTACTGCTTATGCGCTCATGCTGCTTGATAATTTTAAAAAGAGAGAATCATGTGTTACCCCGATGGGTGCTTCCACATAAATACCACATCCTGTTTTACCATTACCATCCTCTACCACAGAGGAGCCATTGATAAAGACTTTAAGCTGGTCCTCCATATTCCCTGCCTCCATTGTCTTTGGAACAAATGGTCCCTTTGGGTTATTTGTTTCAACTGCAGCACAGACATATGGTTCGTCCTGATACAGCCAATTGTCTGCTACAAAGGTCCTTTTCTGTTTTTTTAGTGTAATGCGCAAGCCTTGTAACATAGGTGTCATCAGGCTATTCTGTTCTGACTAACATTACCTTAAGATGTCCATCCAGCAGTAACTGGATAGGGGCTGTTTCAGACCTTAAGTTCACCTGGACCATCTCTGATACCTCTCTCTCCTTCCTGGACCTCTCTATTTCCATCTCTGGCAACCTCCTGGAAACCGATATCCATTTCAAGCCCACCAACTCCCACAGCTAACGAGAATACACCTCCTCCCACCCATCTTCCTGCAAAAATGCCATCCCCTATTCCCAATTCCTTCGCCTCCGCTGCATCTGCTCCCAGGATGAGGCATTCCACTCCCGTATATCTCAGATGTCCTCGTTTTTCAAGGACCGCAACTTCCCCCCCTCAGTGGTCAAGAATGCTCTCGACCGTGTCTCCCGCATTTCCCACAACTCATTTCTGAAGAAGGGTCTAGGCCCGAAACGTCATCTTTCCTGCTCCTCTGATGCTGCTTGGCCTGCTGTGTTCATCCACTCTACACCTTGTTACCTACACACTGATGTCTGTTTTGTAACAGTATGGCTGCCGGTGTGGTGTTGGTGACTGCACCTTCTAGTGCAAAGAGTCTTGGTCTGGAAACTGTAGCGCTGAGGCTTTAACAAATGCTTGTTTCAATTCATTGATTGCTTGTGTTAGTTGTTCTATCCATGCCCACAGAATACTCTTCTAATAGGTCTGTAGTGTTGAAACTGTGGTGCTGAGGCTTTAACAAATGCTTGTTTCAATTTATTGATTGCTTGTGTTAGTTGTTCTGTCCATTCCCACAGAATACTCTTCTAATAGGTCTGCCAGTGGTGATACTTTAATAGCAAGGCCGTCAATAAGCACTCCACTAATCCTAAGAATGATCTCAAGACACATACACCTTTAGGTAAAGACAGGTTACAAATCGCATCAATCCATTTCCTGTTTATTTCCAATTTACCAGCTGCCATCACTACAAACCTAAAAAAGAGACTTCCTGCTTTCTGAGGGTTAACCTTAAATCCTAGATCTGTGAACAAACTTAAAGCCTCACGCAGTAGGACCAGGTATTCCTGTTTGGTCTCCATCTGTCGCAGCAAATCATTTACATACTGTACCAGATGTTAGGGGTTGGAAATAACCTGTAATCCCTTTGCTAATCTTTGATGGAACATGGACAGGGAATTGTGGAACCGTTGTAGCAAACCTTGTGGTCAAAAGTACATTGTTGTCCTTGAAAGGTAAACACCCATTTATACTGACATTGCCACTTTAAAGGAACGGACCAAAATCCATTAGGAATGACCAGGATAGTGAAGTACTCTGCCCGAGATGTCTGTTTCATAAATAGTCTGGTTACAGTAGGTGCTGTACGAGGAGTGGTTTTATTTAATGCTCTATCGTCAATAGTTAGTCTCCAGGAGCCATCTGGCTTCTTAACTGGCCAAATAGGGGAATTGGTACTAGGAGCTACTGGGCATAAAATTCTCTGTTTAAGCAAACTATCGATGACTTTGGCTACCTCTTCTTCTGCTTGATTTGGGAGAGAATACTGTCTCTGGGGTTTAGGATTTGAACCATCTATCACTACTTCCCCAGTCATATGTCCACAATCATGTTTGTGGTAGCAAACATATTCTTAAACTGTACAATAAGATTCTGAGAAGCTTGGTTATCAGTCAATTCACAGGGGTTGACCCATAATTCTTCCACTATACAGACTTGGTGGTTGTACTCACCAGTAGGAACCTCAAAGCATCCTGTCCCCAATCAGGGCATCTGTGAGATGCTGCAGTTTGCTCAATAGCTAGATCACATTTGCTCATAAAATCTGAACCCAAAATATGTTCTGCACCTCAGTCTAGTTCTACCAGGACAACTGGATATTCACACTGTATAATACCAATTGAATACATAGTGGTCAGGCTTCAATGCTGTCTTGAGTGTGACCTGTGAAGCCACTTAAAATAATTGTATTCATATTGTGCCCATTTAACCACAAATCATTGGCTGTGTTAAGGACAGTTCAGGATCCTCCTGTTCCTCATAGAAATTTGACGAAGTGGCCTCCTAGCTTGCCTTCAACGATAAGTCTTCCCACACTATTCCATTTGGTACTACACTCCCATTGCAGCGAGGCCTCACACCATCAACGGGATACTCGCTGTCCTGCTCAGCGAATGGATGCGTGCGAGTGGATCATTCCAGTGGTAGTGGTCTGTTGTGTCTATCAGATAAGCATGTGGAGGGACAATCTTTGGCAAAATGCCCTCTTCCTTCCCTACTAAATTACAATGGATTGTCCTGCACCTTCCATTCAGGTTCTGAAAGGGTTTGATATCCCTGCCTTGACCGAAACCACATCCTTCATTCCTCCAGACAGCTGGATCCCTCTGAGATCAGTGTTTCAGTTTATTTTCCCTTTTCTTTCCTCATTCTTACCCTGGGCTTCCCCTTCCCATGCCACAGCCATTCGCCTACGGACCCACACTTCTAAGTACGTATTTTCTTTGAGGTCCGAGGCTTTCCCAGATACTTCAGTGGAATGACTCACTCAGAGATAGTCAGAACTGCCAATGTTGGAGTCAGAGATGACACAGTGTGGAGCTGGAGGAGCACAGCAAGCCAGGCAGCATCAGAGGAGCAGAAAACATTGATGTTTCTTCATTTTCTGAGGAATGGTCCTGACTCGAAGCGTCAACTTTCCTGCTCCTCTGATGCTGCCTGGCTCGCTGTGCTTCTTCAGCTCCACACTGTGTTACCTCAGTGGAATGTTCTATTAGGCTTCACAACCAAACCGCACTACCATCAAGTTTGTTTCTTTGCAGGGTCCAAAATACAGCTATAAACTAGTTCCAGGGACGTGAGGCAAACACCATTTGGGTGTTCTTTTCTTTGTCTATATTTATTCAGCTGTCTACATGGTCCCCTCTATGATATTATTGGTGTCAAGATTGCATTCTGTGTCTGCTAGAGATCCCCCATCCCTGACATGCTTTGTGGAACAGGAAGGGCATCTTGTGTTGAATCACCTAAGCAGACAAGTAAAAGTTTCACCATCTCTGTTTCATTGAGGCTGATGGTGAATGGTAGCAAAACAGCCACAAGGGTCATTGTCTGGTGAAAGAGTAGATGTGCTGCTAGCAATATCCTCCAATTGTGTGACAGAATATAGGGTATCATACTGAATATTCCCATCATGAAATCCTATTCGGACTGTTCAAAGGCGATTTATTGGATTTATCAAAGGAGGCTACTTTAGTGCTTCAGTTTGCCCTCTCTGGTCCTTCTTAACCTTATGCACCAAAGGCTGAGATGCCATTGGGCACAGTGGGCAGGGGCAATAACTCCTGAGACTCAGATGATATAGCTGGTATGGAGGATAAAGAGAACCTTTATTAGAATATGGCGGAGGGGCACATGGGTCTGAATACTATATAGCTTCACCCTCAACAAATCCCCAATTGGGATCACATTTTCTGTCCCCTAATGTTTGTCTTGAAGTGCAGTGAAACCCTCTCTGACTGGAAAGCATCATTTTCTTGTTGGCATTTAGAATGTTCAGTATTCTGCACTTGTTGCTCAAATTGTACTTGATGCAGTACTTTAAGTGCTGCCTGGAAATGTTTACATTTACTTTCCAGTTCCTGAGTCTTAATTTCTGACTCCTGAACCTTCCTCTATGCCTTCTCAGCATTCATGTTCACTGTCTCAAATTGACATAGATAAGTTGAGAGGTAAACTATCTTCTCTTGATTAGCAATCTCTAGGGATTTAACCTTTCCCTTTAATTCTGTGTTTTCCAACTGGTAAACAGTCCTTTGCTGACTGACAGCCCCTTGATGACTGACATCAAGTTTCTGTTTTACCTCCGCCATTTCTGACTTTAACTCACTTATCCCAGCATTTCTCTGCTTTATCGCATAAGTCATGTACCAAGTTTCTGAAAATAGACAACAAATTCCCATCAGCTCTTCCTCTTTGGGTGTGCGCTTTCCCACAGACTTCCTAACTGACTTGTCACAACAGTCCAGTGGCTTAGGACTCATAACATCATAAGCTTCCCAATACTCTGTCCACTTGGCAATTTCTTATTTAAATATTCCTTAACCAAGCTCTCCATTCAGATAACTTTGAAATCATGGCAGAAAATCAAAGTTCCAATGCCAAATACAAAAATTTAAATGTTCTAATTAAATCTGAAAATTTATGCCTCTATTCTCATCCACCGACTTGAATCCTAGCCATCACATGGGGCCCTCTTAATCAGGCTCAGGCAGGATTTCTAAGAATACAAGGCTGGTAGGTTCAACTTTGGAGCAACGTAAAGTCACTCCTTATTGAAACCCACCCAGGGTCTCTAATTGTTGTGGCTACATCACCACAAGCAACCTTATTTCAGCTGTTTATTAAGAAATCTCACATACAATCAAGTACTGAAACAATGATTTAAACTTTATTGCATTTAGCAACCAAAATATGACCCCTCAAGTAAGCAAGTTAAGCCTCACAACTCAGCTTGGTTGTTATCCGATTCATGTTGGCCATGATTCCACATACAGTGCCGTCTCTGGATGTGTCCTTGGTTCGATCATTATGTAGTGTTGTTTTCCAGAGTTCTGGTGTTTGATTTTTATACAGTTTTTTTGTCCTTCAGGTCCATGATGTGATATCGTTGATGACTCTTTAGAACCCTTTCATCCAAAATATTAATTACTCTTTTGGAGTCCTCGAGACTGCAGCTTGCTTCCTTATCGGAAGTAACTATTCTTTGTTCCTTGTTACATTTGGCCGTAACTGCCTGCAAAATGACAAATCGTGTCTTGTAATTATTCCTTAAATTCTTCAGCAGGGCAGTCATTTATCCTTGTGGCGTGAGACATCTAGTTATCAAGCAGGTGTCCAAGCAGTTTTGTTTACGTAATCTTGACTCCTTACTTTCCCAGACATCGCTAATGCTATTAATCTCTGTGTAACAGTTTGTCTTTCTCCCTTAACAGTTTATTCCAGACAGATATTGCTACAGCTTTCCATGTATAATAGTTGATTCATTTAATATTTTATGTAATAGCTTGTCTTTGTCCCTTAATTTATTTCAGATAGAATTATTGCTGCTGCTTTCTGTGTGTTACGGTTTATCTTTATTGATTCATTCAATCCATGAACAGTTATTCAAGTTCTGAAGTCTATAATATCACAAAACACAACTGGTTGTCCTCGCTGCATGGAGGTTGCTTCAAGTTTGTTGCTATAACTGAGTGAATACTAGCCAAGAACATGGTTGGGTAGTTCCTGTGTGGATGATTCAAGAGGTCCAACAATTGTATAATGGATTTATGAGACGAACACCCACTGATAGGGTTCTTCCCAATCTAAATACAGGAGCCTCACTGACTCTGTGAAGGCTTTGTCACAAACATCACACGTGAGGAGTTTCTCCCCTGTGTGAATCCTGATGCATTCCAAATGGTCGGAAACAGTCGGAAACATTCTGAAAAGTTCATTGCAATCTCACATATGAAGGATTACTCCCCTGTGTGATTCCTCTGATGGAGCAGGAGATTCCATGACCCCGAAAAGGATTTGTCACATACCTCACATGTGAACGGTTTCTCCCCTGTGTGAATGCGTTGGTGTCTGCGGAAGTTTGATAACACTGAGAATGATTTGTTACATACCTCACATGTGAAAGGTTTTTCCCCTGTGTGAATGCGTTGGTGCTTACAGAGGGAAGACACAACTGAAAACGATTTGTCGCACATGTCACATGTAAATGGTTTTTCCCCTGTGTGAATCCTCTGATGGAGTAGGACACTTGATGAATCTGAGAAGGATTTGTCACACACATTGCATGTGAATGGTTTGTCACCTGTGTGTACAGGTTGGTGTCTGCGGAGATGTGATGAATTTGAGAAGGATTTGTCACACACCTCACATGTGAATGGTTTTTCCCCAGTGTGAATGCGCTGGTGCCTATGAAGGGTTGATGACTGTGAGAATGATTTGTCACACACCTCGCACACAAAAGGTCTCTCCCCCGTGTGAACGCGTTGGTGTTTGCGAAGAGTTGATGACTCCGAGAATGAATTGTCACACACTTCACACGTGAATGGTTTCTCTCTTGTGTGAATGCGCCGGTGATTCACCAGGGCTGATAACTGTGCAAAACCCTTGTCACAAACCTCACATGTGTACGGCTTCTCTCCTGTATGAATGCGTCGATGATTCACCAATGTTGATGACTTTGCAAAAGCTCGTTTGCAGACTTCACACTTGAATTGTTTCTCTTCCATGAGCCTGTCCTTACTTTAACAGTAGTACAACAGATGCACCTTTTGTATTTGGAGATCTTATGAGCCCATGGAGCCCTCCTCACACTTGAAAAGCCTCTCACCGGGAGGTAAAGTCAATGGTTCATGAGGCACGATGAATGACTGAAGCTCTCACCACACGTGGCGCCCACTCACACTTCTTCCCAGCTTCACCCTGACCAATCACCCATAACCAAACCTTCAGAAAGCTTTGTTCTGATGGAACCACTGACCCGTTTCGGATCTGATGATTTGTCGAAGCTCCTTTGAATCAACTGATTTCCAGATGACGGTTTCACTGCCCAACCTTCTGTGTGTTAAGCAATGCTGTGAAGGGACTGGATGTGTTCCCACAGTTGTGCAGTTGTTCCTTGGGTGACGGTCAGAAACTATCTGCAGTGTCTATCCTCTCTGTATTCTCTGGTGTAGTACTGTGTGATCCTTCTGTAAACCAAGAAAAGAAAACATGATTTCCTTCAGCTCCTTCTCCTCCTTTGCTGAAGTGACTGACTCCTCAATTAGAGACTGTTTTACAGTGAGTGCCAGTCTGCTATTCCCCTGTGGGGGGATCAAATACAAATTGATTCTTTTTCCTCACTTGACCGTCACGCCCAAGAGCAGACAATGTGGCTGCTTTCTTTCCTCCCCCGGACCATCTTCCGGGGCACCGTGAGGACGATGGAAAAGGTAACCACTTCCTAGGTGGAGTTTAATATGGGTTCTCAATCACTATGAGCTAATATTACTGAATCATATCAGTCTGCAAACATCCCAGACTCCTTCATCTCCATCCCTGGGATTGTCCATTCCATTGGCAGGATGGGGAGGTCTTCAATATTGATTCCATAAAGTCTGACCCTTCAGGTCGAACAAATTGAAAGAAAACTACCACTCCCCTCCGACTGATGAATGAGTCCTTCACCATGTTCATCAACACAAGGGAAGCAGACTAAGGACAGATCCCTAAACTGGGTGTGCATGAGGTACAGTGAGCCGTCAGCAGCTCCAGGATTGTATTCCACCACAATCTCACAGGCCTCATTGCATGGAGGGACAAAGAAAATTCAAGTAAGTTGTCTATAAGCCTCCAAACACTAATGATGAGGCAGGGGATGGCTTTCTACACAAAATTAAGTCACTCACAGCAAGGGTCCTACAATAATCGTGGGTGACCTTAATCTGTATATAGACTGGGAAAACCACATTTATAAATAATACTGTGGTAAGTAAATTCCTGGAGTGTGTACAAAACATTTTTCAGATCAGTATAACTCGGAAAAGGCTATCCTAGATTTAGTACTGTGCAGTGAGAAAGGGTTAATTTCTGTTGTGAAAGAATCCTTCAAAGAAAGTGACCATAACATGATAGAATTTCTGATATGAATGGAAAGTGAAGTAGTCCAATCTAAAACTAGGGTTCTAAATCTGAATAAAGGAAACTACATTATAGGACAGATGTCAGAGGTAGGTTCTTTACTCAGAGAGTAGTAAGGGCATGGAATGCCCTGCCTGCAACAGTAGTAGACTTGCCAACTTTAAGGGCATTTAAATGGTCATTGGATAAACATATGGATGATAATGGAATAGTGTAGGTTAGATGGGCTTCAGATTGATTTCACAGGTCGGTGCAACATCAAGGGCCGAAGGGCCTGTACTGCGCTGTTATGTTCTATGTTCTATGTTCTGTACAAAGGTGTAAGAGCGCATTGTCTGCAATAGATTGAGTAATTCCATGAAAATTCATGACAGTGAATAGGCAATGGCTAATATTTAAGGAATAAATACATGCATTGCAACAATTATCCTTTCATTTCATGGCTAACAAAAGAAATGAAGGATATTAGTTCCAAAGAACACTCATAAGATTGCTCAAAAAAAAACAGCAAGCCTGAGGACTGGGAGCAGTTTAGAATTCAGTGAAGATTAAGAAGTTGATTGAGAGGGGATTAGAGAATGAGTAAACTTGCAAGAAACATAAAAGTGAACTATAACAGTTTCTAAAAATATCTTGAAAGAAAAAGATCAGTGAAGAGAACTCACAGCCTCTTAAAGTCTGAAACAGGAGAATTGATAATAGACATAAGGAAATAGCAGAGAAATAAATGGCTATTTTTGTTCTGTCTTCACAATGATGAGGGAGAACTAGTGGATGGGATGTATTTGGATAAATTTGAAATGCTTTGGTAAAGTCCTACAGAAGAGGTTAGTGTGAAAAATCAAAGCACACGGAATTGGTAGTAATATACCGGCATGGTTTGGGTATTAGTTAGCAAACAGGAAACAAAGAGTAGGAACAAATGGATCATTTTTGGAATGGAAAGTGGTGATTGTGGGGTAGTACAAGGATGTTGTTTGAACCCCAGCTGTTAGCACAAATATTAATAATTTTGATGAGGTAATTTGATGTTATATTTCCAAGTTTGCTGATGGCACAAAACTATGTGGGATTGTCAGTGGTGAGGCGGATGGAAAGAGGTTTCAGGACGATTTAAGCAAGTCGAATGAATGGGAAAACATGACAGATGCAGTATAATGTGGATAACTGTGAAGCTATCCATTTTGGTAACAGAAACAGAATAACTATTACTTAAATGGTGATGGACTGGAAAACACGGAGGTTCAAAGGGACCTAGGTGTCCTCATACACCATTCATTAAAAAAAAGTGTGGACAGTAGCTACGAAGGCAAACTACCATTTGCCTTCATTACAAATGAAAATGATTACAGCAGCAAGGAAGACTTACTGTAGCTTTACAGAGCCTTGGTGAGGCCACACAGAGTATTGTGTACAGTTACAGAAAAAGATATACTTGCCATTGAATGAATACAGCAAAAGTTCACTAGGCTGATTCCTAGAATGGCAGGTTTGTCATATTTGGAAAATTCTGATCCACTGGGTCTGTGTTCATTGGAGTTTAGAAGAGAGGACCTCACTGAAACATAAAATTCTGACTGGGCTGGAAACACTCAACACAGTAACAATGGTTCCTGCTGGTCAGGAGCTCCACGACAAGGGGTCACAGTCTCAGCATATAGGTTAAGCCATTTCAGACTGAGATGAGGAAAAGTTCTTCACTCAGAGGGTGGTGAACCTGTGGAATTCTCTGTCACAAAAGGCTGTGGAGGCCTTAGCAATGAATATATTTAAGAAACAAATGGCCAGATTTCTACAGGGTAAATGTGTCAAAGGGTATGGGGAGGAGGGGGAGGGGAATATGGCATTGAGACAGATGGTCAGGCAGGATCATGTTGAATAGTGGATTGGGCTTGATGGGCCAGGTGGCCCGTTCTTATTACTTGTTTCTATCTTTCTGTGCTTTTCTATGTTTCTACCGTCAACCAGTAGACAGGCATGACTGGAACAGCACACAACAAACTTTACAGGTTACATAGAACATAGAACATTACAGCGCAGTACAGGCCCTTCGGCCATCAATGTTGCGCCGACCTGTGAAACCAATCTGAAGCCCGTCTAACCTACACCATTCCATTATCATCCATATGTTTATCCAACGGCCATTTAAATGCCCTTAAAGTTGGCGAGTCTACAACTGCTGCAGGCAAGGCATTCCACGCCCTTACTACTCTCTGAGTAAAGAATCTACCTCTGACATCTGTCCTATATCTATCACCCCTCAATTTAAAGCTATGTCCCCTCGTGCTAGCCGTCACCATCCGAGGAAAAAGGCTCTCACAGTCCACCCTATCCAATCCTCTGATCATCTTGTATGTCTCTATTAAAGTCACCTCTTAACCTTCTTCTCTCTAACGAAAACAGCCTCAAGTCCCTCAGCCTTTCCTCATAAGACCTTCCCGCCATACCAGGCAACATCCTGGTAAATCTCCTCTGCACCCTTTCCAATGCTTCCACATCCTTCCTATAATGCAGCGACCAGAACTGTACGCAATACTCCAAGTGCGGCCGCACCAGAGTTTTGTACAGCGGCAACATGACCTCATGGCTCCGAAACTCAATCCCTCTACCAATAAAACCTAACACATCGTACACCTTCTTAACAACCCTATCAACATGGGTGGCAACTTTCAGGGATCTATGCACATGGGCACTGAGATCTCTCTGCTTGTCCACACTACCAAGAATCTTACCATTAGCCCAGTACTCTGTATTCCTGTTACTCCTTCCAAAGTGAATCACCTCACACTTTTCCGCATTAAACTCCATTTGCCACCTCTCAGCCCAGCTCTACAGCTTATCCAAGTCCCTCTGTAACGTGCAACATCCTTCCGCACTATCCACAACTCCACTGACTTTAGTGTCATCCGCAAATTTACTAACCCATCCTTCTACGCCCTCATCCAGGTCATTTATAAAAATGACAAACAGCAATGGCCCCAAAACAGATCCTTGCGGTACACCACTAGTAACTGAACTCCAGGATGAACATTTCCTATCAACCACCACCCTCTGTCTTCTTACAGCTAGCCAATTTCTGATCCAAACCGCTAAATCACACTCAACCCCATGCCTCCGAATTTTCTACAATAGCCTACCGTGGGGAACCTTATCAAACGCTTTACTGAAATCCATATACACCACATCAACCGTTTTACCCTCATCCACCTATTTAGTCACCTTCTCAAGGAACTCAATAAGGCTTGTGAGGGACGACCTACCCTTCACAAAACCGTGTTGACTATCCCTAATCAAATTATTCCTTTCTCGATGATGATAAATCCTATCTCTTATAATCCTTTCCAACACTTTACCCACAACCGAAGTAAGGCTCACTGGTCTATAATTACCAGGGTTGTCTCTACTCCCCTTCTTGAACAAGGGGACAACATTTGCTATCCTCCAGTCTTCTGGCACTATTCGTGTAGACAATGACGACATAAAGATCAAAGCCAAAGGCTCTGCAATCTCCTCCCTAGCTTCCCAGAGAATCCTAGGATAGATCCCATTCGGCCCAGGGGACTTATCTATTCTCACACTTTCCAGAATTGCTAACACCTCCTCCTTATGAACCTCAATCCCGTCTAGTCTAATAGCCTGTATCTCAGTATTCTCCTTGACAACATTGTCTTTTTCATGTGTGAATACTGATGAAAAATACTCATTTAGCGCCTCTCCTATCTCTTCGGACTCCACGCACAACTTCCCACTACTGTCCTTGACTGGCCCTAATCTTACTCTAGTCATTCCTTTATTCCTGACATACCTATAGAAAGCTTTAGGGTTTTCCTTGATCCTACCTACCAAGGACTTCTCATGTCCCTGCCTGGCTCTTCTTAGCTCTCTCTTTAGGTCCTTCCTGGCTAACTTGTGATTCTCAAGCGCCCTAACTGAGTCTTCACGCCTCATCTTTACATAAGCCTCCTTCTTCCTCTTGACAAGAGATTCAACTTCTTTAGTAAACCACGGTTCCCTCGCTCAAACGCTTCCTCCCTGCCTGACAGGTACATTCTTATCAAGGACACGCAGTAGGTGTTCCTTGAACAAGCTCCACATTCCAATTGTGCCCAGCCCCTGGGCAGTTTCCTTCCCCATCCTATGCATCCTAAGTCTTGCCTAATCGCCTCATAATTGCCTTTCCCCCAGCTATAACTCTTGCCCTGTGGTATATACGTATCCCTTTCCATCGCTAAAGTAAACGTTACCAAATTGTGGTCACTATCAGCAAAGTGCTCACCTACCTCCAAATCTAACACCTGGCCTGGTTCATTGCCCAGTACCAAATCCAATGTGGCATTGCCTCATTGGTTTCCAACCTAGTGATCCATTTCTGAAATCCATTTCTGATGAAGGGTTTAGGCCCGAAACGTCAAGTTTTCCTGCTCCTATGATGCTGCTTGACCTGCTGTGTTCACCCAGCCCCATGCTTGTTATCTCGGTATCTTTGCAGTACTTTAGTATATTAGTTGCTGACTGGTTATTACCTAATCTATATTGCTCTTTGTTGCCAATGTAAGAGTCTTAACTTTCGTACCTTATCATGTTGGTTACTGGGAATTCAAAACTCGTTTAAAAGTTATCAGTCCCTTGGGGATTGTACGAAAACCACAAACAACACCATGAGAGATCTCATCACACCACATCACCCTTTGTGGTCATGATCACTTAAAGTCATAGTTATACATCATGGTTCAACCAGTCGATGCTGACCATAATCCCCAACTAAACTAGTCCCATGTGCCTGCGCTTGGCCCAAATCCCTCCAAACATTTGTTATTCATGTACTTATCTAAATGTCTTTTAAACACTGAAACCCGCATCCACCACTTCCTCGGAAAGTTTATTCCCCACACAAACTGCTCTGTGTAAAAAAAAATTGTCCCTCATCTCTTCTTAAAATCTTCCTCCTCTCACCTTAAAAGTATGTGCAAGCTGTTGTACACACATTTAGATACCCCATATCCGACAGTGATCACACTTAAAAAGTACTTCATTGACAGTAAAGCACTATGGGACATCTGGTTTTTCTCGGAGCCTCTCTATAAATACGTTTTTTTTCTGTTCCTTATGTTTTCTGACGAGGTCACAGAGATAGGGCAGTGGGAGATCTGGAAGGGATTTGGAAAGGCTGGCAACATCCAAATGCCAACACACAGAGTACTGACCATTCCCAGTTCATAGGATAATAACCAGCTCCCAACACACACACGTACACACAGACAGAACTCAACACCAGGAAATCAGTAAGAATCCTCAGACACTCTGCACCTCCCAGATAATTACACCTCACCTTCTCATAGTCAGGAATGAACCATCAATAAAACTCAGCCTGGAAATCAGAAGGGAAATGCTTCCAATAAACACACTCAATATCCAACACACAGCTCCAGTCAAACAGTTCAGCACAAAGCACCGAGTAAACAGCTCTCTCAGCTGGATCTTCTCACACAGCATAAGGGACATTCCCACCCCTGATTGCCCACAGGATAGTCAGACTGCCTGAAGATTGGTGTGGATATTATGGGATACAATTTATATAAAAGCTGTTCCTTCACTCACCATCTCCTCACTTGGTTTTCAGTCCCTGTAGGAAGTGAACTAGCTCTGGAAGAGGAAGAGGTGGGAATGGGCAGAGTGGGTGGGCTCTCTGATTGACGTCTCTCACAGTCAATCCAAATATTTCTGCAGCAACATGAGTTTCCTGAAACAACAGTGCGGAGCTGGAGGAACACAGCTGGCCAGGCAGCATTAGAGGAGCGGGAAAGCTGACGTTTCGGTTCGGGACCCTTCTTCAGGAAATGGTCCAGACCCGAAACGTTAGCTTTCCTGCTCCTCTGATGCTGCCTGGCCTGCTGTGTTCATCCAGCGCTACACTGTGTTATTCTCTGACTCGGCAGTTCTTACAATCTCTGAGGATTTCCCTGAAGCTTGGGAAACTGACCGGTGAAATGGAGGTGCCTTTGAGCAGCAGATCAGATGGTGAGTCAGAAGAGGCTGAAGCAATGCTAAAATGTCCCAGGAGGCTCTCCAAGGAAGCCGGCCACCCCATGTTCTCTTGTAATTGTCCGATCTAAATAAAACCTCACTTATTACAGTTGTTCGGAAGTGCAGTGTGTGAATCTTCCTCCGCGGGCTCAATATGAGCTCCTGACACTCAAGGTGCATTTGTTGCACCACTGTTGACGCAAGGGCAGCTACATGTAAAGGAAACTATTCAAATGCAATGTGTATCACAAAAGCCTCATGAAACCGGGGAACCTCCATTTGTATCAACGCAAGTGCACTGAGGAAAACTACAAGTGTGAGGTGTGTATCACGGGCTGGTCAGTCACTCGCACATTCACGTAGGTGAGAAACCGTACATGTGTGAGATATGCAGCAAGTCATTCTCAGGGTTGCTAAGCTTCCACGTGCACCAGTGCATTCAGACCGGGTAGAAACCGTTCATGTGTATTGTGTGCCACGAATCCTTTCCCTAGTTCGTCGAAGCTCTTGCTGTATTAGAGGTTTGACACAGGAGAAATTAGTTAAATGTGACAAGGCTTTCAAACTTCCAACAATGCCCAGGAGTGACCAATCTATTATCACTGGAAAGAAATAATTCAGCAGAGCCAACTTGTGGCGTTATGGCAGTGTCCCTACCCCTGAACCAGGGGGCCTGTGTGAAATAACTCTGCTGAGGCCAGTATCCCATCACCCAGTCACCCTTGATTTACAGATGAAAAGTACTTGACTTTAGCATCAGCTCTCGGACTGTCCATATCTCTGACACTCCCCTTTATTTCTGTTAGCCAGGGCTCCCTGATTGGACCAGATTAACAATCCTAATAAAGGAACTCATATTCTATCAGAGACAAAAGGTACTGCAGATGCTGGAGAATCCGAGACAACAAGCATGGGGCTGGATGAACACAGCAGGTCAAGCAGCATCATAGGAGCAGGAAAACTTGACGTTTCGTGCCTAAACCCTTCATCAGAAAGGGGGGAGGGGA
>JAHRHZ010000002.1:3602631-3618706 GCA_024137785.1 Ginglymostoma cirratum
GCCTAAACCCTTCATCAGAAAGGGTTTAGGCCCGAAACGTCAAGTTTTCCTGCTCCTATGATGCTGCTTGACCTGCTGTGTTCATCCAGCCCCATGCTTGTTGTCTCATATTCTATCAGGTTCAGCTGGCTGACCCGGCTTACTACATCCCTCTCCCTCTGAGTCAGAGGACATGGGGTGGCCCTTTTCCTTGGAGAGCCTCCTGGGACATTTTAGCATTGCTTCAGCCTCTTCTGACTCAGCATCTGATATGGGCAGTGTGTAACACACGGAAGCTTGCCTCTTGTACCAGGAGTGCCTTGGTAGAATTTCACTAATCTGGTGGTAAAGTCAGCAAGACGGCCACATCTGTCATGCCCATTTCTGATTCTGAGGCCTCGCTGACACTTAATGTTGAGAGTGAACCCACAGGTTCTGAGACCCTTTTGGACTGTTCCAAGGGGCAGGGCACGTTTTGCTCTTGCATTGTTTGCAAGTTTGCAGCTTTCATATGGTCCACGTGCTTGTTCAGGACCATCACACCTACCCGAACTTTGTACGTCAGTGGACCTGACCACCCGTCAACTATGCCTGTTACCCATGCAGGGCCATTTCCATGGTTCTTACATCAGACTTAGTCCCCTGTATCAAACTGTCTCCCTCAGTTGGCAGAGTCTTGTGTTCAGCATTGATGCAGTTATCCAGCTGCAAAAAGCGGTTTACCATTTGTTTAAAATCCCCACAAAGGCAAACCGACCCATCAGGCTTCAAAATCAGCACAATCAGTGCTGCCCATTGTGCAAACTACACTGGTTTGATGATTCTTTCACTTTCCAGCCTCTTGATTTCTGCCTGTACTTTTGCCTGTAAGAGAAATGGCAATGGGCAGGCCTTGCAGAATCATGGAATTACTAACTGGTCAAGATGCAACGTGGCCTTGGCTCCTTTGATAGTGCCTAGACCTTCCTGGAAGACTTTCAGGTATTTAATTTGGACTTCATTCATGCAGCCATTTTCTAATTGAAAAATGTTGAGCTAATCTCGGTTAATCTCGTGCAACCAAGTTCACCCCATCAAGCTTGGACCCGAGCCTTTTACTACAATCAATGGTTACTGAACTGGCTGTTTTTCATAAGAGACCAGAACCAAAGTTGTACCCTTAATCTGCAAAAGGTTCCCCGGTATTGGTTGTCAGCCTAGCCAAGGTCTTGCTGTCATAAAGCAAACGTTAACTCCCCTCTGAGTACTAACACTGAAACACCTAAAGAGGAGCACATTGCCCTATAATCCTCAAAAGGAGTGTGAAAAGTGGTGTGGCCTGCCTTTCAGCAACTTTTAGTGGTTAAATAAAATAAATCCCTGACACTCACTTCACAATCAACAAGTAACACTTTATTTATCTAACTCTAACAGTGAACAAATTAACAAAACTATTAACAAACTGAATAAATCCCTTCTAACTACTAACTATTCCTGAATAAAGTAAGATTCTAATGGTATGCTATTCCAGTATTTACAAGTCCAGCTCAATGGACTCCAGAGTTTAAAAACCAGGCAGGAAAACACAACAGCGCTTCATCGGAGGCCGCACTGATGATGTTACCCAGCAGGGTGATGAAATGTCTGCAGAACAACAAACCAGCTCGGTGAGCCAACCAACCACAAGTCCTACTTATATATAAAAAAATTAGAGTTTAGTCTCTCGAAATTACAGTCAGGTTATGTGTCTTCTAGAATTTTCTGTGCCTTCTCTGTCGATTCTTCTGTCAGGAATATTGACTAGTTGTGCTGTTGGTAGTGTTGTTATTTAGGTGGTGCTGTCTCTAAGACATAGAGGAGGCTGTGAGAGCCAAAGATTGTCTCTTGAGATCTGAGGGCCGTTAGCTTTGGCGGATGGCAGCTAGCTCTGGGGTCTTTGTCCAACTGCCACTGTCTTTTATACCCTTGATGACATTTCAATATTTCTTACAGTAGGATTGGTCCTATGTTGTCAAAACCATCGAGCTTAAATTTAATAGGTTTTTGGTATCTAACTGCCTGGTTCAAATTGAATGGCTAAATTCAAAAGTCTGTTGTCTTTAGTAAAGTCTGCTGCTTGGCCTGCTTTTCAGTATGGCCTTTTGATACAAATGTCACAGTTTTGGTGTTCTCTGTGTACTTGCAAACTCTCAGGCTGCTGCTCACAGGCATCCATTTTAAATCTCCAAGCGCAGAAAAAGCTCATGATCTTTTAAAGGGACTATGCAATGCTCCCCACCACCACCGCACCCCCTCCCCGCCCCCCCTCCCCGCGCACCCCCCCCCCCACAGCATTTTACAAACACCAAATTCTAACTTACTGCCTCGCAATCCACAAGTACTCTGCGCAATTGTTGCAAACTTGGGTAAACATAAAGGCTGGAGTCCAAAGCGAATTTTGTTAAAAACTAGTTCTGCGATCAGTGATGCGGCCATGCTGGTATCAACCTCCATTACAACCAGATGACCATTTAATCAGACGGTTATTTTGATTGGTTCTGATTTGGATGTTGCTAAACAATTTAACTGTTCCAAACCAGATGTAGGTGGATTTTCCAGGATATGAACTATCCTCAACCTGAGTTACCTTACTCAATTTAGGTCTGTTTAGTTGTCTTGAGTCAGCACACTGGCAGCTACTACAAAGGCTTGCTGGCCAGGATCCTAAAGAAAATTTTAACAATTTGGCCAAGGCTTGGCTTTGTTTGGGAGTTTTGCTGTGGGCAGACCTAAAGTCCCTCTGATACGTCTTGAGTGAGGCTGTGTAATTGCCTGCACTCAAATAGTGTTCTCCAAACTCAATCGGACTGGCAAGGATATCTACTTCCATTGGAATACCCTGTAACTCACAAGCTCCACTTGCCGCATTTTCCAACGAGAAAGCCAGTTGTAGCGCCTGTTTGAAGTCTACTTGGACTTCAGCTCATAGGCATTTTTGCATAGTTACGTCATTAATATCAAATGGTCTGTAAGCATCTCAGTAACAGTTCAGTCGAAGTCACAGGCTTCTGTAAACTGTCTTAACCCAGTCAAAAATCCCAATATGGATTCCCCGGTTCTTGAATTGTTGAGTAAAAATTATAATGTCTCAGAATTAGAGGAGGCTCGGGGTCATAATATTCCTGAGCTATGTCCATCAGTGCTTGAAAGGTTTTAGAATTTGGTGCCTCAGGGAAAGTTAGGCTCCTAATAATAGAAAAAGCTGCAGCTTTACAGGCTGTCAGGAGAATTACTCATTGCGTTTCATCTGTGACAATGTTGTTTGCCCAAACAAAATAATGTATTCTTTCCTCATTCTGGGCCCAGTCTTTGATAGCAGGGTCAAATGAGTCAAGCTTCTCAAACAAAGGCATGATGTAAGAAATGCTTATCCCAACTCAAAGATGACTGCTGCAAGCGAGTTTTTTCAGGAAAATGCTCTACGGTCAGTGCCACTGAAATAATTCCACAGAGGCCAGTGTCCTGTCACCAACTCACCCTTTATTTCCACATGAACAATCCTTGAATTTAGTACTGTCTCTTCAGAGTGTGTCTGACGCTCCCCTTTTCAATCTGTCAGCCAGGCTCCCTGATTGGACCAGCTTAACAGCCCCAATCAAGGAACGCGTAGTCTGTGAGGTCCAATTGGCTGACCTCATGACAATCACTGCACTGGAATCAAATCCCAACTGCTCCAGATGTATGTAAAAAAATCTGACAGACGGAATAGAAAAACTGGTTAACCCAGAAAAAATATCAGTGGCAACAAGGTGTAGAGCTGGATGAACACAGCAGGTCAAGCAGCATCAGAGGAGCAGGAAAGCTGACGTTTTGGGTCTAGACCCGTCTTCAGAAATAGGGGAGGGGAAGGGGATTCTGAAATAAACAGGGAGAAAGGGGCAGGCAGCTAGAAGATGGATAAAAGAGAAGATAGGTGGAGAGGAGACAGACAGGTCAAAGAGGCGGGGTTAGAGCCAGTAAAGGTGAATGTAGGTGGGGAGTTAGGGAGGGGATAGGTCGGTCCAGGGAGGACGGACAGGTCAAGGAGGCGGGATGAGGCTAGTAGTTGGGAGAAGGGGGTGGGGCTTGAGGTGGGAGGAGGGGATAGGTGGGAGGAAGGACAGGTTAGGGAGGCCGGGTACGAGCTGGGCTGGTTCTGGGATGCGGTCAGGGGAGGGGAGATTTTGAAGCTTGTGAAGTCCACTTTGATACCATTGGGCTGCAGGGTTCCCAAGCGAAATATGAAATGCTGTTCTTGCAACCTTCAGTTGGCATCGTTGTGGCACTGCAGGAGGCCCAGGATGGACATGTCATCCAAGGAGTGGGAGGGGGAGTTGAATTGATTCGCGACTGGGAGGTGTAGTTGTTTAGTGCGAACCAAGCGTAGGTGTTCTGCAATGCGGTCCCCCAAGCCTCCACTTGGTTTCCCCGATGTAGAGGAGGCCACATCTGGAACAGCGGATACAGTATACCACATTAGCAGATGTGCAGGTGAATATCTGTTTGATGTGGAAGGTCTTCTTAGGGCCTGGGATGAGGGTGAGGGGGGAGGTGTAGGGACAGGCGTAGCACTTCCTGCGGTTGCAGGGAAAAGTGCCGGGGTTGGTAGGGCTGTTGGGGAGTGTGGAGTGGACGAGGGAGTCACGGAGAGGGTGGTCCCTCCAGAAAGCAGATAAGGGTGGGGAGGGAAAAATGTGTTTGGTAGTGGCGTTGGATTGCAGATGGCGGAAGTGTTGGAGGATGATGCGTTGGATCTGGAGGTTGGTGGGGTGGTACGTAAGGACAAGGGAGATTCTATTTTGGTTATTATTGCGGGGAGGGTGTGTGAGGGATGAGTTGCGGGAAATGCAAGAGACACGGCCAAGGGCATTTTCGACCACTGTGGAGGGGAAGTTGCGGTCCTTGAAAAGGATTTTGTTGAAAAGGAAATCGTTTTTCAAGGACCGCAACTTCCCCTCCACAGTGGTTGAAAACGCCCTCAACCATGTCTCTCGCATTTCCCGCAACTCATCCCACACACCCGCTCCCTGCAATAATAACCAAAACAGAATCCCCCTTGTCCTCACTTACCACCCAACCAACCTCCGGATCCAATGCATCATCCACCAACACTTCTGCCATCTGCAATCCGACCCCACTACCAAACACATTTTTCCCTTCCCACCCTTATCTGCTTTCTGGAGGGACCACTCTCTCCGTGACTCCCTTGTCCATTCCAGACTCCCCACCAGCCCTACCACCCCGGCACTATTCCCTGCAACCGCAGGAAGTGCTACACCTGCCCCTACACCTCCCCCCTCACCCCCATCCCAGGCCCTAAGAAGACCTTCCACATCAAACATATGTTCACCTGCACATCTGCTAAGGTGGCATACTGTATCCACTGTTCCAGATGTGGCCTCCTCTACATCGGGGAAACCAAGCGGAGCCTTGGGGACCGCTTTGTGCAACACCTACGCTCGGTTCGCACTAAACAACTACACCTCCCAGTCGCAATCCATTTCAACTCCCCCTCCCACTCCTTGGACGACATGTCCATCCTGGGCCTCCTGCAGTGCCACCTGAAGGTTGCAGGATCAGCATCTCATATTTCGCTTGGGAACCCTGCAGCCCAACGGTATCAATGTGGACTTCACAAGCTTCAAAATCTCCCCTCCCCGACCGCATCCCAAAACCAGCCCAGCTCGTACCTGCCTCCATAACCTGTCCTCCCACCTATCCACTCCTCCCACCTCAAGCCCAACCCCTTCTCCTACCTACTAGCCTCATCTCACCTCCTTGACCTGTCCGTCCTCCCTGGACCGACTTGTCCCCTCCCTAACTCCCCACCTACATTCACCTTTACTGGCTCTAACTCTGCCTCTTTGACCTGTCTGTCTCCTCTCCACCTACCTTCTCTTTATCCATCTTCTATCCGCCTGCCCCTCTCTCCCTATTTATTTCAGAATTCCCCTTCCCCTCCCCCATTTCTGCAGAAGGGTCTCAACCCGAAACGTCAGCTTTCCTGCTCTTCTGATGCTGCTTGGCCTGCTGTGTTCATCCAGCTCTACACCTTGTTGTCTCAGATTCTCCAGCATCAGCAGTTCCTCCTATCTCTGCAAAAAATCAGTGGCGCCCTTCTGGTCTAGGTGGTCTACCCCTAGACCAGAAGGCCCCAGGTGAAGTCCTACCTGCTCCAAAGCTGTGCAATAATATCTGAATAGTTTGATTAGAAAAATAGGTTAAATAAAATTTTTTAAAAATAATAATTCAGATGTGACAATGTTTTCACACTGACAGTGATCCTTTTCATTTATTGATGGACTGACATAGAGGAAAGTATGTGATCTTTGTGAGGGAGAGGATATGCGGTCAGAATCTCAGCTGAAGATTGAAGATAATGACTCTGACTAAACTGTTGTTGGAGATGAGAGTGAACAGGGAAAGGGAGAGTGTCGCAATTGGAGTAATCCCCTGAGTCCCCATTGCACCATTCAGTTTGATCATGACTGATCTGTATTTTAATTCTAAGTGCCTTAGATTTGTTACCCTTCATCCCCATTCCTAAAAATAAACTTATCGATCTTAGTTTTGAAGTCTTCGATTGGCCTCCAGCTTCAGCAGATTTTTGTGGGAACAGAGTTCCAGATTTCCAGTTCCCTTTCTGTGAAGAAGTGTTTGCTGACATCACCCTGAATAGCCTCGCTCTAATTTCAATGCTCTGCCCCTTGTTCTCGACTCTCCTACCACAGGAATTGTTTCTGTCAAACTGCTTGATCAACTTGTTTAATCATCATAAACACTTAGAATATCTCTTAATTTTCTACATTCAAGTGACTACAAGCTCAGAATGATTTAACGTTTTTAGTTCCAGAAACATTCCGGTGTATCTATGCTGCACTCCCTCCAAGGCCAATATATCCTACCTGAGGTGTGGCACCCAGAACTGAACACAGCTCTCCAGGTAGGGTCTAAATAGACCCTACAACAGGAACATAACTTCCACAAGGACATGGTTGGTTTTGAGGAGGAGAAGTTGTGGATTAACTTTTCTGTTCAGGATAATCCTGTAGTAATGAACAGATTTGATAGAAGAAAGCTGGACCACTGGTGCTTGATGTGGTGCAGTCACATTTGGAGATGAATGGATAAACCAGTTTTGCAGCAGAAACACTCTAATCTTCATGTCTTAAATTTAGAAGCAGGGAGATTGACCTGGAAGGCAATTAAGGGAATTTTGGGAACAAGGGTGGAGAAGATAGATATGAGGGAGTGTTTAAACACTTTGATTGACACGTACAAAACATTGTGGTGAATGGAGGACCAAAGGGCAGGGAATTTGGATTTGTAAAGCACTGTCCAACTCACCTGGGGAAGAGAGTCTTCCAGGAATGGAAACTGATTAGTCCATGGATCCATGTAATCACTGCATCTCTGTAACTATCAGTGAGTATGTATGATAGAATCAAGCTCCATCCTGTCTCACGAATGTTCGGTGTCGTCTCTAACCATTGGAATTGGGAGCCAGACTAAAGCATAGGGATTTTAAAGAAACGTCTGTCCACGTCAGGAGTGGGTATGGGGTAGAATCAGACCCTGCTTTAGTCAGGAAGGTGAATTATAGACGGATCCTCTTCAGGTAACAGGTGTTTTGACTAATACCAATGTTTGTACTATCCTGTCTGGGAGGACCACTATCCTGGTATGGGGAGGGAATGATTGTTGGGGGTGGGGGTGAATCTGTACAGATCTGAGTTCCCACAGCCCATCGACCTCCACATAATAACAGTGTGATATATTTACCTAACACTTCCAAGATTTGTTTCATGTTCTGGGAAAGAATTTGAATCATTTTCAAATGCTTTGTTAATTTGGTTGACTTATTTCAGCTAAATATTGTGCTTTTGTCTGTCTGATGCTCTGTCATTCAGCTACATAGATGTCAAACTCATAATACATTTGTTTGAATTTACTGTCCCCAAACCATCTGATTAGTCAGCATGGTGTGTTTTCTTATTCACTGAAACATTGAGGATGCTACAGTAAGAGCTCTGTCCACAGTATATCAGTCAATGTCACTGTGGGCTGGGATACTTTCTCCATCATTGGGTCTATGGTTTGCAAAGTTGATTGCAGTGTCAACATTTGTCAGGATATGAGGGAGAATGCCCGTGTTTTCCTACAACATAGTCTCGGAGAAACTTTCTGAGAAGTTAATCCAAGGCTCCACCTGCCCTCTCAGTCGGATTTAAAAGTTTCTCTGTCAATTCTGCACTGGAATATCGACCTCAATGCTCAAGACTCTGGAGTGAGGCTTGAACCCACGATCTTCTAACTAAAGCATGGCTGTCAATAGATTATATTTCTGTTATAGTCATAGTCATAGAGTTATACAGCACAGAAACAGACCCTTCAGTCTAACTCGTCCATGCTGACCAGATATCCTAATGTGATCTAGTCCCATTTGCCAGCATTAGGCCCTTATCTCTTTAAATATTCATGTACCCATCCAGATGTTTTTTAAATGTTTTAATTATACCAGCCTCTACCACCTCCTCTGGCAGCTTGTTCAATAGACACCCTCTGTGGGAAAAAGTTTCACCCCAGTACCCTTTTAAATCTTTCTCCTCTCACCTTAAACCTATGCCCTCTAGTTTCGGACTCCCCTACCCTGGAATACCCTTGGCTATTCATCTTATCCTTGCCTATCATAAAAGGTTGATAAAATCTAAAAGGTTACCCTTCAACCTCTGATGCTCCAGGGAAAAAAAAGCCCCAGCCGATTCAGCCTCTCCCTATATCTCAAACCCTCCAGTCCCAGCAACATCCTTGTAAATCATTTCTGAATCCTTTCAAGTTTAACAATATCTTTCCTAAAGTAGGGTTGAGATTCAATTTCTCAGGGTTATGTCCCCATTCTGTGCACAGAATACTTTTCCTCTTGCAAAATAGCAGCTGGAAAGTTCAATTTGATTTGAAGTGGTAACTAGTTAGAGCAGCAGGTGTCAGTGCTGTCTTTGTGTCTGTATTCCTGAAGCTGTGAAAGATGGTAAAATCCTTGGTGTCAGCTGGAATGGATATCTTAACTGTGACAATATTATGAATTAAAGAAGTGTTGCTTGTCCTGTTTTTCTTAATGAAGAGATGTTGATCAGAGTAGTGAGAAGCCTGCTCCAGATCACATGGGTAAACAGCTTGTGAGGCCTTGGGTTATTTTTAAGTTGGAACAAAAGAACCAGCCTGAATGGATGGGGTCAAGCTCCCACAGAACCAGGATTTTTAGTTTTAACTTTCAGCAGCAGTTTCTGGGGTCCTGAAGCTGGATGTGGAAGCTGTTTATCCTTTCTCTTTTACAACTAAAAGATAGTGTTCTCTTCCTGCTGCTAGAATTGTATGTGAGACAATCTATTTTACTGAATTTGCCTTTGCCAAAGGTGTGTTTATGGGATGTTACTATATTGGAACAGTTACTGTTTAGGAGTTAAGGAGTTAAAAAATCCATTGTTCTCTTAAGTTTTCCAATAGTTACGTCGTTCCAATTTCTTCTTTCCTTTGTTGTCTTTTAAGTGTAGTGTATGAATAAAGTGTATTTTGCTTCAAGATTGATAGCTTGACCAATTGAATTGCATCCAGAACACAACAGCTGACACTTGTCTTTAGATTAAGAAAAACTTAAGGTCTAAGAGGTCTTAATATTTTGAGTGGATTTGGTCTGGTCCGTAACATTAAGGGATTGTCTTCAATCAGTTCGGCTGGTGGACTATTCTGTTTTCATTCACTCAGTAAAGTTCCATTGTTTAGACAAATTTCAGTCACTGCGACAGGAATAAAACCACTCTTCCCAGGAAAGCTCAGTGTTAGTTTTAGTGAGGACTTTGAACTTGTTTTCAAATCCCTCCATGGCTTTGCTCCTCCCTATCTCTAATCTCTTTCATTTCTCAGTATTACACTGGAGTGTCAGTCAGGACTTTTGTGCTGAAGTTGTGGAGTAGGACTTGAACCCACAACCCTCCAACTCACAACGAGGCTCTGGGTTCAAGTTCAACTCTAGCTGGATTATTCCATAAACATGGATTAAAGTTGATAGCAGGCCACTCTGAGCTTCCAGTACAAATACAATCCTTGACCCTGACCACTGGTTATTGAAACACAGCCACATTGTAAAATGAGTGAAGAAAGTGTAGACACCTCCTCTTTCACTTGGACTATCCATATCTAGATTCTGTCTTCTTCTGGCTACACAAACAATGCAAAACATGCATGTGGTGTAATCAAGTTTTTTTTTTTAACCATGTATGTAATATAGTTTCTACAAGAAAATATGTCTCCCCCAGCGATGGTTTTACACCTTTTGTCCATTATATACTTGATTGTCAGACAATGCTGGCACATATAATTATCCAAGCCCCTCTGATCTGCAAGAGCAAATTATTGCAGATATTGGAATCTGTACTGAAAACAACAAACGCTGGAGATCACAGCGGGTCAGACAGTATCTAGGAAGAGAGAGCAAGCTAATCGTTTCGAGTCTGGATGACTCTTCATCAGAGCCCTCTGATCTGCAGTTGTTGCCAGGCAGATGTATTCACCTTTGCTCCTGCCCAGCCTGTGGCTTTCTCCCATATTAAACCAGTTTTGTAGTTTCATCAGAGTTCAATCTTTGGTTGGAACAAACAACTTGAGCACTTATTATCCAAGGCCTACTTAAAGGTAAATCATCTCAGTTCTCAGCTTGTCAGCCCCAGTTGGAAAATTACAAGTTCTTGCAGATGCAAGAAGAAGAAAAACATATATTTTTGACCGTTAAAAACAAAAGAACTGTGGATGCTGTAAATCAGGACAAAAACAGAAGTTGCTGGAAAGGAACTGCGGATGCTATAAATCAGGACAAAAACAGAAGTTGCTGGCAAAAGCTCAAATCAGAGTTAATGTTTCGAGCTTTTCCAGAAACTTCTGTTTTTGTTCTTTTTGACCCTTGTCCATTAAATAGAGATCACAAGGATGTCCATTGCAGATTTCTTCGGTCATTGCTGCCTTCCTCTCCTCACCCTTTTGTCCATTTCCCACATATGGGATTGTACATAGCTGTCAGCCATTGGGTATTGAAGTACAAAAACCAGATTAAAACACTAACAAAAATTAGCACACTAATTATTATGACCAAGAATTACACAGACTATAAACTATGAAGAAAATAGGTTTAAAATGTAACTGAGGTCTTAAAAATTATCTTGTAGATATTTCCACACTGATTTGATCATGAAGCTACTGAGATCAGAAGGTATCATCCTTAAGTAAAACGACTGCCATTGGTCTCAGATTTTTGTTTTGATCAGTTGGTTTTGTAAAATTCTTTGGCAAATAGACAATAGCCACAAGGACATCAGTTGCAGCTGAAAGTTTACACCAGCTTCTATCAGTTTTATCAGCATACATGGACTGAAATTGATCATATCAGGAATTTTAGATGTATGTTTTGACAAATGTAAACTAAATTAAATTTTTGTACTTTTTAACAGTGGCTTATTAAACATCAGCCAGGAACCACAGAAATGAGCAGGGCCCCAGATGGGAATAATGAGAGTGGTGAGTTTCTGTTGACTGCACCCGTTTGAGGAGGCTGTTCAAATTACATTTGGCTTTTGGCTGTTCAGGTACCATCAGTCAGTCATATTTATGATTCCAGTCTACATGCTGTGGTCAGCAATTATTTCAGGCCCACAGAGAACAGTTTATTTCTATGGTGTTACATAAATAGGAGAAATAGTTAAAATATATTAATATAGTTATAATGTCATTATTACTGCAAGGAGCTCCTACTTTTTTACATTTATGATAGAGTTTAAAATAGTGCACGTACTGTCTCTCCCTCTCATCTTTATAATACCGGAGGAGGAAAGATGATGGGAGAGACAGCAGGGAACAGAGAGAGGATTGAAAGGTAAGGAACGCAGGAAACAAGCGTAAAGAACAGAAAGCGGGGAGGAAGGATATTGAAAAGGGATAGATAACAAGGTGTAAGAGGAGGAGGATAAATAATTGCTCATGTCTCCCTTCCTCCTGTGCATGTGATCATCCCATCCACTGCCTTGGATGCTGTGGGTTTTCCTCTTCTGATCTGCTGTCAAGCACATCCGAGGATACACATCCCACACTGATGTTGTCAGTTTGAAAGCCTCCGAGGATGAAGAATACTATTCCCACACTAGAAATTTCTGTCAAACATTTACCAGGGGAACTGAGACAGCAGCTGCAATAAGTGAGGTTTTATTCAGATGGGACAATAACAAGTTTAAATCTCCACTTGATCTGCTACTAATTGTACCTTGTCATTTTAAACAGCATTTCACATGGTATATAAAGTGGCTACTGCCCTGAGACTTGTATTTAAACCTAATAACACCAGAGGTCACAATAGTATAGCAAGCCAAAATATCGCAAAAACACTTGTTCTAATCCGTTACAACGGTTTCTGTCCCTACACCCACACATTGCGCATATAATCTTTAAAGTGTTCACCTCTTCTTCTGACAGATGAGCAAGTTGTTGGCTATTCATCTGGCGTCTGCACATTATCTCACAGCTGCTGTTAGCCACAGCTAATTTTCTCAGGGCAATGCCTTGATCGATCAGAATCAGTCTGCCCGATTTAAAATTTAAACAAAGCCTTGCAATTAACTGTCAGTCATTATTAGCTGGTGTATTCTCCATGACAATTCCCTGCCAATCAGTACTCTTCTATCATACAGTACAAATGCTTTTTTTTTCCATTTTGTATATCTTGTGAATTATCGTGATGGGTTCAAGATGGGCAGATTCAACTTCTTTCAAAAGCAAAAACAATATCCAGTTTCTCTTTCGGAACCTGTGTACAGTATTGTTCAGTGTATGTTAACACTCTGGATACAAACACAACAGGTTGCCCTCACTGTATGGGGATTACTCCAAGTCCTGTGTCACTGACATCACACTGCAGGGTGGCTCCATTGCTGACATCATAATCCCTCAGCACTGGTGATGTCATCACTAGGTGTTTGATGGGAGTGAAAGCTGCTTCTTGTTCTGTGTCCCAGTCCCACTGAACACTCTGCACCGTGAGACTGTGTACACTGTTACACACTGTGAGGATAGAATGGCAAGAACTTCCCAAGGTAGTTCTCATGTGGGTTCACTGATGCTTTAAGTAGTCCAACAACTTTATTACGAGTCTTTATTACAGAACTTACATTGATAGAGCTGCGCCCCTCCTTGAGTGCATCGATTGGCCAAGATATACACTGACTGTGTGGAAACCTTGTCAGAAATGTTGCAACTGAAAAGTGTTTCTCTCCTATCTGAATCCTGTGGTGACCCAGATGGTCAAAGACATGACAAAAGGATCATCACAAACTCACAGTTAAAGATTTACTTCCCTGTGTGGATCCTCTGATGGAGCAGGAGGTTCGATGACCTTGAGAATGATTTGTCACACACCTCACATGTGAATGGTTTCTCCCCTGTGTGAATGCATTGATGTGTGTAGAGGGCTGAGGACTGTGAGAATGATTTGTCACATATCTCACACGCAAATGGTCTCTCCCCTGTGTGGATACGTTGGTGAACACGGAGGATAGATGACTGGGAGAACGATTTGTCACAAGCCTCACACCTGAATGGTTTCTCCCCTGTATGAATCCTCTGATGCAGCAGAAGTTTTGACGACTCTGAAAAAGATTTCTCACACACCTCACATGTGAAGGGTTTCTCCCCTGTGTGGATTCTCTGATGAAGCAGAAGCTTTGATGACCTCGAAAATGATTTGTTGCATACTTCGCATTTGAATGGTTTCTCCCCTGTGTGAGTGCGTTGGTGTTTGCGGAGGGTTGATGAATCCGAGAATGATTTTTTGCATACATCACATGTGAAGGGTTTCTCCCCTGTGTGAATGCGTTGGTGTACACGAAGCGTTGATGACGATGAGAATGATTTCTCACACACCTCACATGTGAATGGTTTCTCCCCTGTGTGAATCCTCTGATGGAGCAGGAGTTTCGATGAGTCACAGAATGATTTGCTGCATATCTGACATGTGAATGGCTTCTCCCCTGTGTGAATGCGTTGGTGCACAAGGAAGTGTGATGACTGTGAGAATGATTTGTCACACACCTCACATGTAAATGGTTTCTCTCCCGTGTGAATACGTTGATGTACACGGAGGCTTGATGACTGTGAGAATGATTTCTCACACACCTTGCACGTGAATGGTTTCTCCCCTGTGTGGGTGCGTTGGTGCACGCGGAGGTGTACTGAATTCAAGAATGATTTGATGCACACCTTACATGTGAATGGCTTCTCTCCAGTGTGAATGCGTTGGTGCACACGGAGATTTGCTAACATTGAAAATGATTTCTCACATACATCGCATGTAAATGGTTTCTCTTTTGTATGAATATGTTGGTGTACACGGAGGTTTGACGGCTGTGAGAATGTTTTATTACAAAAATCGCATGCAAATGGCCTCTCCCCAGTGTGGATGCGTCGGTGATTCACAAGTGTGGACGACTTTGCAAATGTCTGGTTGCACACCTCACACTTGAATGGCTTCTCTCCCGTGTGAATACGTCGGTGATTCACAAGTGTCGATGACTGTGCAAAGGCTCGGTTGCACAGCTCACATTTGAATGGCTTCTCTCCTGTATGAATGCGTCGGTGATTCACAAGTGTTGATGGCTGTGCAAAGGTTCGGTTGCAAACTTCACACTGAAAGGAATTCTCTTCCATGAAGCTGTCCTTGTATTAACAGTTGTACAGCACTGTGAACAGCCTCTCACTTCAAGGAATGAGTCAATGGTTCATGAGACTTGATGAATGACTGAAGCTCTCACCACACTTGCAGCCACTCACACTTCTTCCCAGCCTCACCATGACCGATCGCCCACAGCCAAACCTTCAGAAAGGTTGATTCTGATGGAAGGCTCCACACTACTGACCAGTTTCAGATCTGATGATATGTCAAAACTCCCCTAATCCAACCGATTTCCAGGTGATAGTTTCCCTGCCGAACCTTCTCGTTGTTAAGCAATACTGTCAAGGAACTGGATTCTTGCAGCATTTCCATCAATGATGATCAGGATCTATCTGCAATGTCTATCCTCTCTGTATTCTCTGGAGTAGTATGATGTAATTCTTCTGTAAAACACGAAAAGGAAACATGATTTCCTTCAACTCTTTCTCATCCTTTGCTGAAGAGGCTGAGTCCTGTGTTTCCTTACTTAAAATGTAACAGGAAGGGAGGGTAGTGCTGGCGCTCAAACATTTATTGCCCAGGAGAGGTGGTGGTGAGCTGTCCTCTTGAGCCATGACAATTCGAGGAGTGAGGGAGAGAATTCCAAGATTTTGTCCCAGTGACAGTGAAGGACTGGCGAAATATTTCCAAGTCAAGATGGTGAATGGTTTGGAGGGGAGCTTGCAGCGGGGTGGTGTTTCCATGTATCCGTGGCCCTTATCCTTCTCGATGGAAGCAGCTATCTAAGTATCTTTGGTGAATTTCTGCAGTGCATCTGCATTCTGCAGTGTACTGTCTTGCAGATGGCACATACTGCTGCTACTGAGTCTCAGTGTGGAGGGACTGGATGCAATCAAGCGGGATGCATTGTACTGGATGGTGTCAAGCTTCTTAAGTGTTTTTGGAGCTGCACCCATCCGTCACACCCCTGACGTATGCCTTGTCAATGGTGGACAGGCTTTGGAGAGTCAGGAAGTGAGTTGTTGCTGTAGGATTCCTGTTTTATATGGCTAGCCCAGGTGAGGGATGGAGGGGAAGATTAGAGATGCAGAAGGTGCTGGTCACCAGATCATGGAGACCGTAGATGGTGCTGATCATGGGGAGAGAATGGTGTAGACAGCGCTGATCATTGGGACAGGATGGTGTAGACAGCGCTGATCACGGGGAGTGGATGGTATAGACAGCGCTGATCACAGGGAGAGGGTGGCGTAGACAGCGCTGATCATTCGGAGAGGATGGTGTAGACAGTGCAGATCATGGGGAGTGGGTGAGGTAGACAGCGCTGATCACGTGGAGAGGGTGAGGTAGACAGCGCTGATCACGTGGAGAGGATGGTGTAGACAGCGCTGATCACGG
>JAHRHZ010000002.1:3619301-3633773 GCA_024137785.1 Ginglymostoma cirratum
AGCGCTGATCATTCGGAGAGGATGGTGTAGACAGCGCTGATCATTCGCAGAGGATGGTGTAGACAGCGCTGATCACGGGGAGTGGGTGGTGTGGACAGGGCTGATCATTCGGAGGGGATGGTGTAGACAGCGCTGATCATGGGGAGAGGATGGTGTAGACAGTGCTGATCAATGGGAAGTGGGTGGTGTAGGCAGCGCTGATCATTCGGAGAGGATGGTGTAGACAGCGCTGATCACGGGGAGAGGGTGGCGTAGACAGTGCTGATCATTCGGAGAGGATGGAGTAGACAGCGCTGATCATTCGGAGGGGATGGTGTAGACAGCGCTGATCATTCGGAGGGGTTGGTGTAGACAGCGCTGATCATGGGGAGAGGATGGTGTAGACAGCGCTGATCACGGGGAGTGGGTGTAGTAGACAGTGCTGATCACGGGGAGTGGGTGTAGTAGACAGCGCTGATGATGGGGAGAGGATGGTGTAGACAGTGCTGATCAGGGGGAGAGAATGGTGTATACAGTGCTGATCACGGGGAGTGGGTGTAGTCGACAGCGCTGATCACGGGGAGAGGATGGTGTAGACAGTGCTGATCATTCGGAGAGGATAGAGTAGACAGTGCTGATCATGGGGAATGGGTGGTGTGGACAGCGCTGATCATTCGGAGAGGATGGGGTAGACAGTGCTGATCACTAGAAAAAGGCAGAGTAGACAGGATCAGAGCAGGTCAGGCAGAATCAGAGGAGCAGGAAAGTTGACGTTTCTCGTAGGGACCCTTCTTCAGGACTGAGCAGGGGGATGGGAGCTCTGAAATAAATAGGGTGGGTTAGGGCTGGGGGAAGCTAAGTGGGGTGGTGATAGGTGGATGCAGGTAGTGGATTGTGGAGATTCGTCAATTGGAAGGGTGGGGTGGATAGGTGAGAAGGAAGATGGACAGGTTGTGTCAGGTCAAGGACGCATTGATGAGAGGGAGGGCTGGACATTGGATGAGACTGGGGATAGGGAGATTTTGAAGTTTGTGAATTCTACGTTGAGGCCATTGAGCTGGAAGCTCCCGAGGCAGAATATAGGGTGTTGTTCCTCCAATTATCGTGTGGCCTCATTGTGACTTTGGAGGAGGCCCAGATGGGTATGTCACCCAGGGAGTGGGAGGGGGAGTTGAAATAGCTGGCAACTGGAAGGTGCTGTAGACTGAGGGTTACAGAGCACAGATACTCCACAAATCGGTCACCGAGCCTGCACTTGGTCTCTCCGATGTAGAGGAGACCACATCGGGAACAACAGATGCAGTAGACCTGACTGGAAGACGAACAGGTGAATCTCTGTCAGATATGGAATGATTGTTTGGGGCCTTGGACAGAGGTGAGAGGGGAGGTATAGGGGCTGGTGTAGCACCTCCTGCAGTTAGGAGGGGTTGGTGGGGAGAGTGGAGCAGATCAAGGATTTGCTAAGAGAGATGTCCCTACGGAAAGCAGATACGGGTCAGGAGGGGAATATCTCTTTTGTGGCGGGGTCTGATTGCAGGTGGAAAAAGTGGTGGAGGATGATGCGTTGAAATCAGAGGTTGGTGGTGTGATATGTGACGACCGGGGGACTCTATCCTTGTTGTTGTTGGGGGGAGGGGGTTTGAGGGCAGATGTTCAGGAGATGCAGGAGATGCAGTTGAGTGCATTATGAATCACAGGAGAGGGGAAGTTATGGTTCTTGAAGTTGGAGGACACCTGGGATGTCCAGGAACACAACACTTCATCCCGGGAGCAGATGCGGTGGAGGCAGAGGAATTGGGAATATGGGATCATGTTTTTGCAAGAGGGTGAGTGAGAGGAGGTGTAGTCAATGTAGCAAACGGTGGGTTTGAAAAAGATGTCAGTGCTGAATCAGTTGCCGGAGATGGAGATGGAGACAGAGAGGTTCAGGAAGGGGAGGCCAGTGTCGGAGATGGTCCAGGTAAATTTGAGGTCAAGGTGAAAGATGTTGGTGAAGTGGATGAAACGTTCGAACTCCTCAAAGGAGCACGAGACAGCACCGAAACAGTCATTGATGTAGCGGAGGAAGAGGTGGGGGATAGTGCCAGTGTAGCTGCAGAAGAGAGACTGTTCCACATATCTTACAAAGAGACAAGCATAACTTGGACCCATGTGGGTTCCCATAGCCACACCTTTGGTTTGTGGGAAGTGGGCGGAGTTAAAGGAAGAGTTGTGGAGGGTGAGGACAAGTTCTGCCAAGCGAATGAGAGGGTCGGTGGAGGGGGATTGGTTGAGCCTGCGGGAGAGGAAAAGATTGAGGGCTTTTCGGCCCTCATGGGGTGTAGAGACTGAATATCCATGGTGAAGATGAGGTGTTGGGGGCTGGAGAATTGAAAGTATTGGAGAAGGTGGAGGGCATGGGGAGTGTCCCAAAAGTAGGTTGGGAGTTCCTGGACCAGGAGGGAAAAAACGGAGTCGAGGTAAGTGGAGACAAGTTCAGTGGGGCAGGAGCAGGCAGAGACAATGGGTCAACTGGGGCAGTCAGATTTGTGGATTTTGAGAAGGAGATGGAAACGGCTGGTGCGGGGTTGGGAGCAATGAGGTTGGAGGCTATGGATGGGAGGTCTCCTGAGGTGATGAGGTTGCTAATGGACTAGGAGATGATGGTTCGGTGATCAGAGGTGGGGTCATGATCGAGGGAACAGTAGGACTGGCCTCAGCGATGTAAAGGTCAGTTTGCCATACTACCACCTCCACCAGCCCCCACCATTCCCTCCACCCGGCAGCAGGTTTAATGGTGAGGTTGGGATAGGAGCGAAAGGAACGGAGAGCTGCCCGTTCTGACGGGGAGAGATTGGAGTCGTGAGAAGGGTGGAGAGATTCAGGCAATTAATGTCGCAATGGCAGTTGGAGATGAAGAGGTCGAGGGAGGGTAAGAGGCTGGGAGGGGGTGTCCTGGGGAATGAGGTTAGTTGGAGGCAGGAGAAAGGGTCAGCATAGGGTGTGTTAGACTCCCGTTCGAAGAAATAGACACAGAGGCAGAGGCGGCAGAAACTGAGTTCAACACCTAGATGTGTACAGAATTTGTTGATGTGTGGGCATATGGAATGAAAGTGAATCCTCTGCAAAGGACTCACCATTTGTCTTCAGTGAGGAGAAGGTCTGGGGGAGATAGTGAATACCCAGCAGGACTTGGGGCTGGGACTTAGTTAGACTGCCAGCCATTTCAAATCCCCCTCCCATTCCCTGGGCGACATGTCAATCCTGGGCCTCCTCCAACGTCACAATGAGGTCAACAAAAATTGGAGGAACAACACCTAAAATTCCACCTCGGGAACTTAAAGCCCAATGGCCTCTACGCAGAATCACTAGCTTCAAAATCTCCTCACCCCTGGCCTCATCCCACATCCAGCCCTTCCTCTCATCCTTGACCTGACTCAACCTGTCCATCTTCCTTCTCACCTATCTGCCCCACCCTTCCCATTGACCAATCTCCACAATCCCCTGCCTGCATCCATTTATCACCATCCCACTTAGCTTCTGAGCTCCCCTTCCCCTCCCCAGTCCTGATGAAGGGTCCTGACCCAAAACGTCAACTTTCCTGCTCCTCTGATGCTGCCTGGCCTGTTGTGTTCCTCCAGCTCCACACTGTGTTATCAATAGAACCCAGCTCCAGGGCTGCATGAAGACACATGATCTGCCATGCTCCGCTAAGATATGTGCCATTCATTACTTCATGCCCCTATAAAAGTGAGTTAGCATTTGTTAGATTGTCAGTGCAGAGAACTCACACAAGAGGTTACTGCCTGGCACCTTCATCAGATGCCTCAAGTGCTGTCAGTGTAGTTACCAATGGCACCGTAGTGGTACTGCCCCTCGCAAATCAGCCTTTAAACCTGACACGTTAAATATGAAGGTTCACACTTAAAGCATAAAAGGAGCTGAAGCACTGAGCAGCTCACCATCATGTCACTGACCTTTTATCACAAATAGGACAACGTACACATTCTGATAGTTTCTCAACAAACTTGCCTGGGCAGAGGACAGAAAATAATTGTTTGTGGTCAGCCCCATCAGGAAGGCCCAGGCAGGCTTCACAGTAAATGCCATTT
This sequence comes from Ginglymostoma cirratum, assembly GCA_024137785.1. Lineage (NCBI taxonomy): Eukaryota > Metazoa > Chordata > Chondrichthyes > Orectolobiformes > Ginglymostomatidae > Ginglymostoma > Ginglymostoma cirratum. Next base: position 3,623,372 of record JAHRHZ010000002.1, read on the forward strand.
AACAACAACAAACCAGACTGTAAGCGACAGAGTTGTTACAAGGCTGATCTACACAAAGACTCTTCAACTCTGACACCAAACTCTTCGCACAAACAGCTTTCTTCTGAAGGAGCTACTTACATGAAGATGTGGATAGTTACCTGAGCTCTGAGGAAGCAGTCTCCACCACCAGGTACGTATCTCTTATTTGTCATCAGACTTGTGAAAAGATCAGACAATAACCCTAATTCCATTGTCCTGGGGAACTAAGGACTAACAATGACACGTTAATAAATGTCAAACTGCTCCCCAGGATTAACAGTCGGGAGATGTCATCCTAACGAGAAAACAGTAACCGTTTAACCTGGTGTCCGGAAAACCGAAAATCGGCCTTCTGAAAGCTCCAGGTGGACCTGGAAAATTCCACCCTAGAAAACATTTTGGCACAAAATGGGTGGGAGAAGCTTGGGACCTGGCAAATGGACAATCAATGCTAAATTATTTGCTAATATTAAATCTTAGATTTCTGTTCACCGAAGGTTTGAAGGGATCTGGGGAAAGGGCGAGAATATGAGGTTCGATTACAGATGCACCGTGATCTCGGTGAATGTCGGAGACACTCTAGACGCCAAACAGCTGATTCCTATTCTTGTGAACGGTCCTCCGAAGAGGCAACACCCTCTCAGTAGCGCCCCTCTGACAGGGCAACGTTCCCTCAGAGGAACTGAATTAATCACAGCCCACACGATAATAACCAGCTCCCAACAGACACAACTCAACAACAGGATATCAGTAAGAATCCTCAGACACTCTGCACCTCAGCTTCTCATATTCAGGAATGATTCATCAACAAAACTCAGCCTGGAAATCAGAAGGGAAATGCTTCCAATAAACACACTCAATATCCAACACACAGCTCCAGTCAAACAGTTCAGCACAAAGCACCGAGTAAACAGCTCTCTCAGCTGGATCTTCTCACACAGCATAAGGGACATTTCCACCCCTGATTACCCACAGGACAGTCAGACTGCCTGAAGATTGGTGTGGATATTATGGGATACAATTTGTACAAAAGCTGCTCCTTCACTCACCATCTCCTCACTTGGTTTTCAGTCCCTATAGGAAGTGAACCAGCTCTGGAAGAGGAAGAGGTGGGATTGGGCGGAGTGGGTGGGCTCTCTGATTGACGTCTCTCACAGTCAATCCAAATATTACTGATGTGGAGGTGCTCGTGTTGACTGGGGTGGATGATGTCAAAAATCACACGACGAAGTCATGGTTCAACAGATTTATTTGATAATACAACCTTTCCGAGGCTCGCTCCTTCAGGAAAGCTTGTGTATTCAAATATGCCTGTTCAAATATTTCTGGAACAACGAGGAGACAGTAAGGACGGCAATATGCTGGAAGCTAGAGCCAATAAATGTGGAAAAGACAGCATCTGAGGGCAGAAAAGTTAATGTTTCAGGATGAAACCATTCATCAGGACTGGGGAGGGGAGCCCAGAAATAAATGGGGAGGGGGAGGGCGATGGGGCTGGGGGTGAGGGTAAATGAGATGGAGATAGGTGGATGCAGGTAGGGGGTTGTTGTGGTTGGACAGTGGGAATGGTAGAGTGGATAGGTGAATAGGAAGTTGGACGGGTTGGGGGAGGAGAGCCTTTGAAGCTGGTGGATCAAATATTCAGGCCGAGATAGTAAGAACTGCCGATGCTGGAGGCCGAGATAACACAGTTTGGAGCTGGAGGAGTACAGCAGGCCAGGCATCATTAGAGGAGCAGGAAAGCTGACGTTTCAGGTCAGGACCCTTCTTCTTACTGAAGAAGGGTCCTGACCCAAAACGTCAGCTTTCCTGCTCCTTTGACGCTGCCTCAATATTCAGGCCATTGGGCTGTAAGCTCCCAAGGAAAAATATGACGTGTTGTTCTTCCAGCTAACATTTTGGCCTCACTCTGATATTAGTGAAGCCCAAGGATAGACATGTCACCATGGGAGTGGGAGGGGAAGTTACAGTGGTTGGAAACCAGAAAATGGGGTTAGTTGGCACGTGCAAAGCGCAAATGCTTCATAAACCAGTCCCCAAATCTCCCCATTATAGAGGAGACCACATCAGGAGCAACAGATACAGCTGATGAGGTTAGATGAAGTGCAGGTGAATCTCTCCAGGATTTGGAAGGATTGTTTGCGGCCTTGGACGGAGGTGAGTGGGGAGGTGTAGAGGCAGGTGTAGCATCTCCTTCGGTTGGTGGGAAAGGTAGCGGGTGTGGTGGAGGGGTTGGTGGGGAATGTGGAGCTGATGAGGCCGTCGCGGAGTGAACAGTCCCTGCAAAATTCAGATAGGGAAGGGGTGGGTCTGATTGTAGGTGGCGGAAATGTCGGAGGATGATGTGTTGGATTTGGAGGTTTGTAGAGTTGTGTGTGAGGACTAAGGATCTATTCTCATTGTTGTTGGGGGAAGAGGGTTGAGGATATCCTTAATAATAGAGGCAGGGAAACTATGGTCCCTAAAACCAGGAAGTCCAAGGGTATAATACCTCATCTTGGGAGCAGATGTGGCAGAGGTGGAGGAATCAAGAGTACGGGATAGAATTTTTGCAGGAGGGTAGGTGAGAGGAGCTATAGTTGAGATAATTATGGGAGTCAATGGGTTTGAAACGGATGTCTGTGGTAATCCAGTTACCGGAGATGGAGACAGAGAGGTCCAGGAAGGGGAGGGAGGTGTCAGAAATGATCCAGGTGAATTTGAGGGTGCAGTGGAAGGTGTTGAAGTTGATGACCTGCTCGTGCTCTTTGCAGGAGCACAAGGCAGCACGGATACAGTCATCAGTATAGCGGAGAAAGAGGTGGGGGATGGTGCCAGTGTAGTTGTGGAAGAAGGTCTGTTCCACAAATCCTATAAAAAGGCAGGCATAGCGAGGGCCCATGAGGGTTCCCATAGCGACCCCTTTAGTTTGTAAGCAGTGGGTAGAATCAAAGGAAAAATTGTTGAGGATGAAGACCAGTTCTGCCTACCCAATCAGAGTATCAGTGGAGAGGGACTGGGTGGACCTACAGGAGAGGAAGAAGTGGAGGGCTTTTAGGCCATCCTTGTGGGGGATGCAGGTCTGAATGTCCATTGTGAAGATGAGGGGTTGGGGGGCCGGGAAATTGAAAGTTTTGGAAAAGGTGGAGGGTGTGGGTTGTGTCCCGAACGTAGGTGGGGAGTTCCTGGACCAAAGGGGAAAGAACGGAGTCACGGTGGGAGGAGATGAGCTCGGTGGGCAGAAGCAGGCAGAGACAATAGGTAGACCGGGCCAGTTGGGTTTATGGATTCTGGGTAGGGGATAGAAATGGGTGGTGCAGGGTTGGGAACTATCAAATTGGAGGCTGTGGATGGGAGATCTCCCAAGGTGATGAGGTTGTTGATGGTCTGGGTGATAATGGCTTGGTGATCAGAGATGGGGCCGTGATCAAGGGGACGGTAGGACGGTTGGAAGAGGTGTCAGAGAATTGGCGTCTGGCCTCACTAATGCAGAGGAGGTCAGTTCGCCATACTACCATTGCGCCACTCACACCCCCATTGTCAGCGGGTTAATGATGAGGTTGGGGTTGGAGTGAAGGGAGCAGAGGGCTCCATGTTCTGATGGGAAGAGGTTGGAGTGAGTGAGAGGGGCAGGGAGATTCTGGAAATTGATGTCATGGCGGCTGTTAGAGATGATGAGGTCGAGGGAGGGTAGGAGGCCGGAAGGGGATGTCCTGGAAGATGGAGTTTGCTGGAGGTGGGAGAAGGGTCGTCAGAGGATGGGTTGGATTCTCATTCAGTAAGGACCGCAGATGCTGGAAGCCAGAGTTCATAACTGTGGAGCTGGAAGAGCACAGCAGGTCGGCCAGCATCAAGCTGCAGGAAAGTCAACGCTTCTGACCAAACCCTTCATCCTGGGGAGGGGGTTGGGTGTGGGGGTTGGAGGGTAGATGAGATGGAGATAAGTGGATGAAGGTAGGGAGTTATTATGGTTGGTCAGGGGAATGGTGGAGCAAATAGGTGAGTAGGAAGATGGACGGGTTGGGGGAGGAGAGATTTTGAAGCTGGTGAACTCAATATTCAGGCCATTGGGCTGTAAGATCCCAAGGCAAATTATGAGGTGGTCTTCCTCCAGTTTAAATTTGACCTCACTCTGACAGTGGAGGAAGCCAAGGATGGTCAGGGGATTGGGGGGGAAATAAAATGGATGGCAACTGGAAGGTCAGGTTGGCTGGTGAGTGCAGAGCGCAGATGTTCCGCAAACCAGTCCCAAGTCTGCGTCTGGTATCCCCGCTGTAGAGGAAACCACATAGCAAGCAATGGATACTATAGATCAGGTTGGATGAAGTGCAGGTGAATCTCTGCCGGATCTGGAAGGATTGTTTGGGGCCTTGGACAGAGGTGAGAGGGGAGGTGTTGTATCTCTTGCGGTTGCAGGGAAAGGTACCGGGTGTGATGGATGAATTGGTGGGGAGTGTGGAGCTGACAAGGGAGTCACGGAGTGAACGATCCCTGCAGAAAGCAGACAGGGGTGGGGAGGGAAATATCTTTTTGGTGGTAGGGTCTGATTGTAGGTGGTGGAAATGTTGGAGGATGATGCGTTAGATTCGGAGGCTGGCAGAGTGGTACATGAGGACCAGGAGGACTCTATCCTTATTGTTTTTGGGAGAGAGGATTTGAGGGCAGGAGCATAGGAAATGGGGGAGATACGGTGGAGGGCATCCTTAATAACAGAGGAGGGGAAACTACGATCCCTAAAGTGGGACGATATCTGGCAAGTCCTAGAACAAATCAGCTAACTTGTATTAACCCAGGCCATTCACACACCCAGAACACAATCAAGACTCTTCTGCCTCAGTTACTTACACTGTCCTGTATCATTGACTTTAGTGTCATTGGGCGGTGTGTTTAGGAGCAGGACCTGGGTGTATAAGGGAGTCCTCCAGGTACACCTCATCGAGTAGTGGGAGATTGCACTACAGCTCAATGATTTGAGGGAGAGAGACCTCGATACCAAGGATTTTTAGATAGTGGATGGTTGCTGTGGAGTGTGGTAGAACTTGAACTGGTGGAATTTAGGATGTGTTTTTAGATTGATGTGGGTTCAGGGTTCAAAATACAGTGTTGTGGCAGTGAAATCACTTTTGAAGTGTCACAAAATATCCATGATGTAGACAAAGGTAAAAACTTCAAGGTTTAGAGTACAACATCTGTGATTGGAGGAGCAGCAAGGACTGGAATGACAGAGCTGTGATTGGAGAAAAATTAAACCCAAAATAAATTTTTCCACGAGTTGGAGAGAGAGAGAAAGTGGTGGAAACAGTTCTCTTCAGTGCAGAACTTAAGCATCTTGGAGTTAAAGATACATTTTGTTTTGCTCCTTTGTAATTATTTAATTTTAAAAACCCTCTGTTTATTGAATGGGCTGCCAGTTGATTCTGGCTGCCACGCTGAGATACGCAGAGTTGGGTCTTGTTTAATCATTTATAACTAAATAGTCCCCTTCCCATCCCAGTTAGAACTGATATGTTTTCTGGTTTTCTATATGTTAGCTCATGTAACATATACTTAAAGAGTTTGATTTACATTAAGTCAGCTATCGGGAGGTTTAGTGACAACTAACTGTGTGCACTGATCCAACATGACAGATCTAAATACACAGTCTTGGTGCTGTGTTTAATTACATTACAGTTTATAGTTGGCTTGGTTGACTAGCCAACTAGTTAGTAGACTATCTGCCTAATGACTGAATGCTGATCGAAGATACATAGAGTAAGAAAGAGACTGTTTTGACTGGACTGTCACTGTCATGATATCATCTCACTGTTTTAAAGGTACTGTGCATTTCTGAGATCTGTACTATAATAAATTAACTACACCTTCCTATCTTAATAGAAAATTAAGAATAAGGTCTCAGCACCACTATCAGCAGGTCCAAAGGACAGAGTGAGGGCAAGCTAATGGCGAATGCAAAGCAGAGAAAATGGCCCCTGCTGTAACTATGACAGAAGGAATGGGGAGGGAGACGAAAATAGGGTCAGGTAAAGAGAGAAAAAGAGAGAGAGAGGGGTTATGAGATGTAGGTATATGTTGGAGAAGAGGAGGAGAGACAGAAGAAAGTGAGGGGAGTGTTGAGTGACAGTGTGGTTACCCAGGAAGAAAGAGAATGAGGATCTGGGTGTTAGGGCTGCCTACGGTTGAAGAAGTAAATATCTTGCTGTTAGTTTTGATTATGCAAGGTGCCTTCAGATAGAAAAGTAGCAAATAAACCCTCTATTTAAGCAGAGAGGGAAACAGAAAGTAGGAACAATGATAGGCCAGTTAGCTTGAATTCCATCATGGGGAAGGTGTTAAAATCGATCACGAAGGCTACAGCTCAGCACTTAGAAGAACTCAAAGTGACTCAAGGTGATTTTGTGAAAGGGAAATCATGTTTAACTAATTTATTAGAGTTCTTTGAAAGTGTGAAAAAATGCTGTGGACAAAGGGGAGCTTGTAGACATATAGTACTTGGATTTCCAGAGGTATTTCATAAGTGTACAAGGAGTATGAGAACAGATTCTAATTTGGTGTTCGTGGTGTAGGGAGTAACATACCAGCATGGATAGAAGATTGTCTGGCTGGTAGAGAACAGAGAGTTTGCCAAAAAGGGCCTGTGTCTCATTGGCAGGATGTGATGAGGGGAGTCCCACCAGGTATGTGCCAAGGTTTCAACATTCTACAATTTGTATTAATGACTTAGACGAGGGAAGCAAGGGTGTGGGAGCTAAATTCAACGTGACACACAGTAAAAAGAAAAGTATGTTGTGAAGAAAAATAACAGGATGTAGAAAGGATGTTGTCTGTTGTAGATCAGCCCAAAACTAGGGGGTACTGTTTTAAAATTAGGAGTCAGAACAGATTGTTTTTTAATTGCAAAAAGACACTTTATTCATTAAAAAAAATTGATAAGTATAATCTTTCCAACAAGGTAAAAAGAAACACAAATGATACCTTGGAATTTTACATCCCATGGAGCTATTATGAAGTTGCAAATAACAAGGGCGTGTTTAACTCATGCCGGAAAAAATTATTTACATTTTGAGGCAATTGGTGGGAGGTCTGGCAACTGAATGGGCCCCTGTTATACTTTGGCAGAAAGATATTAGGTGCCCCACACTGCCTTGGCAGCAGCTGCCCCAAACTTTGATGCATCCCTCAGCATGTGGTCCTGGACCTTGGAATGTGCCAATCTGCAATACTTGGTCAAGGTCAACTCTTTACACTGAAAGTCAAACAGATTTTGAATGTTTTTCACCTAGTTAATGGTCCTCTGGTGGAGTCAATGTTTGTCTCCGTGTGCATCCTAAGGAACAGTCCGTAGAGCACAAAGTTCTGTGTCATAGAGCTGCTTGGGTTGAACCTTGACAAAAACCACTACATCTCTCTCTCTAGACCTTCTTTACAAGTCACATTCCAAAAGGAAATGAGTGATCGCCTCTTCACCAGTGCAGCTGCTTTGAAGGCAGCATGAAGAATCTGATAGATAGTGCCCTTCTCACAACCAACCAATCTACGCTGCGATGAACTTGTGGTCAAAGGTGTTTTCATTTGCAAATTTTTCCACAAGTTTAAGTCAATACAGAATGGTTCAAATAGTTGGAGCGTTCAACGGTGTTGGGGCCAAACCCATCCTTTGCAACACCGGGGACAAGTAGATTCTGAGTACATAGTGACACTTGTGTTTGTGTATTATGGGATACACAGATAACAAGTTAATATTTTAAAACAGTAGTGAAAGGGTTAAACAAATGTGCTAACACAAGGGAATATTTTGTCTTTGGTGATTAGTCCAAGTAAGCAGTAATTAGTAAAGATGACAATAGGGAGTTTATAAGACAGAAGCAAGGTGACCATACTGGGATAAAGATTAGGAAACAGATAGCAAAGTAGTGAACACAAGATGAATAGTTAACCAGGTAGTCATGAAAAACAGCTGCTAAAGAATTGTGAGAAAGGCGAAGTACAAAAGATAAATGCGTAACCAAAGCTGCAAAATAAGGAAGCAGAACATACCAAGGCTAAGTGAGAAGGAAATAACAACTGCTACATGTATTGTTGGAACATTCTGTTTGAGACTAACTGCATCTGCTGAAAGGTATAAGAATGTGAGCCGTGATCAGACAGTTTGTAGTTGCTGTACAGCATCCATGCAGTTGCCATGTACCATCTATGTAACTGCCACATTTCTGCAATGAAGACTTAAAGAAGACATTGCGTAGTTCCTTGCCTGGTTATTCCTGTTATCGGGGAAACGAGTACCCTACATGTATCGGGGTCTATGCACAGCTTTGTGGCCATCAGAATGAGGGTGGCATTGGGTATGTCCTTGCCAACCCCCCTGTTTATTCAGAGTTTTGTACATGGTGTCCCTGTGGACATGGTCCATCTTTGACTCCCAGATGAAGTGCAAGCTGGCCTGGGTGACTGCGAAGGCATGGCTTCAGAGAATGGGCCAAACCTGAGCCAGGTACAACAACAGTGAGAGTTCCTCACACCTGATGACCAGATTTTTACCTGCACAGGAGAAGCAGCGGTGCTACCATCTGCCTCACTTTAATGAATCACTCCTCCCAAGTTTTAGTGCACACCCCAGCTCCTCTGAACCATATTCCCAGCACTTTCGGACCATCTGTCCTGACAGTGAAGGGGAGAAAGGATCGGTCGGCCCAGTTCCCAAGGAACACAGCCTCACTCTCGCTTCAATTTACATTGGCTTCCAATGCCAGTTCAAACTGGTCACTGATGCTCATGGCTCTGTGTACTGACAGTGGATCTGAGCAGAAAATGGCAACGTTGTCCATGAACAGGTTTTGACCTCCAGGCTTCTGCTGCTTGGAGTAGTCATCCTCAGGTATGCATCCTTTCTGATGGACTTGGTAAAAGGCTCTAAACAACACACAACCAAGGCAGTAGAGAGAGGCAGCCCTGACTGGCTCCAAATCTGATTGGGAAGTTTTCTAATTCCCACGCATTGATTGAGACTACACTACTGATACTGGTGTAGAGCAGTCAGATCCAATTGCAGATACCCTCCCCAAAGCCCATTTTGGATAGCATGTCCCACGTGTAGATGTGTAATATCCTGTCAAAGGCCTTCTCCTGGTTCAGACTGAAGAGGCAGGATTCAACCCTGCCGCACCCCCCGCTACCAACACCACCACCACCCCCACCCCAGTAGTATCCCTGAGGAGCGCAAGGCTCTCAAAGATCTTACAGCCTGGTGCATAGTTGGATTCCCTATGCATCTTTCCTTAGGGATTTAATACCTTTTTAATACCTGTACATCTTTTTTTTCACTAGGGACTTAATTCCTTTCCTTCAGGATTTGCACATGCTACCTGCCAGAACCATACTGTCGTACCTTTCCAGCAGATCCTGGCCAATTAAGTCCCAAAGAGCTGAATGCAATTCAGCCAGTAAGCCATCACTTCTAGGCATTTTATTCTTTTCAAAGAACTTGAGGGCCTTAGTCAGTTCATTTAGAGATAAAGGCTGATGCAGCCTCTCCCTCATGCTGTCAACTCAGACCGCTGTGATCGAGGACAGGAACAAGTGGGAGGCCATGTGATCTGTGGGCTTTGTGACACAAAAGAGTTGGCTGATTCACAGGGTGTCAGACTAGATGAGGAGAATCTTTTTCACTTTGTGGTCATGTCACCATGAAATGTTCTTCCTCAGAAGGCGATGGAGGCAGGGTAATTAAATATCTTTAATATGGAAGTGGATAGATTCCTGGTGGGCAGGGAATCAAGGTCATCAGGAGGACATGTGAAATTCATCACACACAGTTGGCATGATTTTATTGAATGTGAAAACAGGCTTGAGGGGCTGAATTGCATAATTCTTTGTCTATTTCAAATGTTTACAGGTTTCCCAGTCAGTTTCCAAAGCTTCAGGAAACTCATGTTGCTCCAAAAATTTTTGGATTGACTGTGAAAGATGTCAATCAGAGAACCCGCCCACTCTGCCCATTCCCTCCTCTTCCAGAGTTGTTTCAATCTCTATAGGGACTGCAAACCAAATGAAGAGATGGTGAGTGAAGGGGTAGCTTTTATACAAATTGTATCCCATAATTGTTTTTATATTCGTTCACAGGGTGAGGGCATCACTGTCTAGGCAGCATTTATTGCCCATCCTTAATTGCCCAGCAAATAATTAAGAGTCAGCCACATTGCTGTGGGTCTGGAGTCACATGTAGGCCTGATAGTTTCCTTCCCTAAAGGACATTTTTTCCAACAATTGACAATAGATTCACAGTCATCATTAGATTCTTAATTCCAGACATTTATTGAATTCAAATTCCATCCTCTGCATGGCAGGATTTGAACCCAGGTCCCCAGAACATTAGAGATAAAAGGTACTGCAGATGCTGGAGAATCCG
>JAHRHZ010000002.1:3645149-3664740 GCA_024137785.1 Ginglymostoma cirratum
GTGTGTTTATTGGAAGCATTTCCCTTCTGATTTCCAGGCTGAGTTTTATTGATGGTTCATTCCTGAATATGAGAAGGTGAGGTGCAGAGTGTCTGAGGATTCCAATTGATGTCCTGCTGAGGCCCTAAGCTGCTCCCGGTTTTCCAGGTGAAGTGAAACCAGTGCTTTGTATCCCTGAAACATGACTTATGCTCTCCCTGTATTGTTTTCATTGAGATATAAAGGCCAACATTTCATTGCAGGGCAGAGGAGATTACCATGGAGTTGCATTGGGAGAGAGACCCACTGAGGTCTTTCCGGATGAAGAGGACAACTTCACCAATGTGGGCATCTTGGAAAAGGCTTCACCGTGGGGATATAAATCACTCAGAGCTGGCAAGAACTGCAGATGCTGGAGACCCTTCTTCCCAACCCGAAATGTCAACTTTCCTGCTCCTCTGATGCTGCCTGACTTGCTATGTTCCTCCAGCTCCGTACTGTGCTGTCTCTGACTCCAGCATCTGCAGTTCTTGCTATCGACAACATTTCCTTAGACTTTTTATTATTTTCTGTCTCTTGGTATCTATACTCGGGTCTCCAAATCTCTTTGAACCTCCTGTGTTTCTAGGTTTTTCCCGTTTATAAAAATCCTTTTCTGTCCTTGATAGGTTTAAAGTCCTAACATGGAAATCCAATTATCACCATTTTATCTATTTTCTTAAACTGTTCGTGTTTCTTTGTAATTTGCTGTTTTTGTATAGCTCCTCCTTGTCCTGTGCAGCCTCACCACATTTTCCCAGCCTTGTTCCCAGACACCCCACACCCTCCAGCCCCCACTTCTTACTCCTCCCTCCCCCTCGGTGAGGTGCATGCTAACTCTCTGGCTCCCATCCACTCCCTCCCCAACCTTATCGCAACCCCCTTAACCACCTCCCTGACTCTGCTCAACCTCACAGTCCCCAGTAACAGGCAGACCAGTGTTGAATACAGTATTCTAAAATAGAGGGTTGTTTTTCAGACTGGAGGCCCGTGACCAGCATTCACGGGGATCAGTGCTGGATCACTGCTTTTCATCATGTATATAAATGATTTGGATGTGAATATAGGAGGTATGGTCAGTAAGTTTGCAGATGACACCGAAATTGGTGGTATAGGGGATAGGTGAAGGTTATCTCGGAGGGATATTCACCCTCGCAAATCCCTCTCTGACCCTCCATTGCCCCCTTGCTCCCACATGCTCATCCTCTCTTAGCTGACACACACACACTCTCTCACACACATACACACACACACATACATCTCTCCACTGCACTCATAATCCCAGCCTCTTACTCCAGTGTCCCAACCAATCTACCTCATCTCCCTCTGCCTCCTTGCTTCCCCCCTGCCCTCGTTCTATCTCCCCCTCCACGCCTACCGGTCCCACTCTCCTCTCCTCCAAACCCCTCTCTCCCCTTTTCTTCCTCTCCCCCTCTCCTGTCCCTTTCCTTCTCCACCACTACTGTCCTCCTCTACTTTCCCATTCTCTGTCTCCTCCCCATCTCCTCTCTTATCTCTACCGCACATGTATGCTTCCCCATTTCTGCTCTCCACCTCCTGCTCCCACCTCTGCCTTCCACCTTGTGTGACACATCCTAGTGTGTTTTCCTGCCCCCATCCCCTGACACCTGTCAACCCCTCAATCCCACTTGTCCCCAACTTGCACCTCAACATCAATCCCTACTTGTCTCTGAAGCCCCACTAATAGGCATGGCTTCTTCTGACATTGGCCCTCCAACCTCCACAATGTTACTCCGCTCACACAGTGCACTCTTCCCTAGCTGCCTGCTAATGCCTATCTCCCCTCATCTTTCCTCTCCTCCTTTCCCTTCTGTCTCTCTGCCATCCCTTCTCTGTCACCCTCGATCTGGGAGTTTATTTCTGTTTTGTTGACTGAAGTTGTTCTCCTGTCTTTCTCCTTCCTGCAGGCCTGGCTGCTCAGAACCACTGTTTAGTAACTCTCATTATCTCGGTTTGTGGTCAGCTCGCCAATGTAAGAATAGCAGTGACGAATCTCAAATTCCTGAGACAATCTTTTTCCAATTTGTGATTTGTTTCTTGATAGTGATGGTTGTCTTTCTGAGATCACTTCCTGTTACCACCTGACTGATTTCCTCTGGCTTGACCCAATGCTGCTTCACTTCTAAGTAGCTTCACAGCTTATGTTTGTGTGATAATCTGAGATGATACTAATTCGGGAAAAGTCAGATCCCAGACTGCACTCTGAATTGACAGACCATAAGTGTTTTTATTTTTATTGTTAGTTTACCATGGCAGTCAGTCAGAGTCATAGAGAAGTCCAGCGCAGAAACAGACCCTTCAGTCCAAAAGAGTCCTTGTCGACCAGATATCCTAAATTAATCTAGTCCCATTTGTCACTATTTGATCGATATCTGTCTAAACCCTTACTAATCATGTATCCATCCAAATGTTGCATTTGTACCAGCCTCCACCACTTCCTCTGGCAGCTCATTCCATATACCACCATCCTTGGTGTGAAAAATTTGCCCCTTAGGTCCCTACTAAATCTTTCCCGTCTCACCTTAAATCTATGCCATCTCGTTTTGGACTCCCCTACCCTGGGATAAAGACTGCGGCTATTCACCCTATCCATGCCCCTCATGATTTTATAAAACTTCTATAAGGTCACCCCTCAGCCTCTGATGCTCCAGGGAAAATAGCCCCAGCCTATTCAGCCTCTCCGTCTAGCTCAAACTCTCCAAACCTAGCAACATCCTCATAAATCTTTTCTGAACCCTTTCAAATTTCACAACATCTTCCTATAGTAGGGGGACCAGAATTACACACCGTATTCCAAAAGTGGCCTAACCAATGTCCAGTACAGCCTCAACATGACTTCCTAACTCCTATACTCAACGCACTGACCAATAAAGACAAGCATACCAAACATCATCTTCACTATCCTGTCTACCTGCGACTCCACTTTCAAGGAACTGTGAACCTGCACTCCAAGGTCTCTTTGTTCAGCAACACTCCCCAGGACCTTACTATTAAGTGTGTAAGTCCTACCCTGAGGTGCCTTCCCAAAACGTACCACCTCACATTTATCTAAATTAAACTCCATCTACCACTCCTCGGCCCATCTAATCAAGGTCCTGTTATGCTCTAAGGAGCCTTCTTCGCTGTCCACTACACCTCCAATTTTGGCATCATCTGCAAACTTACTAACCAAAGCTCCTATGTTCACATCCAAATCATTTGTATAAAAGACAAAAAGCAGTGGACCCAGCACCGATCCTTGTGGCACACTACTGGTCACAGGCCTCCAGTCTGTAAAGCAACCTTCCACCACCACCTTCCATCTCCTACCTTCCAGCCAGTTCTGTATCAAAATGGCTAGTTCTCCCTGTATTCCATGTGATCTAACCTTGCTAACCAGTCTACCATGAGGAACTGTGTCGAATGCCTCACTGAAGTCCATTTAGATCACATCCACTGTTCTGCCTTTACCAATGCTCTTCGTTACTTCTTCAAAAAACTCAGTCAAGTTGGTGAGACTCGATTTCCCACGCACAAAGCCATATTGACTATCCCTAATCAGTCCTCGCCTTTCCAAATACATGTAAATCCTGACCCTCAGAATACCCTCCAACAACTTGCCCATCAGCGATGTCAGGCTCACTGGTCTATAGTTCCCTGACTTTTCCTTACCACCTTTCTTAAATAGTGACATCACGTTAGCCAAATCTCCAGTCTTCCGGCAACTCACCTGTGGCTATCAATGATACAGATATCTCAGCAAGGGGCCCAGCAATCACATCCCTAGCTTCCCACAGAGTTCTGGAGTACACCTGATCAGATTCCAGGGATTTATCCACCTTTATGCATTTTAAGACATCCAGCACCTCCTCCTCTGTAATGTGGACATTTTTCAAGACGTCACTATTTATTTCCCCATGTTGTCTAGCTTCCATATCCTTGACCACAGTAAACACTGATGCAAAATACTGGTTTACTATCTTCCCCATCGCCTGTGGTTTCACATAAAGGCAGCCTTGCTGATCTTCAAGGGGGCCCATTCTCTGCATAGTTACTCTTTTGTCACTGCACCTCTAAACAAGAGGCTGTTTGTGTACTTTTTACAAAGGTTTTTTGCACACTAAGGGATAAAAAAGCTATTTTGAACTTTGTAAGTACTGTTTGAAGTCTTATTCTGAATATCAGAAATAAAGATTCAGTCCTTTTACCCTCAGCAACAACCTTGCAGATACTCAAATCCACTGAAGAGTCACCATGGTTCTACTTGAAGTTTCTTGTTCAGTTGGCTTAGATATATTTGCAGCAATCCTCTGCATTCACTGAATATCTGATTTGATTTCATGAAAAGCAATAACAATCCATAAATTGTGTTCCTTAATCCTATCCATTCATCGTACAATATCTTCTTCTGTGGCACCTTAAAACCTTCTCTTTCAGGAATGTTTCTCTTATTGGGACTTCTTTTCCAATGCACTGACTTCTGAAGACTGCTAAACTGCAATGCTGATGTTCCAGGTCTTTTCAATATGAAAAAAAACACTCACTAACCTTTTGAACATTTCTGTCCTTGTAAAAAGACATTGTTTCCATCTCTGGCTCCCTGTCTCATATGACACCTTATTGCTAGGCAAAAGCTCATTTTATGCCCCCTCTCTTGCCCCTTATTTTCTAAATCACTGAACTATTCACCCTCAGGGACTTTTCAAAATAATATCTCATTTATTTGCATCTAAACTCACTTTGAGACAACCTATTACCACTGTCAGGACTAGTCTAAAATTAAACTAAAACTATTTCCTTCCCTCTGAACAGACACAATATAAAAATACAATAAAACGTAAAGATATGCATGGTTCCAAAGATTCCAAATAATAACATGTCAAGAAACATCCTCCCATTAGACCATGGCCATAAACACAATGATAAAGTTACACAAAGACCTGTGCAAATGGAAGAACTTACTTAACAGTCAGAAAATTGCAACTGTAAACAAAGACACGGTATTTTATTGACCACAATTAAACAATATAACATTCACAATTCACTTCAGTATTGCACGTAATTAAATGATAACCAATTATTGAAAAATAAACTCAGTGCTACACTTCACTTTTAAAACATTCCATGACAATGATTCCATCTCTCCCTGGGAAAAAGCACTCTGCATGGCCATCTGAAGAAAAAAAAATTCTTCTCAACTCCATCTTAAAGTGTGAGCCTCCCCCACAGAGGGAAATGTCCATTCATTCCCTCAATGTGTTTCTATCGGATCACCCCTCATTCTTCTAAACGCCAATGGATTTAGGCCTAACGTGTTCAGTCTTTCCTCATAAGACAAGGCCTTCATCCAGGAATGAATTGAACTTTCATGGATGAATTTGAACTCTGAATCGCTGCATCATTAATCCAGTACTGTATCAGCTGTTGGCAGCTATCCCTGGAGACATGTTTTTTGAAATATCTTTCAATGTCTTTTGTTTCACAGATTTTACCTGA
This sequence comes from Ginglymostoma cirratum, assembly GCA_024137785.1. Classification (NCBI taxonomy): domain Eukaryota; kingdom Metazoa; phylum Chordata; class Chondrichthyes; order Orectolobiformes; family Ginglymostomatidae; genus Ginglymostoma; species Ginglymostoma cirratum. The sequence continues at coordinate 3,650,664 of JAHRHZ010000002.1, forward strand.
AGACCCCAGCCTTTCCTAAAAGTGTGCATTAGAATTTGAAGTCAGTCCCTTCAGCAAAAGAGAAGAGAGAGGGTTGAAGGAAATCATGTTTTCTTTTCTCGTTTTACAGAAGGATTGCACTGTACTACACCAGAGAATACAGAGAGGATAGACACTACAGATCCTGACCATCACCCAAGGAACAACTGCATAATTCTGGGAAACCATCCAATCCCTTTACAGTATTGCTAGACATAGAGAAGGTTGGGTAGTGAAACCATCATCTGGAAATCAATCAGGTCAGTGGATCTTTGTCAATTCATCAGATCTGAAACTGGTCAATGGTGTGGAGCCTTCCATCAGTACCAGCCTTTCTGAAGGTTCGGCTGTGGGTGATCAGTCAGGGTGAAGCTGGGAAGAAGTGTGGGTGGCTCTAAGTGTGGTGAGAGTTCCAATCGTTCATCGAGCCTCATGAACCACTGACTCATTCCTACAGGTGAGAACTGTCCAAGTATGAGGAGGGCTCCATAGGCTTATCAGATCCCCGACACAAGGTGTATCTGTTGAACAGACAGATGGAAGAGAAACCATTCAAATGTGAGGTTTGTAATCAAGACTTTACAAGGTCATCGACGCTTGTGAAACACCGACGTGTGCACACTGGGGAGAAACCTTTCACATGTGAAGTGTGCAAAAAATCATTCACGCAGTCATCAAATCTCCACAATCACCAACGTATTCACACAGGGGAGAAACCATTCACCTGTGATGTGTGTGACAAGTCCTTCTCCGAGTCATCCCACCTCCGTGTTCACCGACGCATTCACACAGGGGAGAAACCATTCACCTGTCAGGTGTGTAACAAATCATTCTCAGATTCATCGACCCTCCGCAGACACCAACGTATTCACACAGGGGAGAAACCATTCACGTGCGGTGTATGCCGCAAATCTTTTTCATATTTATCAACACTCCGTGTACACCAACGCATTCACACAGGGGATAAAGCATTCACATGCGAAGTGTGCAACAAATCATTTTCTCAGTCATCAAATCTCCACACACATCAACACACTCACACAGGCAAGAAGCCATTCATGTGCAAAGTGTGTGACAAAACATTCTCTACATTATCGAACCTTCGGGAACATCAACGCATTCACACAGGAGAGAAACCATTCATGTGTGGGGTGTGTGGCAAGCCATTCTCGCAGCTATCGAATTTCCTCATTCATGAACGCATTCACACAGGAGAAAAACCATTCAAGTGTGAAATGTGTAGCAAAGCCTTCACACGGTTATCAAGCCTCCTGGTCCATCAGAAGATCCATACACCAGACAAACCCTTCAAATGTTGTGTTTGTGATAAAGCTTTTGTGACATCCACAAGGCTGCTGACACACCAGAGGATTCACACAGGGGAGTAACCCATGAAGTAGAGATGCAGAATTGAGTCTTCACAAACTAAATGAATCAGCTCCTCCTTCAAACACAGATATAAACTGTTGATGTGCAATGTTTCTGATAAGGCTTTAAGTCCCTTCTCAAGTCTCCTGATGTAGTAGAGGATCCGTACCAGTGTGCAACCATTCAGGTGTGAGGTGTGTGAGAAACCTTGCACTTAGGGCTTCTCTTGTGTGATAGCCTCAATCAGTGTAAGCTCTGTATTGAAGTTATTGGACCTTATGGAACATCAATGCATCTACGTGGGACACAAACCCTTCCAGTGTGACATGTGCCAGGATTGTTTCACCTCCTCCTCATTCACCAGACACGGACTTGGTGCTGGGTCACCTGCTTATGTCGCACTGAGAGCTGTCATTCCAAAGGACTGTCAGTCTCAAACTTTTCCCATCATCACTCCAGTCATTTTAAGGATGTCAGTTTAATCTTTAACTGGATCATCAAACATCACCAAATGAAGACATCAATATAGAAGCTGTTGCTTGTGCACAGATATCACTGTGTCTCTGGGAGGGTTTCCTCAGCCACAGGAAGTGGGTGATTCAGGAGAATGTGTGTCTGGATTATCCCTGCTGTGGACAAGAGGGATACAAGCTACTCATCAGAAGATATGTTACATTGTTACCTTCTGAGTGTCTGCTGTATTGCAGCTTCAGAGAAGAGGAGAACAAATTTAATTTGGCTTGAATTTCTTCTCAATGCAACATGTTATGAAGCTGAATAAAAACTGAAAGAACTGTGGATGCTGTAAATCAGGAACAAAAACAAGGGTCACTGGACCCGAAACATTAACTCTGTTTTTCCTTCACAGATGCTGCTAGACCTGCTGAACTTTTCCTGCAACTTTATTTTTGTTCATGTTATGACGGTGTGTCATTTAATCGTTTTTATGAACTTGAGTTGAAAGATTGTGGACTCACCTAGATTGACCTATTACAGCAAAAACAATGAAAATTGATGTTAGAATTTTGTCTTCAAGCCAGGTATTTCTTGGAAACCACATTGTCCCAGAATTGGGCTTGGTCGCCTGAACTCACTTTAGGGAAAGCTCGTTCAGGTCTTGATTTTATTACTATTCTGTTTAATTAGTGTTTGCAGGCTTTATGTTTGGAATTTTATTTGGAGAAAGCCTGCTCCAGAAGAAGCTGCCCAGCTTGTGTCTCCTGTTTCTGAAGTACCTTTGTTGTCAGCTCGAGGTGAAAGCTGATTCTTCTTCTGGGCGAGTGACAGAAATAATATTGAGAAGTTCGATTTCCTCGGCATGTTGCATCTGCCAGATTGACAAACTTCAGAACACTCTACATGTCAGCCTGTTTTATCTGAATGAATCGCCCCCTTTGAACATAAAGTGTCTTTTATTAAAGTGAATGTCTGCAGAGAAATACATTTTCTTCCCTTTGCCTGAAGTGTGTGTGTGCATTTTGTGTTAGTTGGAGGGATAAAACTTTCTATATTCACATTATAAACTGTGGCTGTTCAACCTATTTTGTATCCCCATTGAATGGGTTTCATTTTATAATGAATGAATAATGCTATGATTAATCATAAAACTTGGATGATTCAAAGCCTAGCATCGAAAAAGTTTGGGATTGTCTGTATTGGGAATGGGGTAGAATCTTTGTCAAGTTGTGACTCTGGAGCAGTAAGACAAAAGCAACATTGCAGTGCACTATTCTCATGTGGTTATAACAAAACTAATTCAGAAATTACCTTTCCTTTGGATTTTTAGATCTTGCAGTGTTCTGAGAAATTCCAAGTCTGTGAGAAACGTTCAAAAGAAACTAACACTGAAGTTTAGTCGAATATGTGAACAGATATTTAACATTATTATCTAATATTGTTGCTAGTCAAAGACAGAATGCTCTTTCTACAAGTATACAAAATGCAGAGAGTGAATCTGCAGCATTTAGTTTTGTTATCTTTGATATAAAGTCAATGTGGAACTATATCACAGTTCCCCTGTCAGAATTCCAATGCACTGTTTCACAGGCACTCCCTACATCTGAAACCAGTTATCACTATAACTTTTCTGTCTGCCTTGGTATTAAGGGAGTGGATATGAAGGTGTATCTGGGGAAACAGCCAAGGTAAGAGAGGGAATGGTTTTAGTGGGGTCTCAGAGGACATGTGGAGTGAGGGTGGGTTTGAATAAATCAATCACTGCAGAAATGTTGTGGTGAATGGATGGTCAAAGGTCTGGACAGTTAGACTTTTGAGAGTGAAGCTATCAGTGAATTGAGGAATGGTTTTTTTCCAGGGAGGAAAAAGGAGGAGGTAGTGCTGGAATGTTGAAGGGGAATGTGGGTACTGAGTAATCCATGGAAGTGATCAGAGTTAGCCTTCTCTGTGATTGATACAATGAAGGGGGTGAGGCTGGGTGACATGGCAAAGTCAAAGAGGTCGCCAGGAAGCTGGCTCAGGGAAATCACTGAAACTGAGATTCAGGACAAGCAAGGAAACTTCAGGGAAGACATACAGTTGATACTTTGAAGTATTAATTTCTGACACACATAAAGCATAGCCTGATCTTGTCAGCTCATTCTTGCAATTGCTGGAATTGATCCAATTGGGTTATATTTGAAAAGAAAAGAGGCCAGTGCCTTATCCATTAGGTCACTGGACTATATAAAATGGGTGTTTGGTGATTGTAACGTAACCCTTTGCCTCTATGTTATCGCTGCCAGATTTGATGCCTTTTTGTGGGCAATTAATACTAGCCCAGCCTGCAGTCCTGTTATGCATGGTCTGAGTAGATAGGGAGAATCTGTTACCACTCAGAAAGGAATCAAGACTAAAAGGCATGGATTTAAAGTGACTTGCAAAAGAGGCAAATGTAACACAAGAAAACACCCTTTCACTCAGCAAGTACGTAAGGAATGGAGTGCATTGCCTGGAAATGAGGTGGAGGCAGGTTCAACTGAGGCATTCAAGAGGGCATTGCATCATTTTTTTGAATATTCTTTTATTTATTCACAAGGAAGTGGGCATTACTGGTTGGGCCAGCATTCATTGCATATCCCTAGTTGCCCTTGAGAAGGTGGTGGTGAGCTGCCTTCTCGAACCACTGCAGTCCATGTGCTCTAGGTTGATGCACAATGCTCTCATGGAGGGAATACCAGGATTTTCACCAGCAGCACTGAAGGAACGGTGATATATTTCCAAGTCAGGATGGTGAGTGGCTTGGACAGGAACTTGAAGGTGGTAGTTTTTCCATGTATCTGCTGCCTGTGTCCTTTTAGATGGAAATGGTTGTGTGTTTAAAAGATGACGTTGGAAGGAGTTTTCATGAATTTCTGCGGTGCATTTTGTAGATGGTACACACCACTGCTATTGAGTGTTGGTGGTGGAGGGAGTGGGTGCTTGTGGATGTAGTACCAATCAAGTGGCTGCTTTATCTTGAATGGTATCAAGCTTTTTGAGTGCTGTTGGAGCTGCACTCATCCAGGCAAATGGGGAGTATTCTATCACACTCCTGACTTGTGCCTTGTAAGTGATGGACAGACTTTGAGGAGTCAGGTGGTGAATTACGTGCTGCAGTATTCCTAAACCCTAAACTGCTCTTGTAGCCACTGTGTTTATGTGATAGTCCAGTTGAGTTTCTGGTCAATGTAACTCTCAGGATGTTGATTGTGGGGGATTCAGTGATGGTGCCACCTTTGAATGTCAAAGGGCAGTGGTTGGATTGTCTCTTACTGGTGATGGTCATTACCTGGTACTTGTGTGGCGCGAATGTTACTTGCCGTCTGTCGGGCCAAGCATTGGTATTTATCCCAACCTTGCTGCTCTGAGTGCTGCCCTCTGTCTGAGTGATGTCCCAGTCCAGGTACTGACCCCCTGCTCTGACTGCTGTCCCCTGCTCTGAATGCTGCCCTCCCCCACTGCGAATGCTGCCTCCCCTACCCCGCTCCAAATGCTGCCCCCCCGCTCTGAATGATCCCCCCACCACTCCAAATTGTGTGGCCTCCCGCTCTGACTTCTGCGCCCGCTCTGAGTGCTGCCATCAAGCATTGACATTATGGCCACCAGGGTGCAATCCTGATTGGTCACTCTGATCCCTCCCCCAAAGTTTGTGATAACAATCCAGAGAAATGTTGTTCACTTCTTGTGGGACATGTAGCTGTCCTGGATCCTTGCTGATTTACTGACTCTCCTCCTTAGGGAGAATGCTCATGACTTACTGTGCCTTAACATTGCCCGAGTGTCAATGTCCTGTCTCCAAATATTGCCAGAATGCCTTTACATCGAGCACCCCCTCGATAATGTGCCCTGACATATCTCCCACCAGATGCATAGCCTCAGTTATGATGCGCAACTCCTGTTTGGAGCTCTCAATTGTCTTTTCAGCTGTTTGCAGGAGCTGTCCATCTTTTCCCAGAAACTGATTGTCATCTGGATCATGGCTGCCTCATACCTGAGCTCTGTCCCATCAGCAGTGACACTGCTGCTCAGGAATCTACACCTTCATCCATATGGGGTCAGGTGGCTAGCAGGAGAGAGGGGGAATTGGCTGCTGTGGTCACCAGAGTCGGGAACATGCTGAGCATCAACATGACAGCAGAGGAATGAGCTGGATGACCATCCCTGTTGTGTATCTGTGGATGTCCAGCTCAGAGCTAATGCCACCCAGAGCCTTAGAAACATGGTACTCAGCCGTGACTGCATTCATGATACCAAGTTTGGAGTCCAGACTGAACTGAAGTTGAGCTCCCTCGTTGAAATTCCCTTTGTATCATTATACCCAGCATGGAGAGCTTAGCTCTGGGCCTCGACTGTTTCTCATTGTTTGCTTAGCCACTTCAGTGCCGTATGGGTGTTAGTTTACCATGATTATAAACCAGTACGTGCCTTTACAGTGTTAATGGAAATTTATTCATCTTGTGGGACTGTATAACCAGAGAGAGAAAATATTTAACCTTTATTTTAAGTGGAAGCTAAGAGGAGTAAGTTGTTTTTAACATTTAGTTCAAAAGCTTTTAGGCCATTCAATATTTCCTCCTAAAGAAAGTTGATTGATGAGAACTTTGAAAGAAATAAGTTACCTCAATGTAAATGCATAGTTTGTGAAATTGCAAAATTATGAGTGTTTGTTTAGAATTTTGCAGATTATTAAAACACTGAGAAAGTTAAAGTTAGCAGTTGTGTGAGTGGTCAAGGTAAAAGGCCCCACAGCTCACAGGACTGAAGCTGAACAGCAAAAGCAAAGAAGCATGCTTTTATTTCAGTGAGAGACTGGCATGTTTAAACAAGATTAAATAAAAATCATCATCACCCAAGGAACAACGACACAACTGTGGGAAGACATCCAGTCCCTTCACAGCGCTGCTCAAAACAGAGAAGGTCGGCCAGTGAAACCATCATGTGGAAATCGGTCGGATCTTTGTGATGACATCACCAATGCTGAGGGATTATGATGTCAGCAATGGAGCCACCCTGCAGTGTGATGTCAGTGACACAGGACTTGGAGTAACCCCCATGAAGTGAGGGCAACTCGTTGGGTTTGGATCCAGAGTGTTAACACAAACTGAACAACACTGTACACAGATTGAGAAAGAGAGTCTGGAATAACGTCTTTAATTGTAAGCTTTTCAAATAGTACTTGTTTGGGAGGGAGACGTGATGGTGGCCTCTATTCAGAAGCCATTTCAAAGCTTTTTTCAAACCACTTCTAGCTGCTCCAAGGTATTTGTAAATGATGTTACTTCATTTGTAGGGATATCATTTGGCAGGAAGTACAAAGCAAGGGAAGCAGATGTACATCATTGACACACTGATGACAGCTGCAGTCTCTGAAGGAAATCAGTGCTTCGACAGAATATGAAATATTCCAGATTCAACAAGGAGCAACAGCACAACACGCTCTGGAAACCATCAACCCAGCATTGAATCTGACAGACAGGCTTCTTGCTCAGATGAAACAAATTTCACCAAGAGATGCAACTCTTCCAAGAAGTTACAGGAAATTGTGATGAAAAACCTTTGTTGCTGTAAAAGAGTATTGGACAAACAGAGATGAGCTGATTGCCCAAGATGGCATCTTGTACAAATGGAGTAGGCCATTTTCCCTGAAAGAGATAAGAGATGCCAAAACACATCCTACCACAAACTGTCAAGGAATCGAATCTAGAATTATAGAATCCCTAAAGTGCAGATAGAGACCATTTGGCCAACTGGACCTGCACTGACCATCTGAAGAGCATCCCACCCCAATAAACACGCCTCTGCCACCCAATCCAATCTATGTAACCCCGCAAATCCCATGGCTAACTCACATAGCTTATACATCCCTCGATGCTACCAGGCAATTTAGCATGGCTAATCCACCTAAACTACACATCTTTGGTCTGTGGGAGGAAATAAGGCAGCAGTGCTAACCACAGTGCCATTGTGCTGCCCTGTTATCTAGCTTGAGGAAGGTCAGAGAAATGCTCTACTCGCCAAATGTGAGCAATGAGATGAAGGACCACATCAGCCAGTGCAGTGCTTGTAACAAACATCACACTAAACAAGATAAACTGCTGCTCTTGACTTGTGACATCCCAGACAGCCCATAGATGAAGCTTGGAGAAACCCTAAACAATAGAACTTTGCTGAGTGAATGAAAGCAGAATGGTCCCTCAGATTGAAGACAATCCCCCTTAAGATGTCCATTCTAACTAACACGAGGGACTTTACCACCTTTCACAGCTTCAGGAATCGAGACACAAAGACAACACTGACGCCAGCAGCTCTAACTAGTTACCATTTTAAATCAAATCAAACTTTCGGGTTTCCTGGATTTGGAAAAGAATAGATTCAAACAATCCTTTCTCAGGAAATGTTCTGCTTCCTATGGACTGGAAGTTATAAACATTGATGGAGAAAGTAGCCCAGCTCACTGTGACATTGACTAATAGATTGTGTATACCACTCTTATTGCAGGAACCTAAGTGTTTCAGTGAATAAGAACACACCAGGCTGACAAACCAGCGTTTTTCAGTTCAGTTAAAATTTGTTGTGAAAAAAATCTTGAATTCTTGGGAGTGTAAAGTGAACATATCACACCACTATTACATCAAGATACGATGGGCTGAGGGAATTTAGGTCTGTAGAGACTCACCACCACCACCACCACCTCTCTCCCCATATTCAGGATCGTAGTCCTCCCAGACAGGAGAGTACAAACATTTCCCATGGTATTGGTCAAACACCTAGAATCATAGAATCATAGAATCCCTACAGTGTGGAAACAGGCACTTCACCCCAACAAGTCCACACCAACCCTCAGAGCATCCCATCCAGACCCATTCCCCCTTTGACGCACCTAATCTATACATTCCTGAACACTTTGGGCAATTTAGCATGGCCAATCCACCTAGCCTGCACATCTTTGGACTGTGGGAGGAAACCGGAGCACCCAGAGGAAACCCACGCAGACACGGGGAGAATGTGCAAACTCCACACAGACAGAGAGGGTCTGACTATAATTCATGTCCCAACTAAAGCAGGGTCTGATCCTCCCCATCCTCACTCCTGAGAGAGAGTTGGCTCACTTTACTAACACACACACATATCAGGGAAACTCTCTCAGAATACCACGTACAGAGTTTCTTTAAGATCCCTGTGCGTAAGTCTGGCTCCCAATTCCGATAGTCGGACACGACACTAAACTTCGGTGACAAAAGATGGACCTTGTTTCCACCATACAAATGCACCGATGTTTACAGAGATCCAGTGATCACGTGAGCCCCTCAACCAATCAGTTTCCATTCCTTGAAGATCCTCTTCCCTCCAGTGAGTTGGACAGTCCTTTCTAATTCCTAATTCCGTGCCCTTTGGCCCTCCGTTCACCACAATGTTTCTGTAGTTGTCAATTTGGTTTAATCACTCCCTCATATCCAACTTCGACACTTTTATTCCCAAAGTTCCCCTCCCTTCCAGGTCATCTCCTTGCTTCTGAAGTTCAAGACATGAAGATTTGCTTCTGCATTGACAACCAGATCTGACTGGGCCATGTAAACGCTAGTAGTCCTGCTTCCCTATCAAAACTAATCATTACTCCAGGACCACCCTGAAGAAGAAAGAGAATCCACAACCTCCACCCCAACCTCCCAAACAAACTATGTCCTTGTGGAGGTTATGTTTCTGTTGTACAAAGCTCTATTTAGACCCTAGTTGGTTAACGGTGTTCAGTTCTGGGCACCGCACCTCAGGAAGGATATATTGGCCTTGGAGGGAGCACAGGATAGGTTCATCAGAATGTTCCTGCGACTAAAAGGGTTAAGTTATGAGAACAGGTTTCACAGACTGGGAATGAAGAAAATTAAGGGATAATGTAATTGAAGTGTTTAAGATAATTAAACAAGTTGGAGAGAAATTCCTGTGGTGGGAGAGTCCAGAACAAGAGGCAGAGCATTAAAATTACAGCAAGGCTGTTCAGGGTGACGTCAGCAAACACTTCTTCACAAAAAAGGGATTGGAAATCTGGAATTCTCTCCCAACAAAAATCTGTTGAAGCTGGAGGTCAAATTTCAAAACTCAGATTTGATAGATTTATTGTTAGATAACTGGATTAAGGGTTAGAGATGAGGCAGGTAGATACGGTTAAGCTATGGATCAGCCATAATCTAAATGAATAATGTAACAGGCTCAAGGGATTACTCCAGTTCCTACATTCCTTAAAACAGACTATCACACAGCCTTGCTTGACAGGTGTCTGGATTTTGAGGTTTTCTAGTTCCGCTCTCCCAATCAAGACAGCAATAATTGTTGTCAAGGAATTGCAAGATTGTGAAGATGATTTTACCCTTATCCTGACAAGACTAAAACCATTTTAAAGCAACAGAGTACTTGAATAGAAAGTCCAGAAAATTCATTAAAAAGTAAAAGTATCTTAAACTTCAGGTAATGACTTACCAGCTCTTTTGATGTTCTTTCCAGTAATGATTTGATCACAGTTGATGTGGTTTCTCTCACACTGATGTACAATTTTCATGTGATGTACAGAAGCCTTTTTTCTCTTCAATGCAGGGTTTGACTTCCAGAATCATTGATTGCTTCAGCATAAAAAAGCTTAACGAAGATCTGTTCATAATCTCTTTCTGACCTTCACATCATTTTGCAGGCAGCACTGACCTGGCCTAATCACTGGTTCTGAATGTTCCTGGCTTAATTTGATTTTTTTTTTGTAGTTACGATCAATAAGACAACTTGTGGCAATGAACTAAGTCCCATTAACACTGCAAAAAAAAAATTCACTCTCACTGATAGCAATAGCATTCTATACAAAACCCCATTCAGTCCCACTGATATCATTTTCATTTTTCATAAAACCCCAAATATTCCCACTAATCCCACATTCACTTTATAAAACATCCCAATCACTCCCAGTAATCACATGTTCATTTTACATAAGATCCCATTCACTTCCATTGATCCCTTGTGTAAGGATCCATTGAGGGGAGAGCTGTAACAAGCAAAAGATGAGAAATAACAAAGCCTGCAGGTTCGATGGTATTCAAACTGAGGCCTTCAAAGCTGGGGGAGTTTTGCTCACATCAAAGTCAGATTACATGGAATCCAGGGCAAGCTAGTCATTTGGATACAAAATTGCTTGAAAGTAAGAGACAGAGAGTGGTGATGGAGGATTTTTTTTGGACTGGAGGCCTGTGACCAGAGATATGCTGCAATGATCAGTGCTGAGTCCACTGCTTTTTTGTCATTTACATAAATGATTTGAATGTGAACATAGGAGGGGTGCTGAGCAAGTTTCCAGATGACACCAAAATTGGTGGTGTAGTGGACAATGAAAGATGTATCAGAGATAAAAGGTACTGCAGATGCTGGAGAATCCGAGATAACAAGCATGGGGCTGGATGAACACAGCAGGTCAAGCAGCATCATAGGAGCAGGAAAACTTGACGTTTCGGGCCTAAACCCTTCATCAGAAATGGGGGAGGGGAAGAGGGTTCTGAAATAAATAGGGAGAGAGGGGGAGGCGGATAGAGGATGGATAGAGGAGAGGATAGGTGGAGAGGAGGCAGACAAGTCGAAGAGGCGGGGATGGAGCCAGTAAAGGTGAGTGTAGGTAGCGGGGTAGGGAGGAGATAGGTCAGTCCAGGGAGGACGGACAGGTCAAGGGGGCGGGATGATGTTAGTAGATAGGAGATGGGGGTGTGCCTTGAGGTGAGAGGAAAAACAGGTTAGGGAGGTGGAGATGAGCTGGTCTGGTTTTGGGATGCGGTTGGGGGAGGGGAGATTTTGAAGCTTGTGAAATCCACATTGATGCCATTGGGCTGCAGGGTTCCCAGGCTGAATATGATTTGCTGTTCCTGCAGCCTTCGGGTGGCATCACTGTGGCATTGTAGGAGGCCAAGGATGGACATGTCATCTGAGGAATGGGAGGGGGAGTTGAAATGGTTCGCGACTGGGAGGTGCAGTTGTTTGTTGCGAACTGAGCGCAGGTGTTCTGCAAAGCGGTCCCCAAGCCTCCGCTTGGTTTCCCCGATGTAGAGGAAGCCACAACGGGTACAGCGGATGCAGTATACCACATTGGCAGATGTGCAGGTGAACATCTGCCTGATGTGGAAAGTCTTCTTGGGGCCTGGGATTGGGGTGAGGGAGGAGGTGTGGGGGCAGGTGTAGCACTTCCTGCAGTTACAAGGAAAAGTGCCGGGTGTGGTGGGGCTGGAGGGGAGTGTGGAGCGGACAAGGGAGTCGCGGAGGGAGTGGTCCCTCCGGAAGCAGATAAGAGTGGGGAGGGAAAAATGTCTTTGGTGGTGGGGTCTGATTGCAGATGGCGGAAGTGTCGGAGGATGATGCGTTGGATCCGGAGGTTGGTGGGGTGGTATGTGAGGACGAGGGGGATTCTTTTTTGGTTATTGTTGCGGGGACGGGGCGTGAGGGATGTGTTCTGGGAAATGCGGGAGACACGGTCGAGGGCGTTCTCGACCACTGTTGGGGGAAAGTTGCGGTCCTTGAAGAATGAGGACATTTGAGATGTGCGGGATTGGAATGTCTCATCCTGGGAGCAGATGCGGCGGAGGTGAAGGAATTGGGGAAAATCCACAACCTCATCACCTCAGGTGACCTCCCACCCACCGCCTCCAACCTCATCGTTCCCCAACCCCGCACCGCCCGCTTCTATCTCCTCCCCAAAATCCACAAACCTGAATGCCCTGGTTGACCCATTGTTTCCGCCTGCTCCTGCCCCACCGAACTCATCTTCACCTACCTAGACTCCATTTTCACCCCCTTGGTCCAGGAACTCCCTACCTACGTCCGTGACACCACCCACGCCCTCCACCTCCTCCAGAACTTCCAATTCCCAGGTCCCCAACACCTCATTTTTACTATGGACGTCCAGTCCCTATATACCTGTATTCCCCATGCTGATGGCCTAAAGGCCCTCCGCTTCTTCCTGTCCCGCAGAACGGACCAATCCCCCTCCACCGACACCCTCATCCGCCTAGCCGAACTCGTCCTCACCCTCAACAACTTTTCTTTCAATTCCTCCCACTTCCTACAGACAAAGGGGGTGGCCATGGGTACCCGCATGGGCCCAAGCTATGCCTGCCTCTTTGTAGGTTACGTGGAACAATCCCTCTTCCGTACCTACACTGGCCCTAAACCCCACCTCTTCCTCCGTTACATTGATGACTGCATCGGCGCCGCCTCGTGCTCCCACGAGGAGCTCGAACAGTTCATCCAATTCACCAACACTTTCCACCCCAACCTGAAGTTCACCTGGACCATCTCTAACACTTCTCTCTCCTTCCTGGACCTCTCTGTCTCCATCTCGGGCAACCACCTCGAGACAGATGTCCATTTCAAGCCCACTGACTCCCACAGCTACCTGGAATACACCTCCTCCCACCCACCCTCCTGCAAAAATGCCATCCCCTATTCCCAATTCCTTCGCCTCCGCCGCATCTGCTCCCAGGATGAGACATTCCAATCCCGCACATCTCAAATGTCCTCATTCTTCAAGGACCGCAACTTCCCCCCCACAGTGGTCGAGAACGCCCTCGACCGTGTCTCCCGCATTTCCCGGAACACATCCCTCACGCCCCGTCCCCGCAACAATAATCAAAAAAGAATCCCCCTCGTCCTCACATACCACCCCACCAACCTCCGGATCCAACGCATCATCCTCTGACACTTCCGCCATCTGCAGTCAGACCCCACCACCAAAGACATCTTTCCCTCCCCACCCTTATCTGCCTTCCGGAGGGACCACTCCCTCCGTGACTCCCTTGTCCGCTCCACACTCCCCTCCAGCCCCACCACACCCGGCACTTTTCCTTGTAACTGCAGGAAGTGCTACACCTGCCCCCACACCTCCTCCCTCACCCCAATCCCAGGCCCCAAGAAGACTTTCCACATCAGGCAGATGTTCACCTGCACATCTGCCAATGTGGTATACTGCATCCGCTGTACCCGTTGTGGCTTCCTCTACATCGGGGAAACCAAGCGGAGGCTTGGGGACCGCTTTGCAGAACACCTGCGCTCAGTTCGCAACAAACAACTGCACCTCCCAGTCGCGAACCATTTCAACTCCCCCTCCCATTCCTCAGATGACATGTCCATCCTGGGCCTCCTGCAATGCCACAGTGATGCCACCCGAAGGCTGCAGGAACAGCAAATCATATTCAGCCTG
>JAHRHZ010000002.1:3665673-3725105 GCA_024137785.1 Ginglymostoma cirratum
CTTTCCTGCTCCTATGATGCTGCTTGGCCTGCTGTGTTCATCCAGCCGTACACCTTGTTGTCTCGGATTCTCCAGCATCTGCAGCACCTTTTATCTCTGATACAACGATGCTGCTGCCAGGATACTGTGTGTTGTTGGACGGGCACCCGCTATCGATTAGACCAGGGAGCATCTCGGGGCTAAGATAACAAGGTGTAGAGCTGGAGGAACACAGCAGGCCAAGCAGCATCAGAGGAGCAGGAAGGCTGACGTTTCGGGCCCAGACCCTTCTTCAGACTGTTCACTTGGTCTCATAGCATTTGCTCACATAGTGCCCACCTGGATGCTCACTGCATCCTAGTCTCGCCTTGACTTTCCGCGCCAGACCGCAAAGAACTTGCTGAACTCCTGCGTAGTCCTGACAGGAGATAGCAAGAACTGCAGATGCTGGAGTCAGAGTCAATACAGTGTGGAGCTGGAGGAACACAAGTTGACTTTCCTGCTCTTCTGATGCTGCCTGACCTGTTGTGTTCCTCCAGCTCCACACTGTATTGGCATAGTCAAACCCAGTTACCTGTCATGCTGGTCTCTAGTCTAAAGGGAGTGGACATCTTGCTGTCTGCTAAGCTCTTTGCTGAGACAATCTCACAGGTGCACCACGTGCGAGCAGTTTATGTGGCAAACACAGTGCATGTGCTGCAAGCAAATGGCCATGCCTCATAGCTGAAGAGAATTAGTCCTCAGTGAAGTCCAGGGAGGCACCTGTCTGTCATAAGGTCACGGCACAGCGAGGGCTGCAGCCTCCGTATTAGGTCCGGGGGCTTGGGTACTGTCAGGGCCACTGGGGGCTGTCAGTCAGCCCTCCATGCCTGTGCAGTCTGGGGAGCGAGTCATGGTCAGCTGTCTGGGTCCAGTATGACCAGTTCAGGGAGTCATGGAAGCTTTACAGATACCACTCGGAGGGCTGCTCACTCACCGTTCGGGCTGACCAGATAAATCACTGAAGGCAACGCCTTCAGGCCACTGTCATCCCTGGAGTGGAGAAGTCTCTTCACCAAAGTCAGCTGGGGCTTTTGGGGGAGGGAGGGAGATATCAGAGTTGCAGTGCTGTTGGGGGAGGGGGCGCCGGGCAATGTAATGATGGGGATTGAAATGAAAATGCTGCAGTGTGGGTGTCGGGGGTGGGGGAGGCGCAGGAGTGACAATACTGGGGGAGGGAAGGGGATCATGTAGGAAAGAGGGGTTTCATTGAAAGTTAGCAACAGCCTGGCTTTCATTGGGACACCAGCACAGTAGCAGACCCGGCAGGTTTCCCTCACTAATCCAAAGCTGTGAGGGGCGGGGGGGAAGTGGCCAGATACAGGAGGTAAGTGGGTTCGGTGGGAACTTGGGAAGGATCGAAGCTAATGAGATTGACCTGGAGGGCTCCCAGGAAGAAGCTGTTTACATTTGTCCGGAGTGTTCAGCCACACAGAGAGGCAGAGCCTGGAAGTCTCTGTCCAAGGACGAGCCGACGCTGCTTCCATCGTGCTGGAAATAACACGTCTGCAGTAGAGATGAAAATAGCTGCCAGCACCCCCGGACTGGGCGTGCTAAGTGCTTCATTCTCTGAGGGAGGGGGCTTCCATTTCGAGTGAGCTGAGGTCCTTCAATAGGCAACAACATCATACTCAAACCATACACTGCACCTGTAGAAGCGCTGCAGTGAACACAGTGCGCAAAAGTGCAACTCCCTGCGGCTGATCACATCATACCGAATAGTGACTGGACCCCACTAAGGCCCCTACTGCCATGGCAATGCTCGTCTACTTGGAACGTATTGTTGCCATGGGAGTAGTCACCTGCCATTTACTCGTTGCTTCAGGGGCTGCCTGCTTCACACCTTTAACCAAGAATCATTATGTAGGTACAGTTGGGTAGCTTGGTCTCCCTCAATGTTGCAGTAATGGCCAGATAGAGACTACAAACCTCTTTGTAAAGATTAAGAGCTGAATGTCTGGCACCCTGCCCTGTTTGGTTGTCTGTGGGCCATTTTTCTCTGTAATTGGAGAAATCAGGACGGGATGGGTAGTGAGGTGGAAGTGGGTTGCACAGCTGGTGCTGGGGAAAGGTGCCCAGAGTCAGTGGATATGCTGACCAGGCTGTGCGGGAGCAGGCCGGCAGGAGTCGTGGCTTCCTCTGACATTCCTGTCTGTCCACCAAGCAAGACAGCAATTTCTCTTCATGAAGAATTGTAATACCTTGTGATATTTAATAAGATTTGTTGACCACCATGTCATTGATATTGCAGGGGGAGTTACTGAGAACTGTGGGATATGTCCTAATTGCATTTACTATTTAACATGGGATGTTTGTGAATTACCCATGTCTACCACATGTTAGTTCTGTATTAAAAATAAGCTGTTCACATATCGTAGATTGTATTGTTGTAATAACTTGTTTAGTAAAGCATATTGCAGTTTGCTAAACTAAGTCCCCTAGAACTCACATTTTTGTCTATTTTGAAAATAAAAATTACTGGTTCTAATCCAGATGGTAATATAATCACATAACAACATAATCTTGGCAGTGTGGTCTGAGATTATATCGTAATGTGATGAGCTTGTCCAGGATCATAACACCCCTCAGGTGAATGTAAAAGATTCCATGACACTACTTGTGTGTAGTTTAGGGGAGGAGTTCCTGGTGTCATAGACAATATGTATCCTATAATCAACATCATAAAATAGATTATCTGATCATAATCTCATTGCTGTTTGTAGGAGTTTGCAATGTAAAATTCAAGTTTTTTTTAACAAGGGAAATATTCTTCTTCCTGTAATCTGGAAATAATAATTGGTGGAGAAAATATCTGAGTTCACAGTGACATTGACATATATATTGTTTACAGAACTCTTACTGTATGATCCTGAGTGTTTCAGTGAATAGAAACACTCAGATGACAAATCAATAAATGTTGACACAACAGCAAAGAAACAACAGTGTGCAGTATAAACCAAATTAACAAAGCATTTCAAAATAATTTAAACTAATTCCCAGAACATGAAACCTCGGAAGAGTGGAAGGTTATTACACTGAGATATGATGGGCTGAGGAAACTCAGGCTTATACAGACTCGTCCCTACTCCCTCCCTATATTCAGGAAAGCAGTGCTCCCAGACAGGAGAATACAAACATTCCCCATGGTATTGGTCAAACACCCGTCATCTGAAGAGGATCCCACCAATGATCAAGTGATCATGTGGATCCATGGACCAACTAGTTTCCATTCCTGTAAGACCATCTTCTCCCAGGTGAGTTAGGCAGTGCTTTCTACTTCCTAACTGTCTGGCCTTTGGCCCTTCAATCTCCACAATATTTATGTAACTGGTGTAAACAAGTGTTTATATCCACCTTTGACACCCTTGTTCCCAAGAGTACCTCCACTCCCTTCCTGCTCGATTCCCGGCTTCCCAACTCCAAGGGGTAAAGATTTTGGCTTGTCTGGTACACAGCCAATTTAGCCATTAAGATGATTGTGTACAATAATCTTGTCTAGCAGCACTGATTCTTAGGTAAAGATGAATGAATTTTTGGTTTTCAGTGCTAGGATTGCCTTTTCTTAAAAAAGGGGGTCAAAATATCACTTCGACCAGTGATTGAAAGACAGCCTTTCCATGAAATTATTTGACTTTAATTAAACACCCTGGTGATTATTGTTGCTATTGCTAACTTGAGGTTTTGTGTCTAACATTCCCTCTAAGCTGCCTGGACGCTCCAACGTTCAATTGTGTTGGCTCGCTGCTTGCAGCATTAATGGCAATTGTTGGCGCAGATGGGCTTTGGAGGCCCATGGAGCAGGAAAGAATATTAGAGGGAATGGCTGTTTATGACCTACAGAAGGAGAGGCTAAGGGCCAGCAGCAGGTGGCAGTTTAGGAAGAAAGGTCCACAACAGATATGCTCTTTTGCAGTACAAGTAGTCAAAGCCTGGTATTTACTTCACAGAGTTCAGTTTAGAGTAGGGGAAGTCAATGACTTAGCCTGCATTGCTGGTTATCTCAAAAGGAACAGTAATAGAGAGAAACACATTTAGTGAATGTGTAGAAAGTCACTGAAAGAAAACACTTGTGATCTTGTCACATCAGTAAGAAATTTTAAAATGAAAACAGGTGCAATACTTCAGTGGGACTGAGTGCCTGGAAGAGATATTGCTGGGAAAAATTGTTGAATCATTCTTTTTCCTGTTGATTACTCAATCTTTCCAAATTGACTTTTAAACTGTAATTTTTTTCAGTTTTATGCATAATAAACTTATGTTTTCCTCTTAAAAGTACATTGACAACCTCATGAGAACATGTTCTCTGGTAGACATCCAAGGGTAACCAAATTGCTAAAATAAAACTTCAGGTCCAGCAAGCCAAGTTTCAGTCTACTGAAATCATAACACCATCGATCATCAGATCTAAGGGGACAATATCAAGCATTAGTGGTTCCTCTGCCAAAACTGCTTATTACTCTGCCATACCATTAGTTCAAGCTGTTCTGGTACAATCACAATACTGGCATCTACCTGACAAAATGGAAAACTGCCCAGATATGTCCTGTACACAGAAAGCAGGACTAATCCAACCCAGACAATTGCTGCCCCATCAGTCTACTCTCGATCATCAGTAAAGTGAGGGAAGGTGTCATAACAGTGCTATCAAGCAACATCTACTCAGCAATAACCTGTTCAACTGATACCCAGTTTGGGTTCAGCCAGGGCCACTCAGCTCCTGACCTCATCACAACCTGGTTCAAACATGGACAAAAGAGTTGAATTCCAGAGGTGAAGTAAAAATGACAGCCCTTGACATCTGGGCCGTATTTGACCAAGTGTGGCATCATGGAGTCTAGCAAAGCTGGAATCAATGGGAATTGGGGAAAATTCTCCACTGATTGGAGTCATATCCAAAACATAGGAAGATGGTTGTGGATTTTGGAGGTCAGACATTTCAGCTCCAGGAGATTCCCAGGGTGGTGTCTATGCTCAGCCATGTTCAGTTACTTCATCAATGACCTTCCCTCCATCATAAGGTCAGAAGTAGTATTTTTGCCAATGATTACACGATGTTCAACACCCTTTGCAACTCCTCAGATACTGAAGCAGTCTATGTTCAAATGCAACAAGCTCTCGACAATATCCAGGCTTGGGCTAACATGTAACAAATGACATTTGCACCACACAAATGGCAGGCAATGACAATCTTCAATTCGAGTTTGGGGGATTTCAAGACTAGGGGGCATCATTTTAAGGAGAGAGGAAAAGGATTTAAATAAGACATGAGGGGCATTTTTTTTTTACACAGAGAGTGGTTTGTGTGTGGAATGAACGTCCAGAGGAAGTGGTGGATGTGGGCACAGTTACAGTGATTAAAAGACAAGTACATGAATAAGAAATGTCTGGAGGGATATGGGCCAAGAGTAGGCAGGTGGGATTAGTTTATTTGGGATTATGGTCAGCATGCAATAATTGGACTGAAGCGTCTCTTTCCATTGCTGTGCGACTGTATGACTCTATGGCCAGAGACAATCTAACCACTGCCCTTTGATATTCAATAGCATTGCCATCACTGTACCCTCCACTATCAACATATGGGTTACCAGCGACCAGAAACTTAACTGGACTCACCACATAAACACAGTGGTTACAATAGCAGGTCAGAGGCTAGGAATATTACAGCAAGTAAATCACCTCCCCAAAGACTGTCCATTATCTACAAGGCACAAGTAAGGAATGTGATGGAATACTCCCCACCTGCCAGATGGGTGTAGTTCCAACAACACTCAAGAAGCTTGACACCACTGGGTACAAAGCAGCCCGCTTGATCGGCGTCATATCCACAAGCATTCACTCCCTCCACCACTAATGCTCAGTAGCAACAGTGTGTAATATCTAGAAGATGTACTGCAGAATTTCATCAAAGATCCTTAGACAGCACCTTCCAAACCCATAACCTCTACCATTTAGAAGGACATGGGCAGTTCATATCTAGACTACCACCACCCGCAAGGTCCTCTCCAAGCCACTCACCACCCTGATGTGGAAATATATTCTGTTCCTTCATTGTCACTGGGTCAAAATCCTGAAATTCTCTCCCTAATGGCATTGTGGGTCAACCTTCAGTCCATGGAATTCAGCGGTATTGGAAGACAGCTCACCACCACCCTCTCAAAGGCAACAAGGGAGAGGCAATAAATGCTGGCCAGCCAGTGATGCCCATGTCCTGTGAGTGAGTAAAAAAAAGGACCATCCTGAAAAGACAACCAGCAACTTCGCCTCCCAAAACCGACTGTGTCCTTGTTGCAGCTGTACAGAGTTCTGTTTGGACACCACCTAGAGAAATGTGTTCAGTTCTAGGCACCAGACCTCAGGAAGGATATGTTGGCCTTGGATTGTGCTGGGGCTGAAAGGTTCAGTTACGAGGACAAACTGCACAGACCGACTTTGCATTCCCATGAATGTAGAAAATTAAGGGATAATCTCATGAGGTGTTTAAGATACCTACCCCATTAGTCCAGCTGCTGTTGAAATCCTCATCCATGCTGATGTCATTTCCAGATTAACCAGACCGTTCCAATGTTCTCCTGTCCAGCTTCCCATCTTCCACCTCTACAAATTTCAGCTGAGCTAAAACTCTATGCTCTCTTTTCTAACACACACACACACACCACTCCTGTGCTCAACTTCCACTGCCTCCCAATTAGAATCCTCATGCTCCAGTACAAATTGCACCATGGTCTCACCTCCTCCCTAAGTTTGTCACCTCTAGTCCCATCTCTCTCCGAGATTTCCATATTCCTCCAGTTCTAAGTTTTAGTACAGACCCCCACCTTCCTTCAATATTGACGGCTGTGTCTTCAGCTTTCAGTCTCCATAGTCATGAATTCTCTTCTTCAGTCTCTGCATCTTCATCTTTCTCTCTTTAAATTTCAGACTTTTCTTCAATTCCACCTCTTTGACCAAACTTTTAGATTTTTCTCATCGCCAACCCTTAATTTGAGGATGTTGCTGATTCAGGGTCAAACGTTCCTGCCATTGGTCTTTATGTAACTGATCAGCTGATTCCTGACCATCTGTTGGTGATGTTTGGTGATCAGGCCAAAGGTAAAATTGACCTTCTTGAATGATTGAACTGATGGCAGGAGAGTTTTGAGACAAACGCTGTTTAGACAGACAGTGCTCGGGGACAACAGTTCCCCTGTGTGAGCACTGCAGGATAAACAACATAGAGAGATGTCAGTGAGAGATAGTAGGAACTGCAGATGCTGGAGAATCTGAGATAACAAGGTGTAGAGCTGGATGAACACAGTAGGCCAAGCAGCATCAGAGGAGCAGGAAAGCTGACGTTTCGGGCCTAGACCCTTCTTCAGAAATGGGGCCTAGACCCTTCTTCAGAAATTCTGAAGAAGGGTCGAGACCCGAAACATCAGCCTTCCTGCTCCTCTGATGCTGCTTGGCCTGCTGTGTTCTTACAGCTCTACACCTTGTTATCTTAGAGAGATGTCAGTGTTTGGTGAGAAAGAAGGAGGAGGTGAAACAATCCTGACAAAAGTCACACTGGACGGGATTGTATCACATGTGCATTCACTGATGTTTCAGAAGGTCCAACAACTGTGTGAAAGATTTATTAGATGCTCTGGTTTCTTCCCAAGGTCCAAGGATGTGCAGGTTAGTTGGATTGGTCATGCTAAATTTCCCACAGTGTCCAGGAATGTGTAGGCTAGGTGGATTAGCTATGGGAAATGCAGGGTTACAGGGAACAGGTAGCGAGGTGGGTCTGGATGGAATGCTGTTTGGAGGGTTGGTGTAGACTCAATGGGCTGAGTAGCCTCCCCTGTAGGGATTCTGTGATACAGGTGAGAAGCTGTTCAAGTGCATGGTGTGAGAGGTGGGTTCCACAGATTCATGCTTTATTCTAACAAACAAGGTGCCTTGGTTACAACCATTGTTCATACAAGGACAGTAACATGGAAAAGAAACTTTCAAGTGTGAGGGAAAGCATTCATGACATCTTCGAATCTCCTTAGACACTAGAGTATCACAGGGAAGAAACCCTTCAAGTGTGAGGTACATGAGATGACATTTGCCCAATTATCCAATCTCCTCAGGCACCAGATGATTCACACAAGGAAGAAACAGTTCACGTGCGAGGTATGTAACAAACCCTTCGCGAGTTCAAAATTGTTCCTGATATACCAGAGGATTCACACAAGGGAGAAACCTTTCGGATGTGAGATTTGTGAGAAAGCTTTCATCCGCTCCTCTGATCTCATGAAACACCAGATGACTCACACAGCCAAGAAACCCTTTAAGTATGAGGCGTGTGACCGAGCCTTCACACAATTACTGACACTCGTGAAACACTGATGCATTCACATGGGGGAAAAGTCATTCAAGGGTGAAACTTGTAATGTGGACCTTGTATGATCATCTACACTGATTAACCACCAACGTATTCTCACTTGGGAGAAACTATTCAGGTGCAAGGTGTGTGGCAAATCATTTTCGGAGTCTTGGAGCATCCGTGTGCACCAACGTATTCACACCAGGGAGAAACCATTCAGGTGTGAGGTTTGTGATATATCATTCTCAGAGTCAACAAACTACCATGTACACTAACATGTTCACACAGGGGAGAAACCGTCCACGTGTGAGGTGTGTGGCAAATCCATTCTCAGCTTTAACACACTTCCATGCACACTTCCGTGCACACAGGAGTTAGATGCAAGGTTTGCAACCTATCAGTCTCTCAATAATCAAATCTTCGCAGACATCACCATGTTCACAAGGGGAGAAGCTGTCCAATGCAACATGTGTAACAAATCATTCTCGAAATCCTCAAACCTCCACAGACACCTAGGCATTCACACAGGGGAGAAGATATTCACTTGCCAAGTGAGTGTGGCCCAGTGGCTCAGTGATTAGCACTGCGCCCTCACAGCATCAGGGACCTGGGTTCGATTCCACGTTCAGGTGACTGTGTGGAGTTTGCACATTCTCCCTGTGTCTGTGTGGGTTTCTGCCGGGTGCTCCGGTTTCCTCCCACAGTCCAAAGATGTGCAGGTTAGGATATTATGTTAAATTGGCTATGCTAAATAGTCCATAGTGTTCAGGGATGTGTATATTAGGTGGGTTATGGGTAAAGGGTGGGGGTTTGTAAGGGAAAGCCTTCACTACATCTACAGGGCTTCTTATACACAAGAAAAATCACTCTGGAGAAGCCCTTTAGGATGGGGTTTTGAGGTTAGTTACAAAGCCTACATGACACAGGGGAAAAGCCCTACTAGAGAATTCACAGATAGGAATTTCCCCCTGTGTGAATGTGGTGACAGATAGGAGATGCATTGTTTGTGTGAAAGCCTGTCATATATCTCACAACCAAACGATGTGTCATCAGTGTGAATCAGTCACTGTTTCAGGAGATCAGTGCAGTGGGTGAAAGCTTCCTCACACCTGAAGAGTTTCTCACCCATGTGAATCCTTTGCTGCCTCAGGATGGTGAAGATGTCATGTATGCTTCATAACAAACCTCAAACCCCTCATCCTAACAGGCTTCGCCAGAGTGATTTTTCTTGTGTGTAAGAAGCCTTGCAGATGTTGTGAAGGTTTTCCCTCAGAAATGGCACACTTGAAGTGCTTCTTCCCAGTATGGATGAACAAGAAAGCTGGACAACTGTGTGAAGGCTTTTTCACATAGAATCATAGAATCCCTACAGTGTGGGCCAGCAAGTCTACACCAACCCTCACAGCATCCACAGCATCTTACCCAGACCATCCCCCCACCCCACCTTTTCTCTGTAACCCACCTAATTTACACATCCCTCACCACTGACCAGTTTCAGATCTGATGATATGTCAAAGCTCCCCGATCCGACCAATTTTCAGACGATGGTTTCACTGCCTGACCTTCCCTGTGTTGAGCAATGCTGTGAAGGGGCTGGATGTCCTCCTATAGTTGTGCCATTATTCCTTGGGTGATGGTCAGGATCTATCTGCAGTGTCTATCCTCTCTGAATTCTCTGGTATAGTACAATGCATTCCTTCTGTAAAACAGGAAAAGGAAACATGATTTCCTCCAACCCTCTCTCTTCCTTTGCTGAAGGGGCTGACTCCTCAGTTCGAAACTGTTCCACAGGGAAGCCATTCTGCTATTCTCCTGTGTGGGGGGTATTAGACACAACCACTTTTTTATCCTCATTTGACTGTCACACATCCTCTGTTTCCAGTAGGAACCCCGGAAAGTGACCAGAAGCAGACAATGTGGCTTCTTTCTTTCCTCCACCCAGACCCTCACCTTCCCAGGCACAGTGAGGGCAATGGACAAGACAGTCAGGGGAGTGTAAAACAGATTCTCAATTCACTTTGAGTAAGCCTGTGTCTTGCTGGTGAGATTTTGCCCTTAGAGTATTTGTTTATTATAAAGAAAAAACACTTAGGATAAATTTTAATTCATTGGGGATTTTAAATTTCTTCCCACAGTTTCAAAATTATTTTATTAAAACACACTGGGCAAAAAGTGTTAGAAGCTCAGGAAAATATTGCTTCAGTATAGCTGAATGAAGGGTTCTTTGGGACTTTGAACAAAGTGGTTAACAGCAATTCTATTTCAATGGTTTAAAATAGTGCAGAATAAAGTGGGAAGCTTAATAAAACAAATAAGAAAGAAAAATAAATGACTGCATTCTAACTAAGTAATAGGTTGTCAGAGCAACGCGATACATGAGGGAATGGGCAAGGTCATTTGGATACTTTGTGCCAGGAGGTGGCCACACACCTAAAGATAGGGTTTTCTGAGTTGGTCAGTAGTCAGGGAGAGTACGATGTGACTGCAAGTGAGGCAGATAATGGGGTCCAGAGGGCAGCGAGTAGGAACCTCAGCCTTGACAACTGTCCAACAGATTTGAGGTTTTTTAAGCTTATGTGGATGAGTGTTAGAGAATGAGGGCTGCATAGTGGATGCAGAAACTGACAATGGCACTGTGATACAAGAAGGAATTCAAGTGAGACGAGCAAATAGAAATATAGTGACGGTAGGAACAGTATTGAGAGGGGGACTGACACCAGTCTCTGTAGCAAAGGAGGCTGTATTGCCTGTGCAGTCTCATGGTTCAGGACATGGAGAGGAATTTATAGTGGGAATGGGAGGAACCAGTCATCATAATCAATGTAGATACCATCACATAGATATGGCAAGGAAAGAGATTTTGCGCCATCAGTGTGAGGAGAAAATTGAAAAACAGGACCTCAAATTTAATCATTTCTGGATTATTACCTCAGCCACATGAAATTGGAATAGGACTAATCAGATTATACAGAAGAAGACATGGTTCAATGACTGGTGTGAAATTGGGAAATGCGTAAACATGGAATGGGCAATAGCAACCTTAGAACTTAACTGCCACAAATGATACATGATGAGAAATCAATTGTTCATCTCAGGTTTTTCTTTACCAGAGGTTTGAAAGGACCTGAAGAAAGGGCAGGATAATGGAGCTCAATCACAGAAGCACCATGATGTCATTGAATGGTGGGTGACTCTTGACACAGTGAACTGCTGATTTCTATTCCAAAGCCCCTGCCAACCAAGCAGGCAATGTTCCCTCAGAGGAACTGTAAAAATTACAATCCACAGGATAATGACCAGCTCCCAACACACACACACACACACACACAGAACTCAACAACAGGAAGTCAACAAGAATCCTCAGACACTCTGCACCTCCCAGATAATTACACATTACCTTCTCATATCCAGGAGTGAGCCATCAACAAAACTCAGCCTGGAAATCAGAAGGGAAATGCTTCCAATAAACTCACTCAATATCCAACACACAGCTCCAGTCAAACAGTTCAGCACAAAGCACCGAGTAAACAGCTCTCTCAGCTGGATCTTCTCACACAGCATAAGGAACATTTCCACACCTGATTACCCACAGGATAGTCAGACTGCCTGAAGATTGGTGTGGATATTATGGGATACAATTTGTATAAAAGCTGCTCCTTCATTCACCATCTCCTCACTTGGTTTTTAGTCCCTATAGGAAGTGAAATAGCTCAGGAAAAGGAGGGACTGGACAGAGTGGGTGGGCTTAGAGACAAAAAAAACTGCAGAATCTGGAATTCAAGGCAGAGAAATGGGAGGCTGGAAGAACAACAGACCAGGTAGCATCAGGAGGAAAGGAGAAGTCAACGTTTTGGGTAGTACCCTTCTTCAAGACTGGATGTGGGGGTATACGGAGCTAGAAATGAAAAAAGGGTGGGGGCGGGTAGAAGGATAGCGGAATGGTGGTGACAGGTGGACACTGTGGTTGGTGGCTGGAAGGGAGAGTCAGAAGGTGGAATGGAAGGGCGGAGGTGGGGCTGGAAAGGGACTGGGGGTCGGGTGGGAAGGTTATTTGAAATTAGAGAACTCAATGTTGAGTCCTCTGGGCCATAGGGTGCCCAGGCAGAAGATAAGGTGCTGAATATCTCTCACAGTTAATCCAAATATGTCTGCAGCAATTTTCTGAAGCTTGGGAAACTGACCGGTGAAATGGAGATGGCTTTGAGCAGCAGATCAGGTGGGGATTTAAACTTGTCATTGTCATTGTCCCATCTGAATAAAACCTCACAGCTGCTGTCTCAGTTCTCTTGTTAACTGTTTAATAGAGATTTCTAGTGTGGGAATAGCATTCTTTATTGTCAGAGACTTATGTTACGGAGGGTGAATGGCCGAACCCCTCTAATAATTAAACCAAAACACAAGCTCCAATTTATGATAGGAGTAGAGGCTCCCTTCCAATAATTACCCCTAAAACACTCAGAGAAGCTCACCTTTCCCCTCATAATCTTTTAAAAGAGTGGTTAAAAGAAAGAAAATCCCTGATCCCTTTATAAATTACAAAAAATTTAGCTATTCAACCCTAACAATGAACAATTAATAGAATTACTAACAAACTGAATAATTCCCCCAAGTACTAACTATCGCCGAACTAAACTAAATTCTGCTGGAACGCTGTTCAAACAAACACAAGTCTCACTTATAAAAACACAATTAATAAGACAAAGATAAATTGAAACATAATCGCTCCAAGTTCGCATAGACTGTCTTCTGGAACAGTCTGCTTTTTCCAACCTTTCTCCTGTTGATCTCACATCACAAATTTTGTTCTTCCACTGATTCTGCCATCAAGAATGTTTTTCTCTGTATTTGCTTGTGTGAGGACTTTTAGCTAGAAATGCTGTGGTACCTTTTAATTAGATGGTGCTTTGTCTGAGAGCTAAAAGGTGTTGTCTCTTGGCAATTGGCAGTTGGCAGTTGGCAGTTGGCTCACTGACTTTCCAAATGCCCTCATTATGACATAACAATATCTTTTACGTAGGATTGGTTGGTTGTTGTCAACACCATCAGATTTAAATTTGATAGGTTTTTAGTATCTAAGGGCTTGGTTTAAGTTGATTGGCTAAATTTGAAAACTGTTGTCTTGGTAAAAATGCTGCTTGGCTGTTCAATACAAAATTTTTCCATTTGGGCATTACGTGTACACACATGCTTGCAAACTTACAAGCACAGACAAAGCACAATCTCTTAAAGGATCACACACTGTTTTTCAATTCATGAGTGTTCGGCACAACTTTGTAACACTTTCAAACTGACAACATCAGTGTGGAATGTGTATCCTTGGATGTCATAGAGTCATAGAGTCATACAGCACCAAAACAAACCCTTTGGTCCAACCAGCCCATGCCAAACATAATCCCAAGCTAAACCAGTTCCACCTGCCAGCTCCTGGTCAGTATCCCTCCAAATCTTTCCTATTCATATATCCATCCAAATGTCTTTTAAACATTATAATTGTACCCGCATCCACCACTTCATTAGGAAGTTCATTCCACACGTGAACCACCCTCTGTGTTAAAAATTTGCCTCATGTCTTTTTTAAATCTCTCTTCTCTCACCTTAAAAATGTGTCCGGTAGTCTTGAAATTCTTAGGGAAAAGACAACTACCATCAACTCTATCTATATCTCTCATTACCATTTAAACTTCTATCAGGTTACCTGTCAACTTCCCATGCTCCAGTGAAAAAAGTCCCAGCCTATCCAGACTTTCCTTATAACTCAAACCTTCCATTATCCTGGTAAATATCATCTGAACCCTCTCCAGCTTGATAATATCCTTCCTACAACTGAGGGTGGCCAGAACTGGACACAGGATTCCAGATGAGGCCTCACCAATGACCTGTATTACCTCAACATAACATCCCAAGTCTTATACTCAAAGGACTGAATAATGAAGGCAAGCAATTCCAAATGCCTTTTTAACTACCCTGTGTATATGTGACACAAACTTTAAAGAATTGTGTACATGCACCCCTCGGTCCCTCTGTTCCTCAACATGACCCAAGGCCCTACCATTAATTGTATAACCCCAACGTTATTTGTTGTACCAAAATGCAATACCTTGCATTTATCCAGATTGATCTTCATCTGCCATTTTTTAGCCCAGTGACCCATTTGACCAAGATCCCTTTGTAATCTTTGAAAACCTTCAATTTTTTTCAACACTACCAATTTTGGTGTCATCCGCAAAATTACGGACCATGCCTTCTATATTTTCATCCAAATCATTTATATAAATGACAAACAAAAGAGGACACAGTACCAATCCCTGTAGAACAATGCTGACCACAGGCCTCCAGTCCAAAAAACAACCCTCCACCATCACTCTCTGTCTCCTGCCATTAAGCTA
Organism: Ginglymostoma cirratum; assembly: GCA_024137785.1. NCBI lineage: Eukaryota > Metazoa > Chordata > Chondrichthyes > Orectolobiformes > Ginglymostomatidae > Ginglymostoma > Ginglymostoma cirratum. Next base: position 3,680,407 of record JAHRHZ010000002.1, read on the forward strand.
ATTATGAATCCAATTGGCAATCTTGACCTAAATTTACTAATTAGTCTACCATGTGGAGCCTTATCAAAGGCTTTACTAAAATCCAATTAAACAACATCTACTTCTCTGCCATCAATCTTTTTGGTAACATCCTCAAAAAACTCAGTTAAGTTTGTGAGATATGATTTTCCTCTCACAAAGCCATGCTGACTATCCCTAATCAATTTTTGCCCCACTAAATGTCCATAAATCCTATCTTTTATAATCCCCCTCCAAAAATTTACCCACAACTGAAGTCAGACGCACAGATCTATAGTTCCCCATTTTCTCCTCACAACCCTACTCAAAGGTATAATATTAACCACACATCAGTCATGAGGCACCTCACCAGTAGTTACAGATGATGCAAATATTTCTGCAAGGGCTCTGGTAAGTTCCTCCCTTATTTCCCACAACATTCTGGGATACATTAGATTAGGTCCCGGAGATTTATCCACCTTTATATTCTCCAAGACCTCCCAAACTTCCTCTTCTGTAATGTGAGTTGTTTTTAAAACATCAACATTTACTTCTCTGCATTCTCTAGACTCCATTTCTTTCACCACAGTAAAAACTGATTTGGAATATTCATTTAGCGTCTCTCCTATCTTCCAGGGTTCAGCACAAACACGGCCTCTTTGATCTTTAAGAGGCCCAAACCTCTCTCTAGTTACCTTCTTTCTCTTAACGTATTTATAGAATTTTGACTATCCTTAACCTTATCTGCCAATGCTATCTCATATCCCCTCTTAGCCTTCCTGATTTCTCTCTTGAGAATGCCCCTACACTCTTTATATTAAGGGATTCAATTGATCTGAATTGTCTACACCTAAAAAAAATTCTCTTTTATTCCTGACTAAAACCTCAATATCTTTATTCATCCATTGTTCCTTAATCTTACCAGCCTTATCCTTCAGTCTAACAGGAACAAAATGCCTCTGAACTCTCGTCGTCACATTCTTGAACACCTCCCACTTGTCAGATGTCCTTTTACCTGTGAACAGTCTACTCCAATCGATTTTTGGAAGTTCTTGTCTCATACTATTAAAATTTGCCTTACTCCAATTAAAAATTTTAACTTTTATGGAAGGCTTATCCTTTTCCATAATCACTTTGAAACTAATAAAATTATGATCGTTAGATGTAAAGTGTTGCCCCACTTTTACTTCTGTCACCTAACCTGCCTTATTGCCCAAAAGAAGGTCTAGTTTTGCTCCTTCTCTAGCAGGAGCATCCACATCTTGATAAAGAAAATTTTCTTGAGCACATTTGACAAATACTTCACTATCCAAACCTTTAATGCTATGATAGCCCAGTCAAATGAACCAGCATATATCAACAAAAAATATATAAAGTGAAATGCAAGAGCATTCAACCCAATATGTTCTGGCTGATGATATTAGCATTGCATGAAGTGACTTTGAGAACATTTCCCCTCATTGCACCTCACAGTATGTTCTCCTTGGCCAATAGTGCAATACGTCTAGCGAGTATGGAACAAAGCTTCAAACAAATCCTGACCATTACTGCATGTGTCCGTTCTATTCTGAATGTTAGCTGCAATTGCTTTGCAGAAAATGGTACAGCACTGTAACTAACACAAGTGATAAATATTCTGTGAAATTAGATCCCTATTATCTTTGCAGGGTAGGAAAATCAAAAACATCACCTTTGTCAGTAATGCTACCTGAAATCACAAACATGTCATCATTCATATAGAAAGCAAGGTACAGAAATTGGGGTGCTTTAGAAGACAGCAAAAACATTACAATAATTCATGCATATATCTAAAAGGTGTAAAGGCTGCAGATTGAGGTTGTTTGAGAACAAAATATGCTACCAACATAAATCATCTGCTAACTGTAAATACAGGTATAATAGTTGGGAAAAACACATCTCACCAATCTGGTCTATGCAGCAGAGATAGTAGGAACTGTGATGTTGGACAATCTGAGATAACAAGATGTAGAGCTGGATGAGCACAGCAAGCCTAGCAGCATCAGAGGAGCAGGAAGGCTGACGTTTCGGGCCTAGACCCTTCTTCAGAAATGGGGGAGGGGAAGGGGGTTCTGAAATAAATAAGGAGAGAGGGGGAGATAGAAGATGGATAGAGGAGAGGATAGGTGGGGAGGAGACAGACAGGTCAAAAAGGCAGGGATGGAGCCAGTAAAGGTGAGTGGAAGTGGGGAGTTAGGGAGGAGATAGGTCAGTCCAGGGAGGACTGACAGGTAAAGGGAGCGGGATGAGGTTGGTAGGTAGGAGATAGGGGTGCGGCTTGAGGTGGGAGGAGGGGATAGGTGGGAGGAAGGACAGGTTAGGGAGGCAGGGATGAGCTGGGCTGGTTTTGGGATGCGGTAGGGGGAGGGGAGATTTTGAAGCTTGTGAAGTCCACATTGATACCATTCGGCTGCAGGGTTCCCAAGCGGAATATGAGTTGCTGTTCCTGCAACCTTCAGGTGGCATCATTGTGGCACTGCAGGAGGCCCAGGATGGACATGTCATCTGAGGAATGGGATGTGCAGTTGAAATGGTTCGCGACTGGGATGTGCAGTTGTTTAGTGCGAACCAAGCATAGGTGTTCTGCAAAGTGGTCCCCAAGCCTCCGCTTGGTTTCCCTGATGTAGAGGAGGCCACAACGTGTACAGTGGATGCAGTATACCACATTAGCAGATGTGCAGGTGAACATCTGCTTGATGGAAAGTCTTCTTGGGACCTGCGATGGGGATGAGGGGGAGGTGCAGGGGCAGGTGTAGTACTTCCTGCGGCTGCAGGGAAAAGTGCCGGGTGTGGTGGGGCTGGAGGGGAGTGTGGAGCAGACAAGGGAGTCACGGAGAGAGTGGTCCCTCCGGAAAGCAGATAAGGGTGGGGAGGGAAAAATGTCTTTGGTGGTGGGGTTGGATTGCAGATGGTGGAAGTGTCGGAGGATGATGCGTTGGATCCGGAGGTTGGTGGGGTGGTACGTGAGGACGAGGGGGATTCTGTTTTGGTTGTTATTGCGGGGAGGGGATGTGAGGGATGAGTTGTGGGAAATGTGAGAGACACGGTTGAGGGCATTCTTGACCACTGAGGGGGGTAAGTTGCGGTCCTTGAAAAACAAGGACATCTGAGATGTACAGGAGTGGAATGCCTCATCCTGGGAGCAGATGCGGCGGAGGTGAAGGAATTGGGAATAGGGGATGGCATTTTTGCAGGAAGGTGGGTGAGAGGAGGTGTATTCTAGGTAGCTGTGGGAGTTGGTGGGTTTGAAATGGATATCAGTTTCGACGTGGTTGCCAGTGATGGAAAAAGAGAGGTCCAGGAAGGAAAGAGAGTATTAGAGATGGTCCTCTTTGGCAGCATCCCTCTTTGTCCAAACACCTCAGATAGGAGATTGTAATCTGTAACACTACCCATGTCAGTATTGGCATTGGAAGAAAACAAGTTACATTAATTAGCATCTAACTGTTAAGAAGAAATCAAATAACAGCTGAAAACAGTCAAAGTGTCTTTCCATGATCCTAATAATAAATGTAGTCACATTCAAACACTTGCATGCAATAAAAACTCAGTCTGTGCAACCTGTTCTCACGATTTAATCCTTTTGGCCCCAGGAACATTCTATGTTGCACTCCCTCCAAGATCAATATATTCTTCCTGAGGTGGGGTGCACAGAACTGAACACAGTTCACCCGATCGGGTATAAACAGAGCTCTGTACAACAGAAACATAACTTCCATAAGTTCCATTTTCCGCCTTGGGAGCCTACAATCCAATGCTCTCAATGTGGACTTTACCAGTTTCAAAATTTCCCCACCCCCAGCCTCAGCCCATGACCAACCCTCCCTTTCACCCCCACCTCCTTGACCTGACACAAACTGTCCATCTTCTCTCCCACCCATCTGCCACTCCCACCTCACTGACCAATCCCCACCACTGCCTACCTGCACTCACCTATCACCATTCCACCTACCTTCCCCAGACCCACCCCTCCTCTCTATTTATTTTAGAGCACCCTTCCCCCTCCCCCATTTCCGAAGAAGGGTCCTGACCTAAAACGTCAACTTGCCTGCTCCTCTGCTGCTGCCTGGCCTGCTGTGTTCCTCCAGCTCTACACTGTCTTATCTGTACCACAAGAACACAGTTGGTTTTGGGGAGAAGTTGTGGATTTTTTTCTTCTTTTCAGGGTGGTCCTGGAACAATGAGCAGTTTTGACAGAGGAAAGCAGGTCCACTAGTGCTTTATGTGATCCAGTCAGATCATGTGATGATGGATAAAGCAATTGTGCACCAGATATAATCTTCACCGCTTGAACTTGAGAAGCAGGAAGGGAGCAAATGGAACTTCAGGAAAAGGGTGTGGAGAGTACAAATGAGGGAATGACCAAACCAGACTGATGCCTACAGAAACAAGGTGGTGAATGGAGGGCTGAAGGCCAGGGAGTTGGGAAATAGAAGCCTTGTCTAATTTACCAGGATTGGGGTATCTTCCAAGAATGGAAACTGATGGGTCTGTGGACCCATATGATCGCTGGATCTCTGTAACCAATAGTGGGGCTGTATGATGGAAATGAGCTCCGTTTTGTGTCACTAAAGTTGTCATTTCTGACCGCTGGAATTGGGAGTCAGCCTAAAGCACATGGATTTTAAAGAAACTTCTGGCTGTCGTATTCTGAGAGAATTTTCCCTGATGTGAGTGTGTGTTAGTAAAGTGAGCCAGCTCTCGGCAGTGGGTATGGGGTAGTATCAGACCCTGCTTTAGTTGGGGATGTGAATTATAGACCGATCTACTTCAGGTGACAGGTGTTTTGACTAATACCATAGGGAATGTTTGTACTATCCTGTCTGGGAGGACAACTATCACTGAATGTGCGATGGGAGTGGGGGCGAGTCTCTACAGATCGGAGTTCCCTCAGTCCATTATATCTCATTATACACCCGTAATAATGGTGTGATCTGTCCACTTCTTTTGTTCCAAGATTCATTTCAAGTTCTGGGAAAGAATTTCCAAATTCTTTGTTGTTTTGGGTAATTCAAAGTTTGGTGTAAGCTGAATATTGTGTTCTTGTTGTTTACTATTCTTTTAATATTTTATAACAAAATATAACTTACAATAAATATGATTTTTTGTTTAATCCAATCAAATTGATTTGTCTGTGTGGTATATTGCTATTAATTGAAACACGGGTGCCTTTTCTAAGAATGCTGTCCCCAATAGGAATGTAAGTGTGGGCTGAGGTACTTTCTGTAACGATGTGTTTATAATTTCCAGCTTCGAGGAAATTGTACATTTCCCTTTAGTTTTTGCATTTTTATGTCAACTTTCAAAACAGGGAGAAGCTGAAAGCAATTTACATCCTATGTTGTACTTTTTGAAGTATGGTCACTCCTGTAATGTAAGAATCATGGTAGTTAATTTGGGGTGTTAACATCTAAACAGAAATCTCAACATTCAAGTAATTGACTGACAGAATTATGCCATAATGTTTCTCATTTTTAAACCAGAACATTATTATACATGAAAAAATAAAGAAAGCACGCACTATGAATGCTGTTCTTTGTAATTACATATGCACAAACTCAGATCTACTGCTTTCCACATGCTGAATAATAAACTTTGTATTTTCTCTGCTTAGATGCAGGCTCACAAACAACCAACTCCTTATGGATCTCCCAATCCAGTGGGGTGCAGACTACATGAAAGCAAAACTGTAACTGCCTCCTGTGATCAAACACCCAGCTAAAGTAAACAGAAGAAATTCTCCTCAGCTCTTTGATTCTGTAGCCCATATGAATAATGAATATTACTAATGGACGTGATTGCCCTCTTCCACAGACTCCCTAATTTCATGAAGAAACCATCCTGTTCATGAAGATGCTTCCAGCTACTTTCACCTGTTTTTCATAATTCAGATTTTTAGCTATGTGAGATACTGAAAGAAGATCCCCATATGGTTTATTTTATTCTCCCTGGAGTTTGCAAAATTGTTTTTTTTTACCGTCAGAAACTCCAACCTTGTTTGAATTATATTCACATCAGAGTTACTTACCAATTGCTCAAAAAAATGCTCCTATTTATACAGTGAAAAATTTAATCCCAGAAAGTTGAAAGTTACATTCTAAATGAATAAATTACAAACTGGATTTTCATACCAACATCAAGTTTTTAAAAACAGCAATGTGACAGTGACGACATAATCTAGTTCTATGACATTGTTTGGAGGACCCAGACATCAGGGACAAATATCTTTTATGACATATTGGGTCAAATCTTCTGGTCTTCACACCTACAGAGACTGGAATAATGAGAAATGTGTGATAACAAGCATGGGGCTGGATGAACACAGCAGGTCAAGCAGCATCATAGGAGCAGGAAAACTTGACGTTTCGGGCCTAGACCCTTCATCAGAAATGGGGGAGGGGAAGAGGGTTCTGAAATAAATAGGGAGAGAGGGGGAAGCGGATAGAAGATGGATAGAGGAGAGGATAGGTGGAGAGGAGGCAGACAAGTTGAAGAGGCGGGGATGGAGCCAGTAAAGGTGAGTGTAGGTAGCGGGGTAGGGAGGAGATAGGTCAGTCCAGGGAGGACGGACAGGTCAAGGGGGTGGGATGATGTTAGTAGATAGGAGATGGGGGTGTGGCTTGAGGTGGGAGGAGGGGATAGGTGAGAGGAAAAACAGGTTAGGGAGGTGGAGATGAGCTAGGCTGGTTTTGGGATGCGGTTGGGGGAGGGGAGATTTTGAAGCTTGTGAAATCTATATTGATGCCATTGGGCTGCAGGGTTCCCAGGCTGAATATGAGTTGCTGTTCCTGCAGCCTTCGGGTGGCATCACTGTGGCATTGCAGGAGGCCCAGGATGGACCTGTCATCTGAGGAATGGGAGGGGGAATTGAAATGGTTCGCGACTGGGAGGTGCAGTTGTTTGTTGCGAACTGAGCGCAGGTGTTTGCAAAGCGGTCTCCAAGCCTACGCTTGGTTTCCCCGATGTAGAGGAAGCCACAACGGGTACAGCGGATGCAGTATACCACATTGGCAGATGTGCAGGTGAACATCTGCCTGATGTGGAAAGTCTTCTTGGGGCCTGGGATTGGGGTGAGGGAGGAGGTGTGGGGGCAGGTGTAGCACTTCCTGCGGTTGCAGGGAAAAGTGCCGGGTGTGGTGGGGCTGGAGGGGAGTGTGGAGCGGATAAGGGAGTCGCGGAGGGAGTGGTCCCTCTGGAAGGCAGATAAGGGTGGGGAGGGAAAAATGTCTTTGGTGGTGGGGTCTGATTGCAGATGGCGGAAGTGTCAGAGGATGATGCGTTGGATCCGGAGGTTGGTGGGGTGGTATGTGAGGACGAAGGGGATTTTTTTTGGTTATTATTGCGGGGACGGGGCGTGAGGGATGTGTTCCGGGAAATGCGGGAGACACGGTCGAGGGCGTTCTCGACCACTGTGGGGGGGAAGTTGCGGTCCTTGAAGAATGAGGACATTTGGGATGTACGGGAGTGGAATGTCTCATCCTGGGAGCAGATGCGGTGGAGGCGAAGGAATTGGGAATAGGGGATGGCATTTTTGCAGGAAGGTGGGTGGCAGGAGGTGTATTCCAGGTAGCTGTGGGAGTCAGTGGGCTTCAAATGGACATGTGTGTTGGGACCCCATGGAAGTGCTGATGTGTAGAATTCATGGAAATCGTCTGGGAAATTTCAACATCTGATTTGCTTCCCAGGATTGTCTGTGAATGTCTCTATCTGTGAGTTAGGTGTGGAGACCTCAGATAGTTTGTATGTACCAGCCTGAAATATTAGTCAGAATAAAGACTCCAATTACCCATCTGACCCCAGCCACCTCCTTGAGTTTTTCGCCATCACCCTCCTGACACGCCGATTACAATCTAGCCCTCCCATAACTGACAATAACTTATGATATTTCTGTTATATTAGATTCAGTTTCCTGCAAACTGGCAGTCTGAAAGTTTAATTTGATTTGAAGTGGTAACTAGTTCGAGCTGCAGGTGTCCGTGCTGTCTTTGTGTCTGGGTTCCTGAAACCGTGAAAGGTGGTAATGTCCCTGGTGTCAGCTGGAATGGACATCATAAGGGATTGTCTTCACTCAGTACGGCTGATGGACCATTCTACTTTCATTCACTCAGGCAAGTTCTGTTGTTTAGACACAGTTCTAACAATGTATCAGGAATTAAAGTTGAGGAATAACCCACTCTTCCCAGGAAAGCTCAGTGTTGGTTTTACAGAGGGTCGTGAGGTTGTTTTCAAATTCCTCCATGGCCTCACCCCTCTCAATCTCTGTAATCTCTTCCACCCCTCAATACTGTCTGGACTATCAGCATGATTAGCTGTGCTCAAGTTCAGGAGGTCCACAACCCTCTGACTCAGCGAACAAGGTTGTGGCTTTTAGTCTAACTTCAGATGGATTATTCCATGAAAGTGGATTAAAGTTGTCAGGGCCAAATTGACAGGGTTTTTCATTACTGGATCCAGTGTACAGTGTCAGGAGACATGTTGACGACATGAACTGACTTATAAAAAATGGCCACCCATACGGTGATTTTCAGTTTGTGGAAGTGGATTGGATACTGAGTTGGAAGAGCCCTCCAGGTGGCTAGTTTCCAAGGTGACTTGGCGGAATGCCTGCCTGGGGACTTCAGCATTGCATTCAAAGTTTAATATTCAACCAGAATGCATTCCTGCTGCTTTTACCCCCTCACTCTCCACACCCCATTCATGTTAATCTAAGCTCCTCTTCTCACACCATATGACCCCCTCATACCCCAAGCCAATCGACCCATCTTCTATGGCCCCGTATAACCCTTATGCCCTCTATAATTCCCATGGCACTTTGCTGTCACTATGCCAACTCAGCGCCAACTCACATCCTCCACTCAACACCCTTCCCTCTAATTCACCTGTTTTCTAACATAGGTGTTAATTAACAGGCATTTTGAAAGAAATTAAAGTTCAGTCTATTGACCATGTTACTGCTGAAATAAAAACACATTCTAATTGATACAAACAATGCAATACATTGAAATTGCTTCAACTCATCCTTAGTATCAGCAAATGTCACATTATTTCACCTTATGTGAACACCTTACCATCTGCAAAAAGCCTTACATCAATGAATGCTTTCACTCTGCAAGCAGTTGGAGCTGCTCATCAAGTGCCACCCATTGTGAAAATGATAATTTTCTAAATCAGTAATGCAGCAGAAATGCTATAATGGTTTTATATCACCAGCACTCTGGGATAGATAGCACTATTTAACTGCATGTATTTTGGACAGTTTCTTGATGATCATATGATCACAATGAGTTTAATTGCAATACTTTACATAGAGGCATGCCTTTTCGCAATCCCAAAGGGTTCCTTATGCCCACCACGGTGTCTCAGGATCAGATTCAAAGAAATACTGTACCTCTTCAAAAGGGGTCAAATGCTAGCCAGTGACTCCAAACCACGTGAATGAATTTTAAAAATCCAAGTACCCATGCATATAACAGAAAAGTATTGCAGACTCAGCAGAGAAAAGCTTTCTCATTTATAAATATACATTTTGAGACTTCTAGCTAATTCAACACTTGTTGATTTGTGCATACCTGATGACATTTCTTAACAGGACAAGATAGGTAAGAGGTCTATGCACCATCTACATAAATATTCTCAATTGTCAACTTTCTCAAAAGTGCCTCCCCTGCAAAATAAGCCCTGACCTTCACCCCCAAGGTGTCCTGGGATCATACCTGCAGGAGTACCTCAGCACTCTAAATGGGTTCCCTCATTATCAAAAAGAAATGCTAAAGACAGAACTGCTCTTATCTGGTCCAATCTCCACTTTACATTCCAGATGCTAGTGACTCCAAAATTCCCTTTAAATGGATCTTAGTAATCTCGTGAAGTGCAGCCAGTCCTCGATCCCAACAAAATCCCAGATACCAGGTTTGGGAGGGAGACTTGTGATCCTTGACCTCTTCTGGCATTTTATTCATAGCAGAGATGCTTTATACCCTGGCAAAATTCAGAGCACATTTCCTCTAACTTTCCCTGTGGGAGAAAATTCCATATTTTAATCATTCTCTCAGTGAAAACTTTTCCCCTTGATTGCTCTTTGAATTTATTATTGAACTTGTTACAATTATGGTCCTTTGGTTTGGACTCCTCCCCAGACAGGTGATATTGTCTTCTCTCAATCAACCTCCAAATTCTTAATGTTAAATTCCTCATTGTAAAGACTTTGATTATATGAGTCCTCAGTCTTCTCTTTTCTGGGGAATAGCTGGCCTGTTCAATCACTCTAAGAGGTACAATCTCTCAATTCTCAATTTCATCCTTATCAATGTTTGCATTTTCTCCAGTTCCTTGATGTCCTTATTCAATCAGAGCTGAACTGAAGGAGAGAAATAAATTGCCATGCAGTGGTGTAGGGGCACGTGTAGCACCTCCTGTGGTTGCAGGGAAAAGTGCCAGGGTGGGGCTAGTGTGGAGTGTGGAGCGGAGGAGGGAGTCACGGAGAGAGCAGTGGGGAGGGAAATATATCCTTGGTAGTGGGGTCAGATTGGAGGTGGCGGAAGTGGCGGAGAATGATGCGTTGACCTCCAATTTCTTTATTTGGACCAAGGACTGAGTGAAGGACAGGAGTTTCAGCAGCAGTGAGGGAGATATATTCGAATCTCACAGACCCCTATTCCCAATTCCTTTGCCTCCACCGCATCTGCTCTCAAGATGAGGCGTTCCACTCCCGGACATACCAGATGTCCTCGTTTTTCAAGGACCATAACTTCCCCTCCATAGTGGTCGAAAACGCCCTCAACCGCATCTCTTCTGTATCCCGCACCTCAGCCCTCACACCCCCTCCCCGCGATAAAGACAGAATTCCCCTTGTCCTCTCGTATCGCCCCATCAACCTCCGGATTCAACGCATCATTCTCCGCCACTTTCACCACTTCTAATCTGATCCCACTACGAAGGATATATTTCCCTCCCCACCTTTATCTGCCTTCCGGAGGGACCGCTCTCTCCGTGACTCCCTCCTCCGCTCCACACTAGCCCCACCACTGCTGGCACTTTTCCCTGCAACCACAGGAGGTGCTACACCTGCCCCTACCCCTCGCCCCTCACCTCCATCCCCAGGCCCCAAGAAAACCTTCCACATTAAGCAGATGTTCACCTGCATATCCCCTAATGTGGTATATTGTAGCCGCTGCTCCTGATTCCACTACATCGGGGAAACCAAGTGAAGGCTCGGAGACTACTTTGTAGAGCACCTACACTTGGTTCGTGACAAACGACAACACCTTCCAGTTGCAAACCGCTTCAACTCCCCCTCCTTGGATGACATGTCCATCCTGGGCCTCCTCCAGTGCCACATTGATGCCACCCGAAGGCTGGAGGAACAGCACCTCATATTCCTCCTTAGAAGCCTATGACCCAATGGTCTCAATGTGGACTTTACAAGCTTCAAACTCTCCCCACCCCCGACCTCATCCCAAGACCAGCCCCACCCTCTCGTCCCTGCCTTCTTGACCTGTCCGTCTTCTCTCCACCTATCTGCTCCACTATTCACCTTCCATCATCGCCTTCCCCTCTCTCTATTTTTTTGAGTCCATTTCTGAAGAAACGTCAGCCTTCCTGCTCCTCTGAAGCTGTCTGGCCTGCTGTGTTCCTCCAGCTCTACACCTTGTTATCTCTGACTCAGACTTTTATATTTTCACTTCATAGCCTTGAGAAAATAGTCTGTCACCAGCTATAGTAAACAAATGTACAACGTAGCCACATAATCCATTTGACAGCTGCTGGGCTCGCGCACTTTCAGATTTGAACTCCCGAACGTTGGACGCCAATTGACGTTGTGCGGGGTAGAACTGCAATTCCCGTCAGGCGCTGCGGGCTGATTTCCCGCAGACTCCAAGCTGCCACGCCTCGCTGCGCAGGCACGGGCTCTGCATGCAGCATGGGTAACGTAGTTCGGAGCGGGTTTGAATTGAGCTGAGTCCCTGCGGAGGTTTTAAACAACCTCAGTGAAGGGGGAGCTTTCGGGGCTTGGGGCTGTAATTCAGTTAACGTTTGAGGAGATGGATTGTGTCTCCCTCCATCAAACAGAGGAAGGCACTACCAGAGAAAATCTCTCCAACATTTTCTCACCAAATGTGAGTTTTCACTGCAATGTCCAAGATATTTCTGAAGATGTTGGGTTTTCACAAGATTTTGGGACAGATTTGATAAACGTTGGCATCTTTTCTTCTATTAGTGATATTACTGTCTCAATATAAAACATTTAAACACTAATTATAGGAATATTTCTGTGAGGAAGGAGTGGAAATTTTGGATGATTTTGTGTGAAACCCGCTCTAATGGTCACTGTGATGTGGAAGTTGTGGCCACAACTTTTATAGAGACATAGTCAGTGTCCAACGTCTATTGTCATCCCACCAGATAAATTACATCTTCATGTTAGTGGCTCATTAAAAACCAACAGTCTGTTGATGAGTTTTTACAGTCAGCGTGTCCTTTTGACTTTCTCGGTAATTTCAGCGGCAAGGTGAGGGGTTCAGCTGCAGGCTCAGAGCTGAATCCCTGGTTGATTTGGTCTCCAGGTACAGAGCATGGCAGGAAGGAGTGCACTACAATCCTGTATTTTACGTCTTGGACTTGTGAGGGGTACATACATTCTTACTCAGCTCGTGGATAACTATGGTTCTGTATTATTCAGAGTCTGGTATTTTCAATATTGGTAATTACTTTTGTGCTAACAAGCATGGGGCTGGATGAACACAGCAGGTCAAGCAGCATCATAGGAGCAGGAAAACTTGACGTTTCGGGCCTAGACCCTTCATCAGAAATGGGGGAGGGGAAGAGGGTTCTGAAATAAATAGGGAGAGAGGGGGAGGCGGATAGAGGATGGATAGAGGAGAGGATAGGTGGAGAGGAGGCAGACAAGTCGAAGAGGTGGGGATGGAGCCGGTAAAGGTGAGGAGGTAGGGAGGAGATAGGTCAGTCCAGGGAGGACGGACAGGTCAAGGGGGTGGGATGATGTTAGTAGATAGGAGATGGGGGTGCGGCTCGAGGTGGGAGGAGGGGATAGGTGAGAGGAAGGACAGGTTAGGGAGGCGGGGACGAGCTGGGCAGGTTTTGGGATGCGGTTGGGGGAGGGGAGATTTTGAAGCTTGTGAAATCCACATTGATACCATTGGGCTTCAGGGTTCCCAGGCTGAATATGAGTTGCTGTTCCTGCAGCCTTCGGGTGGCATCACTGTGGCATTGCAGGAGGCCCAGGATGGACATGTCATCTGAGGAATGGGAGGGAGAGTTGAAATGGTTCGCGACTGGGAGGTGCAGTTGTTTGTTGCTTGTTGCGAACTGCTACACCCTTCTTCAGAAATGGGGGGGCGGCCCGAAACGTCAGCCTTCCTGCTCCTCTGCTGTTCGCCTGCTGTGTTCATCCAGCTCTACACCTTGTTATCTCAGATTTTCCAGCATCCGTAGTTCCTACTACCCAAGGACAGTGAAAATACGTCCACTCTCAAATTGATTCAGGGAATGAAACAAAACCAATCACTGATTCAGAGAACACTGAGGAAAAAATCTGTCAAATCCTTCTCGCCTTTTTTTGGACTGCAATATAGTTTGAATAATCCAGAGCATTCATTTTAAGAACCCTCACAAGACATTATAAAGTTATTGGACACTGTTTAAAAGTTTTCCCGCACATGAATATCAATGCACGGGAGCCCTTGTAACTGTAAATAAGCTTGTGAATTAATTTGTTCAATATACTCTTCTCAACAATGTCTCTGAAGTAGAAATTGCTGTTAAATTTGTTTTGATCTTTGAAGACTTCATTGCAATTGTATCTCTTGATTCAACAAGATAACAATGGTTCAGTCGGGCATTTGTTTTGTCTTGTAGTCAACTTTAGTTGCATTTGGGAACCTTTGTGGATCTAGCAGTTCAGGTGTCTCTCACCCTGATTTGGGTGTAACAATACATGGACATTAAAACTGCAGTCCTAAATGGATATATTACATGGCTGTTCATAAAGTGGTCTCAGTTCCAGTTCTTCTATTTTGTGGGACTTAGAGTTCTACAATTGAACATTTGAGAATGTCTTGATCACTCCCACCTAATGGATGCTGCGCAGCAGTTAGTTACAGAAGTACAAATGCTGGCAGGAATTTCTGTATTGAGAACAGTTTACAACTCCTTATGAAGGAATTGAATGGAAATGGATTTGGAGGAATCCTGATAAATGGTAATTTATATCTCCGAGTTGAAAAATAGTGTTTGTTCTTAACATACACAGCCTGGTTAAAGACTGGATCAGTTTATCAAGGCAAGTTAAAGCAGTTCTTGTGAGACAAAGGTACGAGCGGTGATTTTCAGCTTCAGTGATTCTGTGTCGTGATAGTTTAGAACTAATGCCGAATATGAATATTACCTCCAATGATTCTGTTATTCTTTGTAACATAAGAAACTAAATGTGGATAACATAATAACATCCAAAGGACGTTTATGAAAGCTCACTAATATATAAAAAATTACACCCACAGTACATCAGTTTCTGCACTAAAGTTAAATTAAGTTATACTGAGTAGCATGATTCTATTAAGGTATCATGCTTCAAGTGATCCTCAGAAAGAGGCTTCTGGGGCCTTTAAGTCACAGGTTACATGCTGTAATATAGTGATAATATCAAGAACACATATTTTCATACTGTATGTTTCTGAAGATATACTGACATACTGCAGTGAGACATGACCATCCCCTTTTTCCAAAGAAAATAAATTATCCCATAGAGATATACAAAGTTGCCCATAGGTATCTGTTGTCAATTTGACAATTATATAAACAAATAAAACAGAATTTATAGGATATAATCTGAACTTTAATGCTTTTGAGGGCTGACAACTAATTCTGATCATATTCCCAAGTTATGTGCTATTTTCTTTTGAGTTGGTTTGCCAACTTAGATGTCTTGCTTACTGGTTGCTGTCACTCAACATGACTGCATAATCATCATTGCTGAAGTTTTCTTCCTCATTTTCTTCATATATGATTGGTGTGCTGTATACTGCTCAGAGCTGGTTTCTGTTCCTTTACAATATAGCACCACAATAAGTAATGATCTTGAATGATTGGGTGGTTGCATTTTGTTGAAACGTTTGCTAGTATATAAGTATTTGTTTTTGAATTTTTAACTTATACTTTCAGTACAATGTTCAGTTTTTTGGTAGTTCTGTATCTGATCATTGCCTATGTATGTCTTTCTGTCTCCTTTGCCTTCAAAGAAGAATGTCCTGTGCCTTGGAATCCTTAGACAGTTGTTGCTGAACGAGGTTGTTAGCACTTGCCTTCTGAGTATATGTTGAGTTAGGTTAGTAATCCCTTCTTCATACTGAAATGCAATATGGAAATTTTGTTTTGTTTCTTGACTATTAATAATCATTGATTTGATAGAATGTACTATCTGTTCTGCCAGACACTTTGTGGATAGTTAGTGAATGTTGATGCAAAATGGATCATTCCAAACTTTTGGTTTGCCAGTGAATTGTGGCCCATCATGAAACACTATCCATTCAGGAATATTTGATCTGACTTGTTTCTTGTCGAGTGTATTTTGTCACAAAATACAGTGAAAAGTGTTGTATAGTGTCACCACTCTCCGGTGCCATCTTAAAACACAGAAAAACCCCAAAACACAGACTGTAAAGGCAGAAAAATAAAGAAGTGTTCAACTTTACAGTCCTTCCTGTTAAGTGCTCCATCATGGGCCATGGGTCTGGTGGACAGGTCCAAGTCCCCTTTGCTATGCTGCTGCCACTGGAATGAAAGTCACCACTCATCAGCGCCATCTTGCCTCCACCGAAGCCCTTGCCACTATGGCACCTCAATGGATGTCGCCAATGCAGACGCCACTGATTCCAATGGGTACTACGCTCGTCCAAACCCAATGGCGCCAGCACCATGAGACCGTTTCATGCCCATCTAGCTGATGCCGCCAGGTCTTGTACTGGGCCCAAACTCACCACCACCACAACCGCCGTGAATCATTGCTAGGACTGCCCTGATGATGCAGAAGCCGTGGGGAACCCAAATATGCTTCTGATGCCGCTGCCATGAGTCTGCGTTGTTGGGCTTGCTTGAGTCTACGCTGCTAGGCCCACTCATTGCCGCTGATTGTTTGGTGCCATTGTTGCGACCGAGCTCCTGAACAAGAGGTAAGTTCATAAAAAAGAAATAAAATTGAGAAAAGAGACCAAAGAAAAGGAACAAAATGAAAAGCAGATGACCGCCAGGCTCAGAAGCCCTACTCCACTACCATCTTAGCAGAACACTGGAGAAACTGAAAACAGAAGTCATCATGTAAGTGCCAGTCACATTTGTGGCTAATTTGTTGAACAGTGGGAAATTTGGAGAAATAATCCATCACAAGGATGTACCTTCCCCATGCATTGTGGTTTGAATCTCTCAAATCATGATCAGACTGTGCATTCTGGTAGTTCACCCATTGCTGGACCATTGATAGCTAGAAGAAAGATGATGTCAAGAAACCAAGATGAGCTTGCATATTGGCATTGTCATGTGATTCTTCCATTGCATATTTATCAGCTGAACCAATGCCCCTGTCAAATTAGTTAAGTGAACAATCTGTGGATACATTCTAAGTTTGTTTTTTTTTTGTGTCTAATTACAGACTGTGCTTTCTAAAGGTGATGGAGTAGAAGTACAAAAGTTTGATGTTCCCAGTTTCAAATATATCTCCCTCACTGGCCAAAGGGTCTAAACAGGGGACAGGACCTGTCCCAGTTAAGGCTAAGGTCAGAAGTCAGATGGCACCAGGTTATAGTCCAACAGGTTTATTTGAAATTACAAGCACTGCTCCTTCATCAGGTGAAGTAAGAAAGAAGTACTCAAGCACAGAATTTATAATCAGAAAGATCAAAAAATCATCAAAAGGGTCTGAGTGGAGTGTTGACAAGCTGAATAAAATATCTCTGAAGGTGATCAAGCGTGTCAGACAGTGTGGGTAAAGTGTCAACAGCTGAATAACAAGTTAAGGGATGACCTGTAGTCCGATGAAATGAGGTCGAGAGATAATTACAAAAACTTAAAAATAAGGTAGTGCTGGAGACAAATGAAATGACTGGAGTAACATGATAGGTGTATAGGTTGCATGCTGAGGGTCTAACCAACTAATCCAAAACTATACAAACTAATTAAGATAGAGAGATCATAACAAGTTATCAAGGTGATGGTGTCAAAACAGGACAGTAGGGAACATTTTTACAGATAAACAACAGTATGGTGGGGTCACATGTAGTGTGACATGAACCCAAGATCACGATTGAGGCTGTCTTCATGGATACATAACTTGGCTATCAGTTTCTGCTTGGCGATTCTGCACTGTTGTGTATCTCGAAGGTCGCCTTGGAGGACACTTACCTGAAGATCAGAGGCTGAATGTCCTTGACTGCTGGAGTGTTCCCCGACTGGGAGGGAACATTCCTGTCTGGTGATTATTGTGCGGTGTCCGTTCATCTGTTGTTGTAGCGTCTGCATGGTCTCCCCAATATACCATGCCTCGCGGCGTCCTTGCCTGCAGCGTATGAGGTAGACAACATTGGCCGAGTCACATGAGTCTCTGCCGTGTGCATGGTAGGTGGTACTTCCACATGTGATGGTTGTATCCATGTTGATGATCTGACTTGCGTAGGTTGCCGATGAAGGGCTTTGCGGTGTTGTCCTGAAGGCTGGGTAGTTTGCTGCAGACGGTAGTCTATTTAGAGTTTGGCAGTTGTTTGAAGGCAAGAAGTAGAGGCGTAGGGATGATCTTGGTGAGATGTTTGTCACCGATTACAGGTTGAAAGCTGCGAAGAACATGGCGTAGTTTCTCCACTCCAGGGAAGCACTGGACGACAAAGGGTACTCTATTGGTCATGTCCTGTATGGCTTCTGAGGACATCGTTGCGGTTTTTTTGTTGTGGCATGTCAGAACTGGCGATTGATTAGTTGAGCATCGTTTCCCGTTCTTATCAGGGCATCGTTCGGAATATTCAGTTAAGGGTGGTGATATAAAGTGCCCCACTAGCCCAGTTCTGATCACCGGAAGAGAGAAGGGAGACCTCCAGGTGACTGGAGGCTGAGGTACAACAACAAATCTGTGAAAAAAGAACAGGTAGTGGGTGGAGAAAGCACTGGAGGCCCAATGAATGCTGACAACCATGATGTGCAAGGTTTCTTCTGTGCTATCAAGACCACTTACAACCCAAACATCAAAGGCACACCCCACTGCCAGCCAAGAATGGACTTACTGTTATCAAAGACAGAGAAGTCACTAAACAATGCTGGGGGGGAGCACTTCAGAGATCTCCTCAACCCAGGGCTCTGTAGTTGACCTGAGCATTCTTGACCGCATCCCACAGCACGCTACACGCCATGAGCTCAGCAACACCCCCGTGCTGCACAAAGTAGAGAAGGCCATCCACCAGCTTAAGAACAACAAGGCAACTGGACCAGATGGTACCCCTGCTGAGGCATTGAAGTGCGGAGGCAAAGAAATCCTCTGCAGCTACACCCCCTTGTCTGCTTTATCTTGAAGGAGGAGAGTATCTGGGACAGTTCTGAGATGCCACCGTCGTGAGCATTTTCAAAAAAACGGGATAAGTCCAATTGTGGTACTGCCTGAAGAAAAGGCTGTTCAAAGATCAGACACCAAGATCATGCTGTGATGGTTCCTGCCCTCCTATATAGCTCTGAGTCATAGACTGTCTACAGCAAGGTACATTAAGGTGCTGGAGCAGTACCATTGCCTGTGCAAGACTCTGTGAATCTGCTGGAAGACTGACACAATGATACTGGTTGGGGTGACTTTGGTTTTGGCTTGAAGGTGGTGGAGATTGAATAATTCACCGCTGGTTCTGTAGGTCAGCTCTATTCCAGCAGGGAGCTTGTCAGCAGTGAAGTCAAGCATTGCAGTGAGGCAGATCAAGAACAGTATCGGGGCCTGCTTGACACCAGTCAGAATGGGGAATGGGTTGGTGGTGGATCCATTCTCATTACCACAACTTCCATGACATCACGGAACAGGCGAATGACGGTGACAAACTTCATGATACAGCTAAAGTGGAGAAGGAAGCTCCATAATGCTTCTTGGTTGACGGTGTCAAATGCGTTTGTAAGGTCAAAGGCGGCCATATACAGGGGTAGTTCTTTTCTTTGAATTTCTCCTGCAGCTGTTGCGTGGTGAAAATCATGCCTGTCATGCCCCTCTGTGACCAGAAGCCGCACTGTGGTTCCAGGAGCCTCCTTGACCTGTCCGTCTTCTCTCCCACAGATCCGCTCCTCCCACCTCACTGACCAATCCCCACCACTGCCTATCTGGACTCACCTATCACCATCCCACCTACCTTCCCCAGCCCCACTCCCACCTCCCTACTTATTTCAGAGGTCCCTTCCCCTCCCCCATTTCTGAAGAAGGATCCTGACCCAAAACGTCAGCTTTCCTGGTCTGCTGTATTCCTCCAGCTCCTCACTGTGTTATCTCCTTCAATTAGATGCTGTTTATTTTCCACATTTGCTGCTGCTAAGCTCATCAAGTCTAATTTCACTGAACTTCTCAGTAGCAAATACAGAAGTGCCCTGTAGTAGTAGAGAGTTGTGTGAACATCCTACATTTGTTCACCCTGAGGCCTGGGCACTGGGAATGGTGACAAGTCTGCTGAGCCAGATTAAGCTGCAGCAAAGAACAGGATGCTTGTTCGGTAGTTGATCAGCCCAGAAAGCCCAGTAGGCAGAGCCAGGAGCAAAGCGGCAGCACATTGCCAGTGGTCTGGGGTCACATGTAGGCAATGTAGTTGATTCTCAACTCTTCTGTGAGCAATGTAAGGATGGGCAATAAAATGTTGGCCTAGCCAGTGACATCCATATCCTATGAGAAAATAAAGAAGAACGCTTAAAAATCTGGACCTCTCATGTTTCCTCCCAATCTCACTCTGTTCCCCCCTCTATCTCTCCCACATTGTTTCTCTCTGTGTCACAGCTGGAGACTCTGAGCCTTATGTTGGTTTTTTTATTCTGTGTGATTTACAGAGTTCTACAATTGAACGTTTGAGGATTATCTTTTCACTCCCACTTCATTGATGCTGCATGAGAGTTAGTTACAGAAATACAAATATGTGCAGGAATTTCAGTTGTTTGTAATGATGTCAGGAGCTGTAATGATGACAGTTTTACAACTTCAAGTACAAGAGTTGAACAGAAATGAATTTGCAGAGATCTTCATAAATAGTTGTTTATCCCTGTCCCAGTTAAGATTGGAGATCTGAGGTGCACTGGTCCATGGCATGGTTTTCAAATCATTTCTGTCCCTTTTTTGAAGCGGTCTGCATGCTATTCCTTTATGAATTATGTTCTATTCCTTTATGACTTAGTTTCTATTTTGTCCACTGGTGAGTGACGTTTCTTTCTGACTTGATTAAAATGGGAGAGGTTGCAGGAAAACCTCTGCAAATCTAAGATTATGAAGCAGGTTTTCACCAGGACAGGGAACCTTGTCATTGGAGCAAAAATGCCAAAAAAACAGATGTCCGGCCCCCAAGTGGATTGTTTCCCATTTCCACAGACAAATCTGGGGATGACCTAGGGTTTGCATAGGCAATTCTAAGACAGCTTAAGTTAGCCACTGTGTCCATTTCAATCACATTTTGGTATCCTCACTGTTTGTTTGGAACCCAATGCATAGGGCATACAAGAGGTCTATTCTTCACAATTTCCTTTTGGATAGCCAAAGTATCCACCAGGATCTGATCCTGGAACACTTTTAGGAGAGGTTCGGTGCCCTTTGGGCTTGTTGAAAATGAACATGCTTGTTCATAAACTGTCGATACATTGTGGATACATTGCAGCTATCAAAGCTGTTTAAGAACTGTCATAGCTCTCAAGGATCTGACAAGCACTCAAAAGAACTGTCGCGTTCCCAAGATTGTCAATGAAAATTGTCAAGAATATTGAGGCATTTAAAACTTCAGACCTATTAGTATTTTTTAAAAAGGGTCTCAACAGTTTTTTAAAAAAAGTAATGAATGCTTTTCATTTCAGCACGATGATATAAGCCTGAGAAATTTCATTACTGATTAGCGATGAATGCTTGATTTTGCACGATTCCATGATCACTGTGATGCCTTTCATTTCAGTTTCATTGACTGCTGTAAATGCTGTCAGACTTTCTATGGGACGATGACTTACAATTTTTGTTGCACTTGTATGAAATCATTGTTGTTATAAGGATTTATCTGGTTGAAGGAAGTACAAGTGATTTTTATAGAATCCCTACAGTGTGGAAACAAGCCATTTGGTCCAACAGGTCCACACCAACTCTCCAAAGAGCATCCCACCCTATCCCCGTAACCCTGCGTTTTCCATGGTTAATCCACCTAATTTTCACATCCCTGGACACTATGGGCCATTTAGCATGGCCAGTTGATGGGAAATGTTCATCCTGGAGTTCAGTTTCTAGTGGTGTACTGCAAGGATCTGTTTTGGGGCCACTGCTGTTTGTCATTTTTATAAATGACCTGGATGAGGGCGTAGAAGGATGGGTTAGTAAATTTGCGGATGACACTAAAGTCGGTGGAGTTGTGGATAGTGCGGAAGGATGTTGCACGTTACAGAGGGACATAGATAAGCTGCAGAGCTGGGCTGAGAGGTGGCAAATGGAGTTTAATGTGGAAAAGTGTGAGGTGATTCACTTTGGAAGGAGTAACAGGAATACAGAGTACTGGGCTGATGGTAAGATTCTTGGTAATGTGGACGAGCAGAGAGATCTCAGTGTCCATGTGCATTGATCCCTGAAAGTTGCCACCCAGGTTGATAGGGTTGTTAAGAAGGCTTATGGTGTGTTAGGTTTTATTGGTAAAGGGATTCAGTTTTGGAGCCATGAGGTCATGTTGCAGCTGTACAAAACTCTGGCGTGGCCGCACTTGGAGTATTGTGTACAGTTCTGGTTGCCGCATTATAGGAAGGATGTGGAAGCATTGGAAAGGGTGCAGAGGAGATTTACCAGGATGTTGCCTGGTACGGAGGGAAGGTCTTATAAGGAACGGTGGAGGGACTTGAGGCTGTTTTCATTAGAGAGAAGAAGGTTAAGAGGTGACTTAATAGAGACATACAAGATGATCAGAGGATCAGATAGGGTGGACAGCGAGAGTCTTTTTCCTAGGATGATGACGGCTAGCACGAGGGACATAGCTTTAAATTGAGGGGTGATAGATATAGGACAGATGTCAGAGGTAGGTTCTTTACTCAGAGAGTAGTAAGGGCGTGGAATGCCCTGCCTGCAACAGTAGTAGACTCGCCAACTTTAAGGACATTTAAATGGTCATTGGATAAACATGTGGATGATAATGGAATAGTGTAGGTTAGATGGGCTTCAGATTGGTTTCACAGGTCAGCACAACATTGAGGGCCAAAGGGCCTGTACTGTGCTGCAATGTTCTATGTTCTAATCCACCTAACCTGCACATCTTTGGACTGTGGGAGGAAACTGGAGCACCTTGTGGAAACCCCCACAGACACAGGGAGAATGTGCGAACTCATGCAGACAGTTGCCCAAGTCTGGAATTCAACCTGGGTCCCTGGCACTGTGCTAACCACTGAGCCGCCATGCCACGTGGATGTGTAATTTTACTCAATATACCAAAGCCTGCATTTTTAGAAATAACTACTTTTTACACAGGCTTGCTCATGTCGGATGCTGGGTGCTTAATGAAAGGGTAAAAGGTGCTAGATGAGACCATGGTTATATATTGGTATGATGGTGTGAGTACAGTGCAGTAAGTTAGCATGACGGGATTGGGGGTGATGCAGTGGGTACAGGTATTAGATGAAGTGGGTTAGCATGGATATGGCATGGGAGATGCAGAGTTTCTGAGGATTCTTACTGATTTCCTATTATTGAGTTTATATATGTGTTTTGGGAGCTGGTTAATATCCTGTGGACTGTGAATGATCAGTTGTCTCTGTATGTTGACAGCAGGACAATATTTGGGTTTTTAAGATAACCTGGAAGGTTTCAAGTTTTTTTCATTCTATGCAACAAATTTCAAAATGTATTAAATGCATCTTAATAATGTAGAGTCTTTAAATTGAACAGCAGGGATATATTCAAGAGAAACTAGACAACACATGAGGGAGAAAGGAATAGATGGCTCTGCTGCAGGTAAGATGATGAGGGTCGAGCGGAGGCTTATGTGAAGCATAAACGCCAGTATGGACCACTAGGCTTAATGGTCTGGTTTTCATTGTAATTCTATGTATGTAACTTTTTGTGGTTGGATTTGAACTCTCAATCCCTGGATTGTTAATCTAGCTCCATAGTAATTCAGCTGCCACTCCTGAAGACATTTTTTCAAATATCTTTCATTACCTTCTTTAAAGATTTAACCCAAAGGTCTTGGCCTTTCTGTAATTTTCCAGGATAAGTCAGAACTCTTCCATTTTTTTTCGTTTTTGCCGAGACCGTGTACGATCCCGAACGCCCTCTCAAGTGTCCCCGTCGCCGAAGCAAAAAGCCCCAGCACCTGACTGCAGCCAATTGGTCTGAACCGATAGGCTGAGCTACATCGAAACAGTAACCGAAAGAACTGTCCCACCCATCCCACTAACCAATCCCTACCACTACACATTTTTTCTGATGAAGAGTCTAGGCCCGAAACGTCAAGCTTTCCTGCTCCTATGATGCTGCTTGGCCTGCTGTGTTCATCCAACTCCACATCTTGTTAGCCCCTACCACTCCCTACCTGCACTCACCTATCACCATCCCACCTACCTTACTCAGCCCCACCCCTCCTCTCTCTATGTATTTCCGCCCCCCCTCCCCATTTCTGAAAAATGGTCTGGAACCGAAACGTCAAATTTCCGGCTCCTCTGATGCTGCCTGGCCAGCTGTGTTCATCGAGCTCCACGCTATGTTGTTTCAGGAAACTCATGTTGCTGCAGAAATATTTGGATTGACTGTGAGAGACGTCAATCAGAGAGCCCCACCCACCGTGCCCATTCCCTCCTCTTCCTCTTCCAGAGCTGGTTCACTTCCTATAGGGACTGAAAACCCAGTGAGGAGATGGTGAGTGAAGGAGCAGCTTTTATATAAATTGTATCCCATAATATCCACACCAGTCTTCAGGCAGTCTGACTATCCTGTGGGCAATCAGGGGTGGAAATGTCCCTTATTCTGTGTGAGAAGATCCAGCTGAGAGAGCTGTTTACTCAGTGCTTTGTGCTGAACTGTTTGACTGGAGCTGTGTGTTGGATATTGAGTGTGTTTATTGGAAGCATTTCCCTTCTGATTTCCAGGCTGAGTTTTGTTGATGGATCATTCCTGACAATGAGAGGGTGAGGCGCAGAATGTCTGAAGATTCTTACTGGTTTCCTGTTGAGTTGTATGTATGTGTATATGTGTCGGAAGCTGTTTATTATCCCGTGGACTTTAATTTTTACAGTTCCTCTGAGAGAATGTTGCCCTTTTCGAGGAGTAGAAATGAGGGACTGCTCCTTCTTTAGAAGATTGAGGGTTTTTTTCAAAATATGTGGTGCATGCTAATATAAGTAAGCAATTTTGTTCTTTGAGCGTGTTCTACTATTCAGTACGATCACAGTGCGTGTAACTCCATATTCCTGCACTATTCCAAAAGCCTGGGCTTGGATTTGATAATTTTATCAGTATTGTGGCTGGTAGCTAAATTTACGATGTGCAGCCTGAGTGAGTGCAGTGTTGCTAATTTCCCAGGATAAAACAGAACCTTTTAATCAGCTGCACTGAAGCAGTATTTTCCTCAGCTTCTTGCACTTCTTGGCCAGTGTGCTTTCCTCAGATATTTTTGAAAAACAAGGGAGAAATTTCAAAGTCTCCACTGAATTAATATTTCTCATCGGTCCAGTACCCCTGCTGGAAACAGGTCCTGTGACATTCAAGTGAGGAAAAAGAAAGATCTTGTATCTGATTCCACCCACTACCCCCCCGCCCCCGCAACGCACGAACAGCGGACAGGCACTCACTGTGGAACAGTCTCTAAATGAGGAGTCAGCTCCTTCAAGCAAAGGAGAGGAGGGAGGTATAGGAACTCATGTTTCCTTTTCCTGTTTTGCAGAAGGATTGCACTGTACACGAGAGAATACAGAGAGGATAGACACTGCAGGTAGATCTTGATCATCACCCAAGGAACAACTGCACAACTGCGGGAACACATCCAGTCCCTTTGCAGCATTGCTCAACACTGAGAAATTGGGAATTGGTTTGGGTCACAGGGTCTGACATATCACCAGAACTGGTCAGTGGAATGGAGCATTCCATCAAAACCAACCTTTTCAAGGGTTCAGCTGTGAGTGATCAGTCGGGCTGAGACTGGGAAGAAGTGTGAATGGGCTCCACGTGTGGTGAGAGCTTCAATCATTTATTGAACCTCACGAACCATGATTCATTCCTGTAGGTGAGAGGCTGTTCATGTGTGAGGTGGGCTCCACAGGCTCATAAGACCTTATAACACACAAAGTGCAGTTAACACAAGGCCAGTTCA
Organism: Ginglymostoma cirratum; assembly: GCA_024137785.1. Classification (NCBI taxonomy): domain Eukaryota; kingdom Metazoa; phylum Chordata; class Chondrichthyes; order Orectolobiformes; family Ginglymostomatidae; genus Ginglymostoma; species Ginglymostoma cirratum. The sequence goes on from JAHRHZ010000002.1 coordinate 3,705,957, forward strand.
ATGGAAGATAAACCATTTAAGTGTGAGGTATGCAACAAATCATTCTCATGCTCATCTCACTTCCTTGTACACCAACGCACTCACACGGGTGAGAAACCATTTACCTGTGATGTTTGTGACAAATCATTCTCGCAGTCAGTTACCCTCCGTGTTCACCAACGTATTCACACTGGGGAGAAGCCGTTCAGATGTGAGGTATGTGACAAAGCCTTCACACAGTTATCGAGCCTCCTCGTCCATCAAACCATCCACACAGGGGAGAAACCCTTCAAATGTGAGGTTTGTGATAAAGCTTTTCCAACGTCAACAAGGCTTCTGGAACACCAGAGCATTCATACAGGGGAGAAACCCTTCAGGTGTCAGGTGTGTAACAAATCATTCTCGCGCTCCTCTCACTTCCGAACACATCAACGCATTCATACTGGCGTGAAACCATTCAAGTGTGAGGTCTGCAAGAAGTCATTCTCTCAGTCATCGACCCTACGTGAACACCAACGCCTTCACACTGGGGAGAAGCCCTTCAAATGTGAGGTGTGTAATAAGGGATTTGCTCAGCTGCCAGGCCTGGTGAGTCACCGCCGCGTTCACACAGGGGAGAAGAAAATATTCACGTGTGAAGTGTGTAATAAGGAGTTTGAACAGTTGTGGGGAATGTTGGATCACCGTCGCATTCACTCAGTCAGTAATGCTCCTGAGAAACTGACACACGCACGTTGACGAAAAGTTGTGAGGTCTGTGACGAAGGCTTCACAAGAAAGACACACTTTCTGATACACCAGCTGTTTCATGCAGATGAGAAATCATTGACTTGGGAGATGTGTGACTGAGTCTTCACTCTTAGCAACACTCATGAATCACCAATGCATTCCTACAGGCAAGAAGCTGTTTTAGTGTGAATTTCTTAACAAGGGCTTTGTACAATCTCATCAGGCCTGATGTATCATTGGCATACTCACATTGAAGAGAAACTATTCAGATAAAGTGTGTAACAAATCCTTGACAAGCTCATTGAAGCTTCCTGACTATGAGAAAATCAACATGGTGATAAACCATCCAAGTGTCAATTTTAAGATAAAGTCCTCCTGAAGTTTTCAACCATCATAAGATACCAAAGGACCCCCACAGGAGAAAAAAAAATTCATGTGCAAGAGTATGACGTGACAAGGAAATTTTATGGTATCATTCTTGCCAATTTGTATAGAATAGGGGAACGTATGTTGTCATGTCCTCATTGTTTCAGTTTTGTTTAATTGGTGATAGTTTCTCATTAAGTCAAACTACTGATTTGTTTTTTTTAAAGACCATTTGTTAGGTGATGTTTTTGCTCTCTCTGGTTGTGGGTGCTTGGAATGTGTTATTCACCTTGAAAGCAAGGTTGCTTGTAAACTTAAACTTATAAAATTAACACAGAAGACCACAACGTACTATTACAAAGTAGGTAGCGGTTAAAAACAGTGTGTTTATAAAGTATGTGCATCATAAACAGTCTATAAAAGTCAGATATTCTTATACTTTCAGTTTTGAGGTATAAAAGCTTTAAAAGAATTATACAGTTGCAAACTTAACTAATACTAAGAATCCATTTAGCCAGTTATTATTGTTTCTCTTCTGAAGCACTACGATTTAAAACCAAGCTAATAAAGAATAGAGCTGTACTTTCCTTGTATAAATCCCTTCTAAATTTGGCTGCCAGTTCCTCTGTTCATAACACCAGGTTGTGGATAAGGGTTGTAATGACATGTAAGTGTAAGCTTGCCCATTAACCTTGAAGATTGCAAATTCTCACAATGTGGCTCTGTAAGAAAGAAGTAAGTTAAACAGAGACCTGTCAGCATTTGATCAGTAATTAATTCTTGAGCGTGTTACTTATATTCTGTTTGAAACTTCATGGTGCATTCACTGTCAGTTGAAGCTCCGAAGAGTCACCTGATATTGAAGAACTAAAGTTTACATACACTGTTTTGTGCTCAACTATAGTTTATTTTTAATTTAGTCAATTAATGTACTGATTAAAACTAAACTAAACTAATCATGAGCCATCAATTTCGCTGCACTTTGGCTAAGAAGGCAATCAGGTACTCAGTTGAAAAAGGGGCTTCAGCCACTGATTTTCCAGCACAAGCATCCGACTGGGGGGGGGGAAGGAGGAGTCGTTAGTAATGGAGGCACTTCAGTTATCCTGTGAAACTCTGGTCTATGGAGGAGGAGAATCAGCTAGGAGTCCCATTTCTCATCAGTGAGCCCAGCTGGGAAATCAGTGGGAGGGTGGAATGTGTCTCGGCTGTGACAGTCTCCGTTGTCTCACAACATTCACTGTCCGGCTCTCCACATGCTGAATGGCCACTCAAACAGAGCACTAGAGGCTGATCGATGTCTACAGACTGTCATATAGGTCAGTACCTTGAGGATTGGAGGGATTATCAGAGAACAACAGCTTGTATTTCCAGAGCACCTTTTAAGCCAGTAAAACATTCCAAAGTGTTTAATTAATATGTAACCAGACTAAATTTAACACCAACAACAACCAATGCTGGAGATCACAGCAGGTCAGACAGCATCCACGGAGAGAGACCAAGCTAACGTTTCAAGTCTAGATGACTCTAGTCTAGATGAAGGTTGTTTTCAGTACACCTTACAGCATCTGCAGTAATTTGCTCCTAAGAGTTAACACAGACAGACAAGGAGATTTTAGGAGGGGATGAACAAAAATATAGTCAAAGAGGTGAGATTTAAGGGGAATCCTGAAGGTGAAGAGATAAAGATGCAAAAAGGTTTACAGAATGCATTCTACAGATTTGTTTATATCCAAGAAGTATTTGCCACAAGTACTTTTAACACAGGAGTGCTATTTGGAAGAGATTTGTGAGACTTGCATTAAAGATTTTATTGGTGTCTTTGACCCTCACCAGACATCAGAGGAAACACGTCGGGGTGGATCCTTTTCAAGTATGACATATGAAACTGAGTCTTCACACACCTTGGACCACTTTTCAACTTTCTATCCAAAGCATATCCTTTCTTTTCAGATAATCAATTCCTTTTTGAATGCCTCATTGAACTTGCTTCATTCACACTCTTAGCATACACTGTGTGAAAAGACTTACCCATTCCTCTGCTTCTTTTACCAATCCCCTCCAGTCTGTGCCCTCTGGTTTTCCAGGACCACTATCCTGAGTATGTTGAGTGAAAGGGCTAAGTCTCTACAGATCTGAGCTCCCTCAACCCATCAATATGTTGATGTAATAATGTTGTGATATATTCACCATACACTGTTCCAAGATTCATTTCATGTTGTGGGAAAGATCTTGAGTCATTATCAAATGCTTTGTTATTTTAATTGATTCAAAGTTAGGTTTAAGTTGAGCATTTTTTTGTCTGTTTTATCAATTATCTGTATACATTTGTAACTCACAATAAACTCACTTATAACTTCAACCTAAATTGATTTGTCAGCATGGTGTGTTCCTTTAAAATTTTAGCAAAGATCTGTAGCTCGGGTTGTGCGTGAGGTGTTGACTTGCTCGCTGAGCAAGCATGTTCTCGTTCAGACATTTCATGCTAGGTGGACCCCATGTCAAACCTATACAGATCAAAACCAGAAATGACACTACTCCCCATAATGGACCAAACAGTATAAATGCCAAGCACAGTAGAATAACATTGCTTCATCGGAGGCTCCACTGATGATGTCACTTAGCATGGTGATGAAATGTCTCAACAAGAACAAGCCAGCTGGGCGAGCAAGTCAACAACCTCATGATGTGTTCCTATTCACTGAAACAGTAAGAATCCTGTGCACAATATATTGGTCAATGTCACTGTTGGTTGTGTTACTTTCTTCACCAATGGGTTTATACTTTTCATTTGTTGTGTAGGATATCATTTCTCTAAGGAAGATGAGTGACTTGTATTTATATATCAACTTTCTCAATCTCCAAATACGAACAGAGCGGCTCGGTGGTTCAGTGGTTAGCGCTACTGCCTCACAGCACCAGGTACCTGGGTTCAATTCCACCCTCGGGCGACTGTCTTGTGGAGTTTGCACGTTCTCCCCGTGTCTGCGTGGGTTTCCTCCGGGTGCTCCGGTTTCCTCCCACAGTCCAAAGATGTGCAGGCTAGGTGGATTGGCCATGCTAAATTGCCCAGACTGTTCAGGAATGTATAGATTAGGTGCGTCAAAGGGGAATGGGTCTGGATGGGATGCTCTGAGGGTCGGTGTGGACTTGTTGGGCTGAAGGGCCTGTTTCCACACTGGAGAGATTCTTTGAAAAGCATACTAGAGCTAATAAAGATTGTTTTGAATTGTAGTCTTGTGAATCTCTGATTTCTTGAGTCATATGCACTCACAAACAGCAATGTGTCAGCTTTAATGCTTGGGAATGGGACTTGAACCCAGAACCATTGACTCAGAATGAGAGCACTAACTAAGTCACAACTGGCTTATAGGAAGATGGCTGTGATTATTGGAGGTCAGCTATCTCAGCTCCAGGACACCTCTGTGGGAGTTCCTTGAGGTAGTGTCCTTGGCCCAAACAGCTTCTTCATCAATGACCTTTCTTCCATCATAAGGTCAAAATTGGAGATTTTTGCTGATGATGATTCCACAACATTCAGCACCGTTTTGCAACTCCTCAGATACTGATGTAACGACACTAATACATGTCTAGTCGAAGCAAGACTTGGACAATATCCAGGCTTGGGCTGAGAAGTGCCAAGTAACTTTGTCCCACACAAATGCCAGGTAATGACCATCTCCAATAAGAGACAACCTAATTATTACCTCTTGATATTCAATGTCTTCATCGTTATTGAATCTGCTACTATCAACATCCTGGGATTACTGCTGACCCGAAACTGAGCTGGACAAGCCATATAAATACTGTGCCTACAAAAGCAGGTCAGTAGTTTGCAGACACTTTGGTGAGAGTGAGGTCAACTAAGACTTCTTCCTCTTGTTGGTTCCCTTGCCACTTGCCACAAATCCAATCTAGCAATAACATATTCCAGGACTCGACCAACTCAGTCAGTCATGGTGCTGCAGAGCACTCTTGAGAACAGTTCAGAATACGTACATTCCTGCTATAAAGAAAAAGGAAGGAACTACAATCTGTGGTTAACTCAAGAGGTTAGGGAAAACCTGAAATTTAAGGAAAAAGCATACAACTGTATAAAGATGTATCAGAGATAAAAGGTACTGCAGATGCTGGAGAATCCGAGATAACAAGCATGGGGCTGGATGAACACAGCAGGTCAAGCAGCATCATAGGAGCAGGAAAACTTGACGTTTCGGGCCTAACCCTTCATCAGAAATGGGGGAGGGGAAGATGGTTCTGAAATAAATAGGGAGAGAGGGGGAGGCAGATAGAGGAGAGGATAGGTGGAGAGGAGGCAGACAAGTCGAAGAGGTGGGGATGGAGCCAGTAAAGGTGAGTGTAGGTAGGGGGGTAGGGAGGAGATAGGTCAGTCCAGGGAGGATGGACAGGTCAAGGGGGCGGGATGATGTTAGTAGATAGGAGATGGGGGTGTGGCTTGAGGTGGGAGGAGGGGATAGGTGAGAGGAAAAACAGGTTAGGGAGGTGGAGATGAGCTGGGCTGGTTTTGGGATGCGGTTGGGGGAGGGGAGATTTTGAAGCTTGTGAAATCCACATTGATGCCATTGGGCTGCAGGGTTCCCAGGCTGAATATGATTTGCTGTTCCTGCAGCCTTCGGGTGGCATCACTGTGGCATTGCAGGAGGCCCAGGATGGACATGTCATCTGAGGAATGGGAGGGGGAGTTGAAATGGTTTGCGACTGGGAGGTGCAGTTGTTTGTTGCGAACTGAGCGCAGGTGTTCTGCAAAGCAGTCCCCAAGCCTCCGCTTGGTTTCCCCAATGTAGAGGAAGCCACAACGGGTACAGCGGATGCAGTATACCACATTGGCAGAAATGTGGAAAGTCTTCTTGGGGCCTGGGATTGGGGTGAGGGAGGAGGTGTGGGGGCAGGTGTAGCACTTCCTGCAGTTACAAGGAAAAGTGCCGGGTGTGGTGGGGCTGGAGGGGAGTGTGGAGCGGACAAGGGAGTCACGGAGGGAGTGGTCCCTCCGGAAGGCAGATAAGGGTGGGGAGGGAAAAATGTCTTTGGTGGTGGGGTCTGATTGCAGATGGCGGAAGTGTCGGAGGATGATGCGTTGGATCCGGAGTTTGGTGGGGTGGTATGTGAGGACGAGGGGGATTCTTTTTTGGTTATTATTGCGGGGACGGGGCGTGAGGGATGTGTTCCGGGAAATGCGGGAGACACGGTTGGGGGTGTTCTCGACCACTGTGGGGGGGAGGTTGCAGTCCTTGAAGAATGAGGACATTTGAGATGTACGGGAGTGGAATGTCTCATCCTGGGAGCAGGTGCGGCGGAGGCGAAGGAATTGGGAATAGGGGATGGCATTTTTGCAGGAGGGTGGGTGGGAGGAGGGGTATTCCAGGTAGCTGTGGGAGTCAGTGGGCTTGAAATGGACATCGGTTTCTCGGTGGTTGCCCGAGATGGAGACAGAGATACAACTGTATAAAGATGACTGGCAGGTCAGAAGATGGGTTACAATATTAATAAGAGCAGAGAATAAAAGATTAATCAGGAGGAAGAACTCAGAATTTGAGAGGAAGTGAACTCAAATGTAAAAATAGATAGTGAGCATTTCTACAGGTATTTAAAAAAGAAACAACTAAGTGAGTGTTGGAGAGTGAGAGAATAAGGATTTAATGCTGGATAATAAGGAAATGGAGAATGAAATAACATGTATTTTGCTTCTCTGGGCAGACCAGTCTCTGGCTCCAGATAGACTTAAAAGAGGTTGCTGGTGAGGTAGTAGATGCATTGTTGTTAATTTTCCAAAATTCCATAATTCAGGAAAGATTCAATTGGACTAGAAAATAGCAAATACAACCCCAAGAAGGGAGGGAGACAGGAAACAGAAAACTATAATCAGTTAGCTTGACATTTATCATGGGAATGTGTTATGGCTGTGCACTTAGAAAAGCTCAGGATATTTGGGAAGACTCTGCAGGGTGTTGTCTAAGGGAAACTATGTTTAACTAATTTAGTAGAGTTCTTTGAAGGAATAACATGTACTGTGGAAAAAGGAGTGTCCATTGATGTTTGGCACTTGGAATTCCAAAAGGCATTTTATAAGGTGCAACATAAATGTTATTACAGAAAATAAACTTTATAGTGTAGGGGGCAACTCATCAGCTTGGATAGAAAATTGTCCAGATGGTCGGAAATAGGGATTGTGCATAAATGGCTCTTAGATTGGTAGAATGTGATTGATAAAATCTCACATTGGTCTGTGCTGGGCCATCCAACCACTCACAGTTTACATCAATGACTTAGATGATGGGAGCAAAGGGCTAAATTCACAGCTGACACCAAGATAGATCAGAAAGTACATTAGGAAGAAGGCATAAGACACTGTTTGTAAATAAAGATTTTGAGGCCAGTCACCATTTTACACACTACAGCAACATTATTTAGTTTTCAAATTACTCCACATATTTCTGGAGTTTCCTGAAGCTTGAAGATCAGGTGGGGTTTTAAACGTGTCATTGTCCCATCTGATTAAAACCTCACTTATTGCAGCTGCTGTCTCCATTCCCTGGTAGACATTGACAGAGATTTCTATTGTGGGAATAGCATTCTTCAACCTCACAGGCTTTCAAACTGACAACATCAGTGTGGGATGTATATCCTTGGACGTGTTTGACAGCAGATCAGAAGAGGAAGACTCACAACACTCAAGGTAGTGAAGAACCGCTACACAGGCTGAATACAATTTCCAATCACATGAGATGCATCTGTTGTACCACTGGGAACACAAGGACACCTACATGGAGCAGAAAACATTGAGTGTGAGGGGTGGGACTGAATGTTTGCATGGTCATCAATACTTATGCATTGCCAACTCATTCACACAGGGCAGAAGCTGTTCATGTACAAGGTGTGCAACAAGGGCTTTGCACAATCACCAGCCCTGGTGAAACACTGGTATATTCACACCATTCACTGTGAGGTGTGCAAAGAATGATTTTCAGAGCCATCGAACCTCCATACACACTGATGCATTCACACAGGGAGAATCTGTCCAATTTGCAGTAAAAACCTCTGTGAATTCTTGATGCACCAGAGGATTCATGCAGGAGATAAGATCTTCAAATGCTAGATGCGTGAGAATAGTTTTACCTGCTCCTCTGACCTGCTGATGCACCAGAGAATTTACACAGGGAGAAATTCTGTAAATGTAGGGTGTGTGACCAAGCCTCCTTGAACTTCGGGGTCTCTGCAGACAAGATATACACACTGGGGAGAAACGGTTCAAGTGTGAGGTATGTAAAGGGCTTTGCACAGTCATCAACTCTGGTCACGTGTTTTAGATGATTAATTGAGTTGATTGAGTAATTAGAGACTGCCACAAATCCCTAGTGGAGGGCTTTCTACACAAAAGTCATCCCACTTTCCATCGTCTACCTGGGTGGAGGGTGTTGCATGCTGCTGCCTGAGTAACCACAGTTTTAGGTGGTTCATGGGGTCCCAGCCAAACTGTTTTATTTTGTAGTGCTGTGGAGTACATGGATCGTGTATATATTGTTTATGGGGGATTGCTCCCCTTTTTTAGTTACTTGGAAAATCTTTTGTTGCGCTTTTGGTTCCACTTCAGCCCCACGCTCCTCATCATTGGACATCCATTCCGGAGGAGTGTGGGCAAGGCAGAGGATCTCCTCACGGGCCTGCTCCTGTGCCTGACCAAGTTGCCTATCAATAGGTACAGGCAATGGCCTGTGGAGGGTTTTACAGCTACTGACTTTCTGCTGCTAAACATGCTTACATTTATGCTCAGGTGTACTTTGACAGGGAGCATGCCATGTCTACTGATACTCTTAATGCCTTTAGAGAGAGGTGGGCACTGCAGTGGCTGGAGTGCCTTATCTCCCCTTCCAACTGTATTTTGATTCAAGCCCCTCCTCCTCTCCCTCACATTTGACGGTTTGTATTGCACTTAATGGGCTTTGCATGAAAATTAGCCAATTGGAAATGTGGATGATTTACTGGTGGTGGTAAACAAATGGAAAAAAGTACTGTGGATGATTTAGTGATGGGGGAAAAAAAAATCAGTTGTGTGTAAGAGCACTTTTGGATGTATAAAAAAAAGGGGAAAAATGATGTAATTAGAGAGAAAGGATTCCTTCGTGGAAGAGTCCAGAACAAGGGGCAGAGCATTAAAATTACAGTGAGGGTGTTCGGGATGATGTCAGCAAACATTCCTTCACAAAAAGGGGACTAGAAATCTGGAACTCTGTCCTCAAAAACTTGTTGAACGTGGAGGTCAATCAAAAATTTCAAAACTGAGATCAATACGTTTATTGCTGGGCAAGGTGATTAAGGATAGCAGATTAGAGAAAGTTGGATGGAATTAAGATACTGATCAGCCATGGTTTAATTCAAGAGTGTAATAGGCTCTGGGGATTACTCCATTCCTATGTTCCTTAAATACCTCTTGTCTCCAACAACAATTGTTCAATATCTTTACTTTCAACCTCCGGGTGAGTTTCTGATGTGGTCTGGGGTACTTTCTCCATCAATGGGATTCCCTACTGAAGAAAGTATCAACTGACAAAAATTCAAGGCACCCAAATGTACTGTATAGCCAGTTAAGTGCTTTTTGTATTTGCCACTTTTGTTATTTAAGAAACTTGGTGCACAGCAAGCTCCAACATGAGATATGGTTATGACCAGATAAAGTGTTTCTGTAACATTAGTTGTAGGATCCATATTAACAGGGATACTAGGAATAACTCCCCCTGCTTTTTTGCTTTTGTTGGAGAGGGTAGATGGGGCCTCAGATTAACTCATCTGAAAAATGGAATATCTGACAGTGCAGTACATCCTTAGTCTTGCACTCAGTCTCAGTTCTGAAGTTTCTGGAGAGACTTCAACTTCTGACTCAGAGATGTGAACGCTAACTAAGTCAGGCTGACAGCTTATTATCTTTGTATTCAATTCAAAGGGGTCAAGTCTGAAGGTTTGCATCCAGAATGCCTCCCCACATAAACTGGCAGCCTGAAAGTTGCATTCTGAGAAAGGGTCACTGGACCTGAAACATCAACTCTGATTTTTTTCTTTATTGACTTGCTGAGCTTTTCCAGCAACTTCTATTTATGTGCCTGAAAGTTTGATTTGATTTAAAGTGGTAACTAGTCGGAGCTACAGGTATCAGTGTTGTCGTTGTGTCTGGGTTTCTGAAGCTGTGAAAGGTGGTAAAATCCCTGGTGTCAGCTGGAATGGACACATTAATTGATTGTCTTCAATCAGTACTGCAAATGGACCATTTTGCTTTCATTCTGTCATTGTTTGGACACAGTTCTAAAATGTGTCAGAAATTCGAGGAATAACCCACTGTTCCCAGGAAAGCTCAGTGTCCTTTGAGCTTGTTTTCAAATCCCACCATGGTCTTGCCCTGGCTATCACTATAATCTCTTCCATCTCTCAGTACTGCAGTGAGTGTCCACCTGGAGCAGGACTTGAACTCATAACTCTCTGACTTCGAGAACAAGGTTGTGGGGTCCACTGCAACTCTAGATGGATGATTACAAGGTCATTGATTAAAGTTGTCATCATGTTCACACGAAGAATTACTCAGGCTCTGGGCACAAATATTCCACCTCGCCCCGGGTACAGTTTGCTGAAACTCAACATGTAAAATCCCGAGATGAGAAACTTCAGCTATACAGATAGATTGGAGAAGTTGGGACTGGTTAAGATGAGATTTGATAGAAGTTTTCAAGATCGTGAGGGGTTCTGGACTGATGGGGGAAAACTGTTCCTCTCATAAAAGACTCAGGAACAAGTTGGAACAGATTTCAAGTAATTTGCAAAAGAATTAAGTGCAATGTGAGGGGGAAAAAAAATCACACAGCAAGCAGCTAGGATCTGGAACGTGCTGCCTGAAGCATGGTGGAGGCATGTTCATTTGAGGCATTGATGAGGCCATCAAATCATTATTTGAATAGAAACAATGTACAGATTTACAGGAAGAAAAGTAGGATGAGGGCACTAAATCATAATGGTCATTCAAAGACCAAATGCAGATACAATGAGTTGACTGGCTTCCTTCTACACTGTAGATTCTGTAGATTGTAGGAATATCTACCTTCCAGTTCTGGTCTTAGTGTGGGTACATAACAGTGCAGAACAATCGTGTGGTTAATCAAGCTTCTTTATTGAGTATCCATACACATACATTTGTATATGGAGCTATTCCAGGTAATCCACGAGACTGACAATTGGTTGGCTTGTGTGATAAGAGTCCATCCTTTGTCAAAATCCTGTATGAGATCTTTTCACCATCTCAGTGATTAACCTGACCAGGTCTCCCAATGATCGCACTGACCTTCTCAAGGTTCAATGTTTATCTTGTGAATGCCACTCAGACTGATGCGCACACCCCCTTCAAGATGTCACGCAAAGGTGGCAAATATATTTATCCAGTCCCGTTTCATTTTGGATGTTTGCAGACTGTTGATAACATCATTGCCTCTGCTCAGCTTGATCCTTTCTCTCATATTAAATCAGTGTTCTCAGGTTCAGTTAGAAAAAAACAACTTCAGCACTTATTATCTAAGGCCTTCTTAAAGGTAAAAGTCTCCGTGCACATTTTGTTAGGTCCAGTCAGAAAACTAATAAGTTCTTTCAAACATTTAAAGCAGTAATACACATCTTTTTGACTCTAGTCCACTAATTAGTGGTCACGTAGATTTCTCCACTCACTGCTGTCTTCCTCTCTTCAATCAGCATTTTGTTCATTCACTACTCACAGGAATTTCAGGAGCCATCTAAAATTGCATATTCAAGTACAAAAAGCCACGACAAAACATAAATTAGAATTAGTACACAAATTACTAAATTTAAGAATTTAGTCCAGGATGTAAGGCAGTGAGCAATTTTATTTGCTGACACAGTGATTGCATGGACTAAAAGTGCATCCCTGCAATTGCAATGGCAATTATCAAGGGCAACAATGCAGCCTGAAAATATATCTTCAATCTTACAAAATTATCTAGTGGATGTTTAAACACTGCATTGATGAAGAAACCAATCAGATCACAGTGTACCACCGTGAATAAAACAGCTTCAATCGGTCATACATATTGTTTTGCTTCAGTTTTTGCTTACTTTAGAAAAACACCTTGACAAATATGCAATCACCACAAATACACAGGTTGTAGCCAACAGTTTATGCCAGTTTGTGTTGGTTTTATCAAAATAATCTGGTTGAAATTGATCATATTGGGGTTTTAAAATGTCAGTTACACTGATTAAATTGAAGTTTTGTGATCTTTAACACTGGTTTATTAAACATCAGCCCAGAATATGGTACCAACCATATAAATGGCCTAGTTGGGTGTAATGAGAGTATTGAGTTTTTGTCAATTGCATTCGTTTGATGTGGCTCTTCAAGTTACGCTTTAGGTTTTTGGATGTTCAAGCATCACCAGTCAGTCATATTCATGAATATGACTGTCTACATACTGTGGCCAACAAGTTTATTTCATTTGTGTCACAAGCAAGAAAAATAATTACAAATAGTTTAATATAGTCATAATTACATTATTACCTCAGGTGAGAGGCTTGAGTGATTCGTTAGTCACTCTGCCAGTTGTGGAGACATGCTCGAGCGTAGCATCGCTCATTGAACTCAGTCATTCACAGAGTCATAGAGAAACTCTGAATACTGAGTCACTAGCCTACCTCGCTCTCTTTGTTTCTCCCTCTCCTATCTCCATTTTATGTGTCCTTCTCTATCATCTGTTTCACTGGTCAATTTCCCAAGCTTCAGTAAACTGGTTTTGTCCAGAAATATTTGGAGCATTTTAAATTTTAAAGATTGTTCCCATGGTGTAAAATGGCTGCTGCTCTCAAAGCTTTATTTACACATGGTGATATCAAATAATGCAGTAAATCACAGTGTATGAACCAACTGTTCCAAATACCCCCATTTTTGTAAAGAAAGCTAAATATATTGTACGCATTATTATTTGCAATTACTCTACATAGTGCATAAAGTTATCACACAAGCAAAAAATGATCTTTCTAGTCTGTACTAATTTTGTCTGTCTGTGAACACAAATGGCATACATAATTTTAAAATTTAAGTCTCCTTCTGATTGGTTAATGAGTTGTTTTTGGCTGTTCTTCCAGTGTCCACCATTTTCTCTCTATAGAATGCTGTCACTGTGACAAGTCATAGAGTTGTACAGCACGGAAACAGAGACACTTCGGTCCAACTTGTCCATGCTGAGTAAATAACCAAAATTAATCTAGTCCCATTTTCCAGCATTTGGCCCATATCTCTCTAAACCCTTCCTATTTATATATCCATCCAGATGCCTTTTAAATGTTGAAAGTGTACCAGCCTCCACCACTTCCTCTGGCAGCTTATTCCATGCACTCACTACCCTCTGTGTGAAAAAGTTGCCTCTTAGGTTCTTTTATAAATCTTTTCCCTCTCACCTTAAACCTCTGCCCTCTGGTTTTCCACTCCACTACCCTGGGGAAAAGACCTTGACCATTCACCCTATTCATGCCCCTCATGATTTTATAAACTTCTGTAAGGTCACCCCTCAGCCTTGTTATTATTAAACACATAACCAAGTGTTGTTGCTGTCTGCTGTGAAGGAGCAGGTTCTTAAGTGATTTTTTAAATTCATTTTTAGGATATTGATGAGATTGACTTGATCAGCATTTATTGCTCATCCCTAATTTCCCTTGTGTAAGTGGTGGTGAGCCATCTTTTTGCAATCAATTCTCTGCAGGCAGACCCACAATACAAATACAGGGAGTGTTCCAGAATTTTCACCCAACCATACTGAAGGAACTGTGATATACTTCCAATTCAGAATGGTGTGTGGCTTGGAGAGGAAACTTATGGGTGGTTGTGTTTCCATTTATCTGCTGCCTTTCTCCTAGATGGTTGTGAATGTTTGTGGATATGGTGTATCATGCAGGCTGCTTTGTCCAGATGATGTCAAGCTTTTTGAGCATTGTTGGGCCTGCAATCATCCACGCAAACACAGATTATTCCATTACACTCCTAACTTGTGCCAACACTGCACAGAGAGACAATGTCGAGCACCATATGATCAGCCAACCAGTCACATAAGAAGATCCTTTAATATTGTTTGCACAATGTGCAATCAGGCATTGACAAAATTAGACCAGACTAGAACTTACTTTGTTCATGTGTGATAACTTTCTTTGTGCACTATTTTGAGTAATTGCAAGCAATAGTCAGGAGAAGACCAGTAGAAAGTTTTCGCTGATTCCTACTGACTCTAGTTTTACTAGCACTCTTTAATGAAACACTCTTGTCAAAATGGCCTCCATGCCACCAGTTGCAGGTCGGTGGCTGTGCTTGCTATGATAAATCAAATCGTACACACTCCCATGCATGATCAGGGTGAAAATTCCTCTGTATAGGTTCCAAGTGGACAAGTAAACTGATTTTGTTCAATGTATTGAATGTTTGCACTTTGACTCTCTAATTGTCAACAATATGACAGCTTTATCAAACTAACTTTCCAATGCTTCATTTTGATCTTGTCACTTACTCCTATTACAACTTCTGGCCTCAGTAATTTATCCATTGGAAGAGTAGTCTGGGTGCAGTATGACATTAGATAATGACAGGACAACTTTCCACGTCTTAGTAAGTGAGATTCTCCACTCTAATTTTGTTTTGAACACATCTCTTCCCTTGCTGTCTCAGCCTTTCCATTTGACTGGGGTTGTGTGGAGATCGTGAATTGAGGTAATTACCATAGATCATAATGTCAGGAATGTCGTGACCTTTGAGGTTTTCTTTCAGAAAGTTCATTGATGTCAGCTGCTTTAACTCTGCATCATTTGAATAGTAGTTGACTGTGACAAGAAAATCAGTTCCAGTGAGATTGAAGAGCTGTACTCCAAGCTTCATCCATGGGCTGTCTGGGAATGTCACAGGTCATGAGTAGCTCTTTATCTTGATTAGTTTTTTGTTGATTACAAGCACTGCACTGGCTGATGTTGTCCTTCATTCAGTAGACAAAGAATACTTCTGTTACCTTCCTTAGACTAGACTCAATTTTGATGAATTGTGTGGGATGTGTTTCAGCATCTCTTTACAGGTAATGACCCTGTTCCCTTTAAACAGGATGCCATGTTGGACAATCACCTCATCTTTGTCCTTGATAGTTTCAGACCACTATTAATCACAATCTCTTGTAACATTTGAAGAGTTGCACCTTTTTGAATAGTCTGCTTGATTTAGCCAGATACTTGTCTGTTGTCAAATTCATTCAAATTTTTCCATTCAGAATCAGAAAACCTGCGTCCGATGCTAATCAGATAGACAACTACCCATTTACCCGGACGTGACTTTCTGGCCAAACGTCTGATGCAGCACCAAGTAAACTCCCTTAGTGCAGGAATCCATGCTCAGAGCAGTGAAGACATATCTCCTGTTTACAGCACTAGTCACCATAGATAAATGTCCAATGTGAACGTTGGTAAACAGACAAATGGATTGGTGGTAAGGTGGGAAAGTGGGCAGTGTTAGTGAGGTAATCTGGTACGGTGGAAGATGGGTAGGATGGTAGGTGTGAGGTGGGTGAACAGTTAGGTGTGTTGGGGCATTGTCAGGTTAACAGTTTAGGTTCAGGCTAATCAATTCAGGTCAGGTAACGTGATCAGGTTCAATGGGTTGGGAAGGTGGGTGCAAGGGTGGCAGTCAAGTGGTCAGAAGGAAGAGTGGGAGGTCAATGTTAGTGACTGGGGTTGCAGTTGTATGGTATTAGGATGTTAGATTTGTTTTCTCGCTTGTCCACCATTTCCTGGGTAACTATTTAGGTGAGTAATTGGAACTGTCTGAAGTCTCGGACTCTAACTCAGGGTTGGACAATTTTTCAGAGCCAAGAAAAGGCCTGTCAGAAATTCAAGTTTCCTGAGCATGAGCAATTTCCGTGGTGTCATTGCCTCCAACAATCTAGAAACTGGGAAAGCTGATTCAAGATTATGCTGTTTCTTCGAGTAGAGTCATAGTCACACAGTCATACAGCAGGAAAACAGACCCTTGGTCCAACTCGTTCATACCAACCAGGTTTCCTAAATTAAACGAGTCCCATTTGCCTGTGTTTGGCCCATATCCCTCTAAACTTTTGCTGATCATTTACCTGTCCAAATTCTTTTAAATGTTGTAACTGCACTTGCATCCACCACTTACTCTGGCAATTCATTCCACATACAAGCCACCCTTTGTGTGAAAATGTTGCTCTTCAGATCCCTTTTAAATCTTTCTCCTCTCACTTTAAGTTTATGCTCTGAAGTTTTGAACTTCACTACCTGATGGAAAAGACCTTTGCTATTCACCTAGATAACAAGGTGTGGGGCTGGATGAACACAGCAGGCCAAGCAGCATCATAGGAGCAGGAAAGCTTGACGTTTCAGGCCTAGACCCTTCATCAGAAGGGTCTTTGCTATTCACCTTATGATTTTATAAACCTCCATAACGTCACCCCGCAACCTCATATCATTCAATGAAAAAAATCCCAGCCCATCCAGCCTCTCCTTATAACTCAAACTCTCCAGTCCTGGTAACATTCTTTTGATTCTTTTCTGTACCCTCTCCAATTTAATAATACCCTTCCTATAGCAGGGCTACCAGAACGCACACGGTACTTCAAAAGTTGCCTAACTAACATCCTGTAAAAACACTACTGTCACAATGTCCCAACTCCTATACTCAATGGTCTGAGCAATGAGGGTGAGTGTGCCAAATGTTGTCTTTACCACCTGTACACCTGTGTTACAACTTTCAAGGAACTATTTCCACGAAGTCCTAGTTCTCTCTGTTCAACACAACTGTGTAAGTTCTGCCCTTGTTCGTCTTACCAAAATGCTTCATCTTCATTTACCTAAATTAAACTCCATCTGCCGCTCCCCGACCTATTGGCCCAATTGATCAATATCCCTTTGTACTCTTAGAATACTTTCTTCACTGTCTACTATACCACTAATTTTGGTATCATCCACAAACGTACTAACCATGCTTCCTACATTCCAATCCAAATCATCTATATAAATGACAAATAACAGTGGACCCAGCACCGAACCCTGCGGAATACCATAGGTCACAGGCCTCCAATCCAAAAAGACAACCCTCCACCACCACCACCCTCTGTTAAGCCAATTTTGTATTCAATTGGCAAGCTCTCCCTGAATCTCATGTGATCTAACTTTACTAACCAGTCTACCATGCAGAACCTTGTCAAAGGCCTTACTGCCCTCTGCCCTCATCTATTTTCTTGGTCACATCATCAAAAAATGCAATCAGGGATTGAGAGACACTGTTTCCCACATACAAAGCAATGCTGACCATCCCTAAGAAGATTTCACACTCTGTACAATCATCAACTTCCTTCACAGAGAGTGCAGCTCTCAGCAAAATGTCAATGAGGTTTGTCTTCTTCCCTTGCTTGTACATCACTTCTAACTGACATCTCTGAAAGCAAAATCATGTCCTTTGCAAATGCTTAGCTGCAGGTTGGGGTAGTTGAGAAAGACGTTTTGAATTTGATTGTGGTTAGACTCCACTAACAGGCACTAGTTGAAAAGTTCACAAGCAATAACAATATCCCATTTATCTTTCTCAGTCTGTGCACATTGTTATTCAGTTTGTGTTAACTCTCTGGATACAAACCCAACAGGTTGCCCTCACTGCATGGGGGATGCTCCAAGTCCTGTGTCACTGACATCACACTGCAGGGTGGCTCCATTGTTGACATCATAATCCTTCAGCACTGGTGAAAGTCCCACTGAGACTGTGTACACGGTTCACTCTATGAGGACAGGCTGTGAAGAAATTTGTCAGGCAGTCCTCATATGATGTACTAGGAGATCTACCAACTGTGTGACAGCTTTCTTACAGACCTCACACCATTATGGTTTCTCCCCTTTATGACTGTGTTGATGGACCAGGAGATACATTGGCTGTTCAAAAGGTTTGTCACAAACATCACACCTGAAGAATTTCTCCCTCTGTAAATCCTGTGGTGGTTGATCACAAACCTCATATTTGAATAGTTACGTCCCTGTATGGATCCTCTGCAGGAGCAGATGGTCCTATGAGCTCAAGACTAATTTGCTGCATATATCATGCATGAATGGTTTCTCCCATGTGAATGCGTTGGTGTCTGCGGAGACTATCTGATCGTGAGAATGATTTGTCACATATCTTACAGATGAATGGTTTCTCCCCTGTGTGAATACGTTGGTGTTTGTGGAGGATCCCTGACTCAGAGAATGATTTGTCACACAACTTGCACATAAATGGTTTCTCCCCTGTGTGGGTGCGTTCATGTACACGGAGGTTTGATGATGATGAAAATGATTTATTACATACTTCACAAATAAATGGTTTTGTCCCTGTATGAATCCTCTGATGTAATAGCAGGTTACATGACCTTGAAAACGATTTGTCGCATATATCACACATGAATGGTTTCTCCCCCGTGTGAACACGTTGGTGTCTGCGCAGGTACGATGAATCTGAGAATAATTTGTCACACATGTTGCACCTGAATGGTTTCGCTGCCATGTGAATATGTCGATGTTTGTGGAGGGTTGATAACACTGAGAATGCTTTGTTACATACATCACATGTGAATGGTTTCTCCCCTGTGTGACTCCTCTGATGGAGCAAGAGTCTTGATGAGTCAGCAAATGATTTGTCACACACCTCACACTTGAATAGTTTCTCCCCCGTGTGAATCCGTTGGTGTGTGCGGAGGTTCCCTAACTGTGAGAATGATTTGTTGCACGCCTCACAGCTGAATGGTTTCTCCCCTGTGTGAATGCGTTTGTGCGTGCGGAGGTTCTCTGACTGAGAGAAAGATTTGTCGCACACCTCACACATAAATGGTTTCTCCCCTGTGTGAATTCGCTGGTGTACACGGAGCTCCGATGATGATGAGAATGATTTATTGCACACCTCGCACGTAAATGGTTTCTCCCCTGTGTGAATGCGTTGGTGTACGCGAAGATGCGACGAATTTGAGAATGCTTTGTTGCACACCTCACAGGTGAATGGCTTCTC
>JAHRHZ010000002.1:3872728-3896662 GCA_024137785.1 Ginglymostoma cirratum
TCTCTGTGTGTCGGGATCTGGTTGTTGCCTGTCTTTTCAAATTCCTCCCACAACCCTGTTTCTGTAACTTCCTCAGAAAAGAAAATGACCACTTGTTTCACGAAGTCAACAGCCAATTGAAAACTTTAGAAGTGTGGTCACTGTTGTAATGCCATCCGTATCTTCCAACAGGTTCACTTTTCCTCATCTCCTTTTCTTTATTCTTTTCACTCCTGGGATGTGGGTGTCACTGGCTGGGCCAGCTTTAACTGCCCTTGAACTGAGTGTGATTGTCATTTTAGAGAACAGTATGAATCAACCATGCCACTCTGAGTATGGAGTCACAATTAGGAGAAACGTCTTACCTGAACAAACTTTTTTCAATCATATATATTTCCTCAGTCAATACATGGCAACTATCAGGTCAGCTTTTGAATACCATCTGAAATGAGCACATGTCCCTGGGACATTAGTTTAGGTTGTGTATTACTCGTCCAGTGACACTGCTGCATTACTGCCTCCTGAGACTTGTTTCACTGAATCCTTACTTTGAGTGACTGTCAAAGCCCCTTCTCTGAGTTTCCAGAGAAATTATGAACTGATTGCCTTCCGGGTGTCACCAGGACGATCCTCCTAGAGTATTTAGATTGTTGCAGGATGTGCCTGTTTCTTTTATATTCACCTGGACAATGGGGACATCGCTGGCTGGCAAGCATTTATTGCCCGTTCTCAGTTCCCTTGAGGAGATGATGATGAGCTGACTTATTGAACTGCTGCAGTCCATGTGCCGTAGTTTGACCCACAATGCTGTTAGGGAGGGAATTTTGGTATTTTGACCCAGTGACAGTGAAGGAACGGTGATATATTTCCAAGTCAGGATGGTATGTGATTTGGAGGGGCACTTCAGGTGGTAGTGTTCCCATATATCTGCTGCCTTTGTCCTTCTTAGGTTCTTTGATGAATTTCTTCAGTGCATCTTATAGATAGGACACACTGCTGCTACTGAGCATTAGTAGTGGAGAGGTTGGATGCTTGTGGATGTGGTGTCGTTCAAGCTGTTGAGTATTCTTGGGGCTGCACCCATCCAGGCAGCTGGGGAGTATTCTATCACACTCCGACTTGTACCTTGTAGATGGTGGACAGGCTTTGGGCAGTCAGGAGGTGAGTTACTCGTCATGGTATTTCTGGCTTCCTACCTGCTCTTGTAGTCACTGTGTTGATGTGTTGTCAATGATAACTTCCGGGATGCTGAGCAGCTCAAAATCATTTGGACTATTGTGTGCAGTTTTGGTCACCACACTACCAGAAAAGCGTTTTCCTCTGATTCCCATTAATTCCAGTTTTGCCAAAGCTCCTTGATGCCACACTTGGTTGAATTTGGCCTTGATGTAAAGAGCTGTCACTCTCGCCTGACCTCTGGAATTCAGCTATTTTGTCCAAGGGGCAGCAAGGTGGCTCAGTGGTTAGCACTGTTGCCTCACAGCCTTGGGTGACTGCCTGTGCCTGCATGGGTTTTCTTTGGGTGCCGCAGTTTCATTCCAAAGTTCAACATTTACAGGTTAGGTGGATTTCCCATGCTGAAAATGTCAGTAGCGACTAGGGATGTATACTATAGGTGGATTAGCTGTGGGAAATGCAGGGTTACGGGGAGAGGATGGGGTAGGGGGTTTGGGTGCAATGCTGTTTGGATGGTTGGTGCAGACTCAGTGTACCAAATGGCCTTTTCCACTCTATAGGGATTCCTTGATTCCATGTTGAACCAAGGCTGTATTAAAGTCGGGGCGGAGTAGCCCTGATGAAACCCAAACTGTGTGTTGCCGAGCAGGTTATTGCTGAGTAGGTACTGCTTGGATAGCATTGTTGATGACACCATCCATCACTTTACTGGTGATTGAGAGCAGATTGATGGGCCGGTAATTGGTTAGGTTGGATTTGACCTGCTTTTTGTGTACAGGACATACCTGTTGTAACTGTACTGGGAGAGTTTAGCTCGGTGAATGGCGAGTTCTGGAGCAGAATTCTTCGTACTATTGCCAGAATGTTGTCAGCGCCCATGGCCTTTGCAGTTTCCGGTGCCTCCAGCTGTTTCTTGATATCACGTGGAGTGAATCGAATTGGCTGGAGACTATGAAGCTATGGACCACTGATCAGTCACTTAGCACTTCTGGCTGAAGATTGCTGTAAAAGATTCAGCCCTATCTTTTGCGCTGATGTGTTGAGCTGTACCATCATTGAGGACGGGGATATTTGTGGAGTCTCTTCCTCCAGTTTCAACGTCCACTGTCATTCATGACTGGATGTAGGAGAATTGCAGAGCTTAGATGTGATCTGTTGGTTATGGGATCACTAAGGTCTATCACTTTCTGCTTATGCTGTTTGACATGCAATTCTCCAATTTGGTAACTTCAACCAGAGACTGTGTTCCCTCCTACATTCTGCCTAGCAATCCTCAGAAAGGACACACTCCCCTCTCTGCTCACCATACTGGCTGCAGTCCTTGGTCTCTGTCTGTAAGCTCAGAGACAGAAAGTCTCCTGCCATTTTTTATCAGGTGTGATAACTTTGAATCTTGCTCAACAAGTTCCAACCTATCTCCATGGTAACCAACCCACCTGTTGCTCGGCAGAGTTATACAATGTCCTTACAAGCCCCTCTTTTGAAGGTATTATTTTCCTTTATTTAGAAGCAAAGTTTAATACTTAGCAACCTTACAAAGTTTATATTCATGATAGATTCCTGACTTGAACCTTCTCGACAGCTGGGGGTGGGGATTGGGGCGGTCTGGAGGGGAGTCCTACCAGGAGACCAAATTTGATCATCCACTCAATATTTTTTCCTGAAGACACTTTAACATTGTGTCTCGCTGTTGCGTGCTAGGCTACAGCATGGTGTGAATGGAGGTGTTCATGGAGCTGCCTTGTCCTGTTACTTGAATGGTTGTCCACAATTCCCAATGAGGTGTAGTAGGACTACAGAGCTTTGTACTAATCAGTTGGTTGTGGAGCTGTTTAGCTCTGTTTCTACCTGTTATTCTTGGTATTTAACCTCCATTCAGCCCTTTGTGGTACGTTGACTGGGTTCAAACCTGGACTCTAAAGTATCACGGATACTGCTTCTGACCTGCCTATCTACTGGTTTGCTGATAGTCAGGGAATGTGAGATTGAGATGGAATACAATCCTGGAGCCACTTATGGCTCACTGCACCTCATGGACACCTAGTTTTGGCATCTGTCCTTAATCTACTTCCTTTATGATGATGAACATGGTGAAGGACTCATTCATCAGTTGGGAGCAGAGAGGTAAGTTTTTCTTGAACTTGTCTGACCTGAAACCATGAGACTCCATGGAGTCGATATTGAGGACTTGCCCACCTGCCAGTGGAATGGGACATTCCCAGGGATGGTGACGTAGGAGCCTGGGATGTTCCCAGATTGATATGATTTGGTGAGTATCACTGCTACTTGACCAGTCCATGGGGCAGTTCTGCTCACTTGGGGACTTGTTCACAGACCTTGGTAAGAGAGACTTTACAGATTTCACTGGCCTGAGATCACCTTCATCTTATTCTGACACAGTGTCAGGATTGTCCAGATCTCTCTGATTTTCCTCTTATTATTGGATTTTTGCAGTGATTGTTTATCATTGTTATTTTTATTTTGAGAAATTCCAAAATTAATTAAAATCCCCTTCAGTTCGTGCAGTAGTTGAGGTGAAGAGCAGAGATGCCTTTAAGGGAAAAGTAGATAAGCACATGAGGGAGAAAGGAACAAAAGGTCTGCTGATGGGGTGAGAGGAGGCTCATGTGTAAATATGTATTTTTTATTTATATATGTGTGTCTGTTATACATATACACACACCATGTATAAACACCAGCATGGACCAATTGTGCCAAATGGCCTATTTCTCACTGTACTTCGATCTTTGTAACTTTTTGTGGTCGGATTTGAATTCTGAATCTCTGTGTTGTTAATCCAGCACCCATAGTAATTCAGCTTCCATACCTGATAATACATTTATTGAATTATATTTTAATGCCTTCTTTAAAGATTTTACCTGAAGGCTTTGGCCTTTTCCAACAGCCTGGGGGTGGATAGTTTTGCCCAGTTGCTGTGGCTAATAGCTATATTTTGGATGTTCAGTCTGAGTGAGTGCAGTGCAACTAACATCCCAGGGTAGACCAGAATCATTCAGTCAGTTACATTGACGCTTCTGGTGTGGGACTTCACAAACAGTGGGTCGTGATCACAGTGAGGTCATATGACAAACCTTTGGGGTCACAGGCTCTGACCAAGTACCAATAGCCAAAGGTCCCCCTCGATTCTCTCAGTTTATAACTACCTGATCTTGTAGACCTGAATCCTGTCCTAATAAACTTAACAGGAATTTTTGAGTTTTTTTTACAAGTAAAAACTTAAAAACCTGTGAATTAAACAGCATTACCAATGCCCTGACAGGCACTTGCGCCACAGGGAAATCTGGAAAACAAGGGGAGAAATTTCAAAATCTCAATTGAATTAACTAGCCTGAACCAACTTGACTTAACTCGTAAATTGATGACCCGTTTTACACCATGCCTGACTGTCTTTTCCGTTGCCCTCATGGTGCCTGGGAAGATGGGGATCTTGGTGGAGCAAAGAAAATAGTCACATTGTCACTATCCAGAGTCCCTGCTGGAAACAGAGGGTGTGTGACAGTCTCATGAGGGACAGAAAGGACTTGGATATGATCCCGTCCCATACAGGCAAACTGGCACTCACTGTAAAACAGCCTCTAACTGAGGAGTCAGCCCCTTCAGCAAGGGAGAAGAGGGAGTTGGAAGAAATCACATTTCCTTTCCCTGTTTTACAGAAGGATTGCACGGTACTACACCAGAGAATACAGAGAGGATAGACACTGCAGATAGATCCTGACCATCCCCCAGGGAACAACTGTACAACTGTGGAAAGACATCCAGTCCCTTCACAGCATTGCTTAACACACAGAAGGTTGGGCAGTGAAACCATCATCTGGAAATCAGTCGGGTCAGGGGAGCTTTGACATATCATCAGATCTGAAACTGGTCAGTGGTGTGGAGCCTTCAATCAGAACCAACCTTTCTGAAGATTCAGCTGTGGGTGATTGGTCAGGGTGAGGCTGGGAAGAAGTGTGAGTGGCTCCAAGTGTAGTGAGAGCTTCAATCATTCATCGAGCCTCATGACCCACTGACTAATTCCTACAGATGAGAGACTGTTTGAGTGTGAGGTGTGTGAGGAGGACTCCACAGGCTCATATAAACTTCGAATACCCAAGGTTATGTGTTGTACAGCAACATGGAAGAGAAACCCTTTAAGTGTGAGGTTTGTGGCAAAGCCTTTGCCCAGTCGTCAACCCTTCTGATGCATCACCGCATTCACACAGGGGAGAAACCATTCCTTTGCAAAGTGTGCAACAAGGCATTCTCGCAGTCTTCACATCTCCGCTCGCACCAACGCGTCCACACGGGGGAGAAACCGTACAATTGTGAGGTATGCAACAAGTATTTCTCACAATCATCACATCTTCGCTCACACCAACGCATTCACACCGGGGAGAAGCCATTCACGTGTGAGGTGTGCAACAAATCATTCTCATTGTCATGGGCTCTTCTCGAACACCAACCTATTCACACAGGGGAGAAACCCTTCACGTGTGAGGTGTGTGAGAAATCGTTCTCACAGTCATCTGGCCTTCGTGCACACCAGCGCATCCACACTGGGCTGAAACCATTCACGTGTGAGGTATGTGACAAATCATTCACACGGTTATCGTACCTTCGTGTACACCAGCGCATGCACACAGGGCAGAAACTTTTCAAATGCGAGGTGTGTGACAAAGCCTTCACACGGTCCTCAGGCTTAATGGCCCATCAGAGGCTCCACACAGGGGAGAAACCCTTTAAATGTGAGGTGTGTGATGAAGCTTTTCCAATATCAGCAAGGCTGCTGAGACACCAGAGGATTCACACAGGGGAGAAACCCTTCAGATGTGAGGTATGTGGGGCTGCATTCTACCGATCCTCTAATCTCCTCACACATCAGAAAATTCACACAGGAGAGAAGCCATTCACATGTGAGGTGTGTGGCAAATCTTTCTCAAGGTCATCTTACCTCCTGGTCCATCAGAGGATCCACACAGGGAAGTAAACCTTTCAATGTGAAGTTTCCATGGCATCATTGACCTCCGAAGGATTTACATGAGCGCAATGTTTGTGGACTCATGGTTGAGTCTTGTGATTTCATGGTACTGGCTGTATGTCCATCACTGACTGAACAAGTCAATGGTCTGTCTATCAGCATCAGTCCCCTGATACAGACAGCACTTAGAACTTGGACTTGGATTTTGAGCTAACACAGGAGCCTCTGACATGGTCTTTATTACCAAGTTAAAGGCAAGGAAAGTATTGAGAATAACACCAGGAATTGTTCATTACATTTCTCAATGTGACCAAAGTGAATCACAAGGTTCTGTAGATTGTGCTCCAATAATTTTGATTTCAGAGAAACTTCATTCCAATCCTGCAAGAGCTTCATGATGGAAGGATATAACTGTAAGAGTGGGAGATGTGAAACAGAAACACTCAAAATGTAGACTGGTGTCAAGCAAGGCCATGAGATAGTGACCATTCCATATCTGACAGTGACTATTCACCCCATCAAAGGTCACCTGCCCTGTGCTGTCTGTATGAAATGCAGTCTTGGTGTGAAACTCATTTACCTTAATCTTCTCATGCCAAACCAAAACTGAACACCATAGATACACATGATCTACAGTTGGCAGGTAACTACAGTGTTATTACTCACTATGCAACAAATTTGTAATCCATTCTCAATATCTTCAATTCTTCCGATACCAGGTTATAGTTCAACAGGTTTAATGGGTCTAACCAAAGTAACAAGTAATCCAAAACTGTACAAACTGTTAAAGGTAGAGAGATCATAACAAGTACCCGTGAACACAGCATCAAACATGATCTTGGGTTCATGTCGTGCTACATGTAACCCTACCATACTATTCTGTATCTGTAAAATCCTCCTTACTGCCCTGTTTTGACACCATCACCTTGATAACTTGTTATGATCTCTCTATCTTTAATAATTTATACTATTTTGGATTACTTATTACTTTGGTTAGACCCTCAGCATATGGTTCTTAGACCTATCATCTTATTCCAGTCATTTGATTTGTCTGCAGCACCGCCTTATTTTTAATTTTTTGTAATTATTTCTCTGCCTCAATTAATCGAACTACAGGTCATCCCTTCACTTGTTATTCCATTGTTGACACTTTACTCACACTGTCTGACACTTTTGATTATTCAGCCTGTCGACAATCCACTCACACCATTTGTATGATCTTTTGATAAATTCTGTGCCTGTGTGCTTCTTTTTACTTCAGCTGAAGAAGGGGCAGTGCTTAGAAAGCTTGTGATTTCAAATAAACCTGTTGGACTATGACCTAGTGTCATGTAACTTCTGACCTTGTCCAACCCAGTCCAACACCGGCACATCCACACCTTCAATTTTTGCAATTGTATAAATTATACAACTAACGTTCAGTGTCATTTCTGACCATCGGAATTGGAAGCCAGACTAAAAAACAGGGATTTTAAAGAAACTATTCTCTGCAGTATTCTGAGAGAGTTTCGTCTGATATGTGTGTGTGTGTGTGTTAGTAAATTAAGCCAGTTCTCAGGAGTGGGTAGGGGGTAGAATCGGACCCTGCTTTAGTTGGGGATGTGAATTATAAAGAGATCCTCTTCAGGTGCGGAGTATTTGACTAATACCGTGGGGGATGTTTGTACTCTCCTGTCTGGGAGGACTGCGATCCTGGAAGGAGTGGGGATGAATCCTCACAGACCTGAGTTCCCTCAGTCCATCAACCTTGATAAGATGTTCACCTTACACTCTTGCAAGATTCATTTTATGTTCTGGGAAAGATCTTGACTTACTTTCAAATGCTTTTGTTATTTTCATTGATTCAGTGTTATGATATAAGCGAATATTATGTTGCTTGTTGTTTCATTTAAATCTTCTGTACAGATTTATAACTCACAATAAATTCACTTTTATTTTAACTAGAACTACCTGATTAGTCAGCCTGCTGTGTTCCTATTCATGGAAACACTCAGGATCCTACCATAAGTGTCCTGTACACAACATGTTGCTCACTGCCACTGTGGCCATTTCTATCAATAGTTTATAATTTCCAATTCACAGGAAGCAGAACATTTCCTGATGAAAGGAAGATGTGCATTTATATGTCACCTTTGCAATCATGACACGTGAAAGTAATGTACTCACGCCCAGATAATCTGCTTTTGTGACATTCATTGTGGGATCCCTCTTCATCAAAACATCAGGGATAACTCCCCTCCTTTTCCACGGTGTTGTGTCATGGGATCTCTAGCATGCTTTTGAGTGGTAGATTTATAGTAGGATCTCTGACAGTGTAACACTCCTTTAGCACTACAAAGGCTCCAACACTCAAGAAGCTTCACACTAACCACAACAAAGCAGCCCTCTTGATTGGCACCACATCAACAAACATTCACTCCCTCCACACTGACATTCAAAGGCAATAGTGTGTACTATCTGCAAGATGCACGGCAGAAATTCACCAAAGATCCTTAAACAGCACCTTCCAAACCCATGACCATTTTGATCTATAAGGACAAGGGCAGCAGATACATTGGAACAGCACCACCTGCAAGACCACACTTTTAAAAATTTTGAATTGTGGACTAAAATAGGAAACAAATTGTGGTCGGTTGGCTCACTGTTCTGCGACAACAACGAACCAGCTCGGCGAGCCGACCAACCACAACATCCACAACCTGAGCTACAAATCTACTCCAAAACCTTATAGGAAAGAAATATTTTAAACTGAGGACTGTGGAAGGATGTGCTGCACTTTTAAAAACAAGTTACTACTACCTCTCATTGGTATAGCATGCTGGAAATCAGGCTCTAATCTACCAGAGTCATCACAAAAGTTAATGATTTCAAAAGAAACATGGAAAATCCTCAAAATACCTGATTTTCAGACGCAGGTTGATAGAAAGCATGGACCAGATTTCTTCACTTAAGAGGAAATTTATAATGTAATTAAATTCAAACAGCACGTAAAGAATAAACTCTACAAATTTAAACTAAAATCATTATAAACTCTCCCTTACACACAGACACACAAATAAATAGGGAAGGAACACACACGAGTGAAAAAAAAAGTTCCCTAGTCTTAATTCACAAGAGTTGTTGGGTTTGTCCTTGCTAACCTGAAGGTTTTTCCTCAACCCTCCTTTTTCCCAAATGCTTCCATTGATTTGCAAAAGGCAAAGGGTGTCTGTTTCGCATCTGAAAGTTCTCTGACTTATCCATGTTGAAAGACTCAGCTTGCAGGATGTGCTGAAGGAACAATAAGCAAGTTTTATTCTGGTTTAAAGTGGCTTACAGCAGAGAATTGAGAGAGGGAGCTTTTAGCTGCTGCAGACGTGCTGCCTTCTCTTCTAGTCTGAACAAGGCTTCTCTCTGTCTTATTCACAGCCCAAGCTGCTCAGCTACCTGGCAACCACTCAGATGGTTGTTGACAGGCAGAGATCTTTGTCATTGATAACTGGCCACTAGTGAATAAACCAGTCAACTTAATTTGTAAACAACCTTTCAGCACCAGTTCATCAGCATATTGCTGGACTGTACAGTTGTGGGTTCCAGTATTCACAATAGGTATTAATTTACTTACTTCCAAAACATGCACCCATCATTGTAAATCCCTGGTTTAAAACAGTTCTTCCTTATTTCAGTCTACAGTTTTAGAAAGTACAAAAAATAAAATAGATATAGTCTGTGCATTACTAGAACTCATTATGAGTTGTGTTTACACTGCTGCCTTGTTCGAGCAAAGGGGAAAGATATTGAGAACAAAAACAGAAGTTGCTTGAAAGGCTCAGCAGGTCTGGCAGCATCTGTGAAGAAAAAGTCAGAGTTAACATTTCGGGTCCAGTGACTCTTCCTCAGACCCCATTGGGGTAGCATGCTGGAAATCATTCCCGTAGTCATCACAAAATTAAAACATTTGCAAAGTACACAAATTGTCTCCAATTCACCTAATTTTCAGACTCTGATTGACAGAAAACACAGATCAAGTTTAACAAAAATGACTATTTATTACAAGTAATGAGTCTAGGTCCACGTGAACAATTATGAACCATCAGCAAAGATCGCTACAAACTAAAATTCTAATGTCCTTATTTATACCCCTTTACTCAAAGACAGGGGTGATATGGACAGATGAAAACTGGGAAGACAGTTCAATTATCCCTGTTCACAGGATCTTATCATAGATTGTAGAATCCCTACAGTTTGTAAACAGGGCCTTCAGCTCCACAAGTCCACACCAACCCTTAGAGCATCCCACCCAGACCCAGACTCATCCCCCTATAACCCACTTAATCTACACATCCCTGAACACTACAGGCAATTTAGCATGGCCGATCCATCTAACCTGCATATCTTTGGACTGTGGGAGGAAACCGGAGCACCCGGAGAAAACCCACACAGACATGGGGAGAACGTGCAAACACAAGGGTGGAATCGAATCCGGGTCCCTGGTGCTGTAAGGCAGCAGTGCTAACCACTGAGCCACCATATCAGTTCTTGTGCTGCTCAGAATGCTGCTTTTAGGTCACCCCCTTCCACTCATTTGCAAGAGGCACAGGGTAGCTGGTTCACTTATATCAGGTTTCTGACTTATTGACTAAATGTCTCAGTGCACAGAAACGGCCAAAGAAAAGATAAACTGTTTCTTCATACTTAAATTGGCATTATCTGTAAAGAATAGTCTGAATAGTGTCTCTGTATCTGGTTTGCAGTCCCAATTACATTGTACTTGGAAGATAGAAGATGCTTGTCATTGACAACTAATCCACATAACAATTTGCTGCTTGTTGCGAGCCAAAGTTTAAATTTATACATAACCTTTCAGCTCTAATTCATCTGCAACCACTATCTGTAACCCACAGCTGTGTAAGTAATATTCACAATGAATATCAAATTACCTGTTTTTATACAATGCAGCAGTCAATGCAACTCCTGGTTTTAAAACAGTCCTTATCTCATTTCAGTCTACAGTTATAAACTAAGTTATAGACTAAACATAGAACTATACAGCACATGAACAGGCCCCATGACGTTGTGCTGAAAGTGACGCCAAATTAAACTGTTCTTTTCTACCTGCCCTTGGTTCACATCCCACCATTCCTTGCATATTCATGTACTTATCTAAAAGTCCATGAAATGCACCTATCGTATTTGCCTCCACCACCAACCCTGGCAGCATGTTCCAGACTCCTACCATTCTCTCTGTAAAAAAACTTGCCTCTCACATCTCCTTTGAACTTTCCCTCTCTCACCTTAAATGCATGCCCCCTAGTATTAGACATTTCAACTCTGGGAAAAACATTTTCACGGTCAACCCTATCTATTCATCTTATAATTTTATAGACCTCTATCAAGTTTCCCCCCAGCCTCCGCCACACCAGAGAAAACTACCCAAGTTTTTCTAGCCTCTCCTCATAGTTTAAACCTTCTAATCCAGACAGCATCCTGGTAAACCTCTTTTGTAATGCGATGACCAGAATTGAATGCAATACTCTTAAGTGTTGCCGAACCAAAGTCTTATAAAGCCGCAACATGACATCCTGACTTGTGTACCCAATTCCCTGACCAATAAAGGCAAGCATGCCAAATGCCTCCTTTACCACCCTATCTACCTGACTGCCCACTTTCAGGAAGCTATGGACTTGAACCCCAAGATCCCTCTGTACATCAGTGCTGTTCAGGGTCCTTCCATTAACTGTATAATTTTTCTTAACATTTGATCTCCTCACACTTACCTGGATTAAACTCCATCTGCCATTTCTCCGCCCATATCTGCTACTGATCTTTATCCTGCTGTATCCTTTGACAACCTTCTGCACTACACTGCACACAACTCCACCGATCATTGTATCGTCTGCAAACTGACTAACCCACCCATCTACATTTTCATCCAAGTCATATATATATATAAAAAAACCACAAACAGCAGAGGTCCCAGTGGTGGATCCCTGCGGAACACCACTAGTCACAGATCTCAGTCACAGAAAACACCCTTCCACCACTAGACTCTGCCTTCTATGGGAAAGTCAATTCTGAATCCACGCAGCCATGTCACCATGGAACCTTTGCATCTTAATCCTCTGGATTAGCCTACCATGAGGGACCTTGTCGAAAGCCTTACCAAAATCCAAATAGACAACATCCACTGCTGTACCCTCATGGATCACCTTTGTCACCCCCTCGACAAATCTCTCTTATCTCCAGGGCAGCACGGTGGCTCAGTGGTTAGCTCTGCTGCCTCACAGCACCAGGGACCCAGGTTCAATTCCAGCCCCAGGTGACTCTGTGTGGAGTTTGCATGTTCTCCCTGTGACTGCGTGGGTTTCCTTCAGGTGCTCCGGTTTCCTCCCACAGTCCAAAGATGTGCAGGTTAGGTGGACTGGCCATGCTAAATTGCTCATAGTGCCCAGGGATGGTGGGGTTAGACATGGGAAAATGCAGGGGAGGGGAACTGGTCTGGGTGGGATGCTTTTCAGCAGAGTGGTGTGGACTTGTTGGGCTGAATGGCCTGTTTCCACACTGTAGAGATTCTATGAAAATAAGAAAAACAGACTTGCTCTTTTCAATGTGTGTTCAGAGCAAACCTTACCCAGAGACTATTAATTGGTTTTTTTCAATTAAAACTAGTCGTAAAGGCCAGGAGTGGTTAGCGTGAGAACTCTCTGATGGGCTCCTGGACGGAGAATACAGGGGCAGAGAATCTTGAGTCAGCATCTCTCTTTGTACTCACTGCAGTGAAATAATCCAAAAGCTGGTTATTCTCTCCCACCTTTCACTATAGGCTGTAAGACTCAACAATTAATATGTTGACCACCACCCCAAGTATCTTCAGCAAAGGACTGAAAAGTCTTGGGTATAAGGATTGGAGATCAGAAGGATTTGAACAAAGCAAAAGGGACACTTCATTGAACACTATCGACTGCTGCTACTGAACTGCGTTTCCCCATTTTTTTCCCTCCACCCATGACATCCATTGTTAGTTGTTTGTGTCTGTCTGCATGTATTTATTGGGGTCTAAGCCTGTCCAAGTCCTTCTGCAGCCTCCCTGTTTCCTCAACACTACCTGTCCCTCCATCTATCTTTGTGTTATCTGCAAAAAACGTAAGAACTAGGAGCAGGAGTAGGCCGTCCGGCCCTTCGAGCCTGCTCCACCATTCAATAAGATCATGGCTGATCTTTTCGTGGACTCAGATCCACTTAACCGCGCTCTCACCGTATCCCTCAATTCCTTTATTGTTCAAAAAAAATCTACCTTAGCTTTAAAAACGTTTACTGAAGTAGCATCAACTACTTCACTGGGCAAGGAATTCCATAGATTAACAACCCTCTGGGTGAAGAAGTTCCTTCTCAATTCAGTCCTAAACCTGCTCCCTCTAATCTTGAGGCTATGCCCTCTTGTCCTAGCTTCACCAGCCAGTGGGAACATCCTCTCTACTTCTATCTTATCTATTCCCTTCATAATTTCATATGTTTCAAAAAGATCCCCCCTCAATCTTCTGAATTCCAATGAATATAATCCCAAACTACTCAGTCTCCCCTCATAAGCTGACCCCCTGAACTCCGGAATCAACCTAGTGAACCTCCTCTGTATCCCCTCCAGTGCCAGTACATCCTTTCTCAAATAAGGAGACCAAAACTGCACACAGTACTCCAGGTGTGGCCTCACCAGCACCTTGTACAGCTGCAACATAACCTCTCTGCTTTTAAACTCAATCCCTTTAGCAATGAAGGACAAAATTCCATTTGCCTTCCTAATTACTTGTTGTACCTGCAGACCAACCTTCTGTGATTCATGCACAAGGACACCCAGGTCCCTCTGCATAGCAGCAGGCTGCAACTTTTTACCATTCAAGTAATAATCCTTTTTACTATTACTCCTACCAAAATGTATGACTTCACATTTATTTACATCTGCCAGACCTTTGCCCACTCACTCAATGTATCTATGTTCCTCTGTAAGGTTTCACAGTCCTCTGCACACTTTGCTCTGCCACTCATCTCAGTGTCATCTGCAAACTTTGACACCCTACATGTGGTCCCCAACTCCAAATCATCTATATAAATTGTAAATAATTGCGGTCCCAACACCGATCCCTGAGGCACACCACTAATAACTGATTGCCAGCCAGAATAGCACTCATTTATCCCCACTCTTTGCTTCCTGTTAGTCAACCAATCCTCTATCCATGCTAATACTTTACCCCTAACGCCATGCATCCTGATCTTATGCAGCAGCCTCTTGTGCGGCACCTTGTCGAAGGCCTTTTGGAAATCCAGGTACACCACATCCACTGGGTCCCCATTGTCCACCTTGCTCGTAATGTCTTCATAGAATTCCAAAAGATTTGTCAAGCATGACCTGCCCTTCATGAACCCATGCTGTGTCTGCCCAACGGGACAATTTCTATCAAGATGCCTTGCTATTTCTTCCTTGATAATAGACTCAAGCATCTTCCCCAACACAGAGGTTAAGCTAACTGGTCTATAATTCCCCATCTTTTGTCTACGTCCTTTTTAAAATAGTGGCGTCACATTTGCTATTTTCCAACCTGCTGGCCCAGAGTCTAGTGAATTTTGGAAAATTACCACCAGTGCACCTGCTATTTCTCCTGCCATCTTTTTTAGTACCCTGGGATGCATTCCATCAGGGCCAGGAGACTTATTAGCTCCATTAGCTTGCCCAACACTACCTCTTCTGTAATAATGATTGTTTCCAGGTCCTCACCTACCTTCGTCTCTTTGTCAATTACTGGCATGTTATTAGCGTCCTCCCTGTGAAGACCGATACAAAATACCTGTTCAATGCCTCGGCCATTTCATCACATCCCACAACTAAATTCCCCTTCTCATCCTCTAAAGGGCCAACATTTACTTTAGGCACTTTTTCATTTTATATATTTATAGAAACTTTTGCTATCTGTCTTTATATTCTGTGCTAGTTTTTTCTCATGTTCTATCTTACTTTTCTTTATAGCTCTTTTTGTGGCTTTCTGTTGACCTTTAAAGTTTTCCCAATCTTTTAGTTTCATGCTGTTTTTGGCCACTTTGTATGCCTTCCCTTTCAATTTGATAGCCTTCCTTATTTCCTTAGACACCCATGGCAGATCACCCCTTTTCTTACAGTCCTTCCTTTTCACTGGAATATACTTTTGCTGAGCACTTTAAAAAATTGCTTTGAAAGTCCACCACTGCTCGTCAACTGTCCCACCATAAAATCTTTGTTTCCAGTCTACTTTAGCCAAGTCCTCCCTCATTCTATCGTAGTCCCCTTTGTTCAAGCATAGGACCCTGGTATTGGATTTTATCTTCACACTCTCCATCTGTATTCTAAATTCAACCAAACTGTGATCACTCCTTCCAAGAGGATCCCTAACTATGAGGTCATTAATTATTCCAGTCTCATTACACAGGACCAGATCTAGGATAGCTTGCTCCCTCGTCGGTTCCATTACATATTGTTCAAGAAAACTATCACTCAACGAACTCCTCCTCAAGGCTACCCTGACCGAGCTGGTTCGACCAATCTATGTGTAGATTAAAATCCCCCATAATTGCCGTACCATTTTTACAGGCATTAGTTATTTCTTTGTTTATTGCCCGCCCTAATGTGATGTTATTTTTTGGTGGCCTATAGACTACGCCTATCAGTGACTTTTTCCTCTTAGAATTTCTAATTTCCACCCAAGTTGATTCAACCTCATTCTCCATAGAACCTATATCATCTCTCAGCACCGCCCTGATGTCGTCCTTGAATATCAGAGCTACACCACCTCCCTTACCTTCCTGTCTGTCCTTCCAAATAGGCTGGTACCCCTGGATATTTAACTCCCAGTCGTAACCATCCTGTAACCATGTCTCCGTAATGGCTACCAAATCATATTCATTCGCGATGATTTGTGCCGTTAACTCATCAACCTTGTTACGAATGCTGCGAGCATTCAGGTAAAGTGCCTTTATGCTAGCTTTCTTATCCTCATTTCCAACATCTCTAATAATATCTCCTGAGTTATCCTTCCTTTTTGCTTCTTTCATAGTCTGCCTTGAACTTAAACCCTCCTGCACACATGCTAACCTGCTGCTTACCTTTTTATTTACCATCATACTCCATCGTTTTCCCTTTCCCTTCCCCCCGACCCACTAGTTTAAAGTCCTAGTGACCACCCTATCTATCCTTTTCCCCAGAACACTGGTTCCAGATCGGTTCAGGTCGAGACCGTCCCATCGGTACAGATATCCCCGGGATCTGATGCCAATGCCCCATGAAATGGAACCCCTCTTTCCCACACCACTCCCTTAGCCACGTGTTTACTTCCCTAATTTTCAGCCTCTGCCCAAATATCTTCCCGACAGCCCCCTGGTCCTTGCTGTCGCCTCTCCCTCTGCTGCTGCAAATGAAGGCCACTGACACTCGAGGTAAGCCCTTTAAGAGGGAAACTTACCTTCCCAACAGCCCCCTGGTCCTTGCTGTCGCCTCTCCCTCTGCTGCTGCAAATGAAGGCCCAAACTTAGCAACAGCATCTGTTCCTCCATCCAGAATGATCATTTCCCTCTAATTACAGTATCAACTTGTTTAATCATCTTAAACACCTCAATTAAATCACCTCTTTTTTTTTACATTCAAGGCCAGTCTGTGAAGTTCGTCCTCATAATTTACCCGTTTATCCCCAGGAATATTCTGGTGAATCTACGCTGCACTCACTCCAAAGCTATTAAATCCTTCCTGAGGTGCAGTGCGTAGAATTGAACACAGTTCTCCAGATGGTCTGAAACAGAACTCTGTACAACAGGAATATAACTTGCACAAAGACACATTGGTTTTGGGGTGAAGCCGTGGATTATCTTTTCAGGATGGTCCTGGAACAAAGTTGCAGTTTTGACAGAGGAAAGCAGGTCCACATGTGCTTGATGTGATCCAGTCAGATCAAGTGATGGACGGATAAACCAATTGTGCACCAGATACACTCAAACCTTCATGACTTGAACTTGAGTAGCAGTAGATTGACGAGGAAGGAATTGAATAAAGGTACCTTTCAGAATAAAGGTGTGACAGATTGACAGCTGCAGAAACATTGTGGTGGGCCAAAGGGCAGGGAATTGGGAATTAGAAAGCACTGTCCAACTCACCTGGGGGATAAGGATCTTCCGGGAATGGAAACTGATTCGTCCTTGTGATCACTGCATCTCTGTAACCATCGGTGGGTTTGTATGATGGAAACAAGCTCCAACTTGTGTCATGAAAGTTCAGTGTCATTTCTGACCATTGGAATTGGGAACCAGACTGAAGCACAGGAATTTTAAATTAACCTTTGTCTGCAGTATTCTGAGAGAGTACCCCCTAGTGTGTGTGTGTGTTAGTAAAGTGAGCCAGCTCTCAGGAGTGGGTATGGGGTAGAGTCAGACCCTGCTTTAGTTGGAGACACGAATTATAGACAGATCCTCTTCAGGTGACGGGTGTTTGACTAATACCACGGGGAATGTTTGTACTATCCTGTCTGGGAGGACTGCGATCCTGAGTATGGTGAGGGAGTGGGGTTTAGTCTCTACAGACCTGAGTTCCCTCAGCCCATCACACCTCAGTGTAATAACAATGTGATGTGTTCACCTTACACTCTTCCAAGATTTGCTTTATGTTCTGGGAAAGAAATTGAATCATTTTGAAATGTTTTGTTATTTTAGTTGATTCAAAATAAATTCCCTCATTATCATCTCAGTGTGTTCCTATGCATTGAAACACTCAGGATCTACAGTAAAAGTCCTGAACACAATATATTGATCGATGTCATTATGTTAACTCATTACAGCTTGTCACAGACACTGAAATAACCGCACGGACAAACACAGAGTGGAGAACTTTGGGTCAGTAACATGTGATGAAAGTTTTGTGAAGTTTTCACAGTAACTCCTCCCAATTGACCTGTCCCTCAGTTTACTGCCCCCAAGCTATACTTATTATGAAGATTTCTAATAGCTGGTAGTTCCAACCTGTGAATGTGCTAAACCCTTCTCAGCAGCTTGACGACAATTTGGTGAGGGAAAAACCAAAACCTTTGATAGAGTTACTGAGTTGGGTTGGTTCCTTCCTCTGGACAGTCTCACTGTAGTAACCTACCAATCAGGCCCTCAGGATAGGGCTCCTCACTACAAGCTATCTCCCAGTTTATCTTCACTGCTCCAGTCACAGTTTATCTGTTCTTTTCTTGAAGCAGTGTCCCCGCAATTCCCTGCCAAGCAGACCCACACAGTCTGTCTCCTCTCTGACAGCAATCCTTTCTCAGACCTCACTGCTCAAGTTCTGAGTCTAAATTCTTCTTCGTCTCAGTATTTGTCAGTTTGACCATAGTGAGTTCACTTTGGATCTGTTCTATCTCTCCTTCAGTTTCTACCTGACCTCCCTAGATGCTGTTAACTGCTTGGCATGCCCTAACCTCTTCATTCTCTCTCTGATGATATTCTTTGTTAGCGTGTTGATATGGCACAACTGAGTTTTTATCTGACAATCAGGAGTTTCAATCTGGTAAGTTCTATAACTGGTCTTTTTAATTACCTCACAGGGGCCACTGAATCTTGCTTTTAGTAGTTCCCCTTGTAATGGCAATAACTCTAAAAAATTCATACCCTGGTTTTAAGGTTCTGACAGTTGTCTGTCCATTAGCCCACTCCATCATCTGTTTCTAAGACGCTTTTAAATGCTCCTGCACCTAGCATATCTTTCTGAAAACATGGCATATAGTCCAATATCAATTTCTCAGTCTTCTGACTTAGGAG
Source organism: Ginglymostoma cirratum (assembly GCA_024137785.1). Taxonomy (NCBI): domain Eukaryota; kingdom Metazoa; phylum Chordata; class Chondrichthyes; order Orectolobiformes; family Ginglymostomatidae; genus Ginglymostoma; species Ginglymostoma cirratum. Next base: position 3,891,648 of record JAHRHZ010000002.1, read on the forward strand.
CTTATTTCTGAGCAATGTTAATGGCCATCTGTCTTTGTGACTGTAAACCAATTCAAACGGGCTAAAGCCAGTGGATTCATTTGGCAAATTCCTGGTGGGGAACAGGGAGCAATCAAGTCCCTTGTTCCAATCTTTTAAGTACTTATGACCATACACATGAAAAGGTTTGAAGGTATCTTTCTAAAGCCCCATGTGCCTGTGATAAGCTGTTGATTGAATGTGCTTTATTCCCAAGCTGCCAGTAATTTGCTGAAAGGCTTCAATCTAAAATTGGACCCTTGGTCCGACTGAATCTCCAGTGGGAGTCCGTATCTCATAAAAAATTGTACAAGTTTCTCCACAACTGCCCTAGCTGTGATAGTCTTCAAAGGGACAGCCTCTGGGAATCTCGTGGTCATAACTGACTGTCAATACACAGTGACTCCCAGCCCTAGTTTTCAGCAAAGGACTGACACAATCCAGCTAAATGGTTCTTCAGAACCTGAGATTGGCATTAGGGGTGCTGGCTTGATTTTATACAGAGGCTTGCCCGCAGTCTGACATGGGTGGCAAGTTCTGCAGGTAGCTTTGGTTGCATATTGTTTCAGGGTGGATTGAGTCTTCCAGATTTCACCGTGCCCTGCATGGGGATCTCATGCAATAACATCTCCTGATGATACGTGAGTGGCACCACCAGCTGGTGGACCATGACCACTCTTTGATTACGGGTCTATGAGGAGGTCTCCACTTCCTCATCAGGACTCCATCTTTCACGTAATAGCACTCTGCAACTCCCACCGCTTCACCTTCAGCAGTGGGCTGCCTGTGCTAGGTGTGTGAGGGGTATGTGTGTGTTGAATCTCTGCAAGAATTTCACTCTCCTGACCTTTCTGGTATGAACATGTTGTTGTGTGTGGAGGCTCAACACAATGATTTCTACCCTTTGCACACGTAAATGGTTTCTCCCCCACGTGAATACTTTGGAGATGGGATGACACCGAGAATCCTTTGTCTCACACCTCACACTTGTAACAGTTTGTCCCATGTGTGAACGCATTGGTGTGTGCAGAGACTTGATGAGGCTGGAAATGATTTGTCACACACCTCACTCAGAAATGGTTTCTGCCTTGTGTTGCATTTTCTGATGGCGTGGGAGGCTTGATGACATGGAGAATGCTTTGTCGCACACCTCACACATGAACGGTTTCTCCCCTGTGTGAATATGCTGATGTCTGCGGAAGGCTGATGAATCTAAGAATGATTTGTCACCAACCTGACAGCTGAATGGTTTCTTCTCCTTGTGGATTTGGTGGTGTCTTTGGAGGTTCTCTAACTGTGAAAATGATTTGTTGCACAAGTCACACGTGAATGGTTTTTCCTGAGTGTGAATGCGTTGGTGTCTGCGGAGGTACGATGAATGAGAGAAAGATTTGATACACACCTCACATGTGAATGGTTTCTCCCGTGTGAATCTGTTGATGCATTAGAAACTTTGAGGACTGCAAGAATGATTTGTCACACACCTTGCAAATTGAATGCTTTTTTCCCTGTGTGAATGCACTGGCGATTCATGAGGTCTGATCATTGTGCAAAGTCCTAGATACGCATGTCACAACTGAATGGCTTCCCTCCAATGTGAATTGGTACAGTTATTGATGAGTGTGAAAAGTCCTGGTCACGCACCTCATACTTGAATAGTGTCTCTTCCATTAAGTTATCATTGTGTTCTCAGTTGTACAACAGTTGCAATGTGTGTGATATTAGATCTTATAATCCTGTGGGCGCTCCGCACGCACCTCACTTTTGAACAGCCTCTCCCAGGTAGGAATTTTTCAGTGGTTCATGAGGCTCAATGAATGATTGAAGCTCTCACCACACCTGGATCACTCAAACTTCTTTCCAGCCTCACCCTGACCGATCACCCACAGCCGAACTTTGGAAAGGTTGGTTCTGATGGAAGGCTCCACACCACTGACTAGTTTCAGATCTGATGATGTGTCAAAGCTCCCGTGACCCGACTGATTTCCAGATGATGGTTTCACTGCCCAACCTTCTCTGTGTTGAGCAATGTTGTGAAGGGACTGGAAGTCTTCCAACAGTTCTACAGTTGTTCCTTGGGTGATGGTCTGCCCTTTCTGTATTCTCTGGTGTAGTACGCAGTAATCCTTTTGTAAAACTGGAAAAGGAAACATGATTTGTATCAACAACATTGACTGAACGGAGTCTCATGGTTTTGGGTCAAATAAGTTCTAGGAAAACTACCACTCCCTCCCCAAATGATGAATGACACCTTCATCATACTCATCATCATGAGGGAAGTAGATTATGGACAGATCCCAAAACAGTCCATGAGGTGCATTCCCCTGACTGGATACATACAGTCTTCACAAGCATGACTTAATCTACAGACCAGCAAACTGTTTTCAGTTCCACAAGACAGCTGCAGTTTCTCTCCATCTCATCAGGTTCCATTCACATTCTTCATGCACATCGATTTCAAACCAGAAACCCACTTCTGAGCACTGACCCAGCACTTCAGCTGGTCACAGTGACCTCCAGTGTTAACCTCTAGAGATGAAAACCCTAAAGGAACTCTGCACCTCACCTTCTCATAGTCAAGAATGAACCATCAACAAAACTCAGCCTGGAAATCAGAAGGGAAATGCTTCCAATAAACACACTCAATATCCAACACACAGCTCCAGTCAAACAGTTCAGCACAAAGCACTGAGTAAACAGCTCTCTCAGCTGGATCTTCTCACACAGCATAAGGGACATTTCCACCCCTGATTACCCACAGGACAGTCAGACTGCCTGAAGATTGGTGTGGATATTATGGGATACAATTTGTATAAAAGCTGTTCCTTCACTCACCACCTCCTCACTTGGTTTTCAGTCCCTATAGGAAGTGAACCCGCTCTGGAAGAGGAAGAGGAGGGAATGGGCAGAGTGGGTGGGCTCTCTGATTGACGTCTCTCACAGTCAAACCAAATATTTCTGCAGCAACATGAGTTTCCTGAAGCTTGGGAAAAGTAAAGAAAAAATAACGAGAGGGCATTGATTTAAAGTGATGTTCAAAGACTCAAGAGTGAAGTGAACATTTTCATTCAGCAAGTGGCTGAGAGTATGATATGTATTGCCCTGGAAATATGGTGGAGGCAACTTCAGTCGAGGCATTGAAGAGCGTATGGGATGGTTATTTGGGTAGAAAAAGAGTGCAAGAGTATGTAGAAAAAGGACTTGGTCATGGTGCTTGTTTGAAGGAGACAGCAAGAACTGCAAGTGCTGGAGTCAGATTAACAGTGTAGATCTGGAGAAGCACAGCAGGCCAGGCAGCATCAGAGGAGCAGGAAAGTGTACGTTTCAGGTCGGGACCCTTCAGGACTGATTTGAAGATTCCGTGTGGGCACAATGGGTTGAATGGCCTCCTTCTACATCATAATTTCTGTGATTTGATTTAGATAAAACCCCAGTGCTGTTAGCAAGGGAACTGAAATGGCAGCTACAATAAGTGAGGTTTTATTCAGATTGGACAGTGACAAGTTTAAATCCCCACCTGATCTGCTGCTCAAAGTCACCTCCATTTCATCGGTCAGTTTCTCAAGCTTCAGGAAACTCATGTTGCTGCAGAAATATTTGGAGCAATTTGGGTGATTGTAGAATCTCTGTGGTGATCCCGTTCAGCTGTACAAACTTGTCTTAGGGACCTATTGTCCAGTGGAATGACCTTAGAACCTGTTCATAGTATGAAACTTGGAGAGAATTGTGTGGTCTGGCCCCACACTATTAAATATAGGAGCAGGGCTACAGCGAGTGGGTACTCTTCATTCATAGCTGTGTAAAACAACAGTCTGTAAGTGAGATCTGTCAGGCTTCTGTACTGAGCAAATGGAGGGGTTCGTTATGAACTGAGTTCACCTCTCTATTGTCCCTCTCCCACTCCTGCACCAGTCTCTGGGCTATATCCCACATTATTCTCATGCACCTTCTGTTTGAAGGGATATTGTTTCCTCAGGGAATACTCTGGCCCCGGTATGTGGGTTGGTGTCATACTGACCCTCCCTGACTCCTGCTGTGCTATTTGTGGACACAACACACTCACCCCTCATGTTGTAGCTCAACACAGCTATTTTACATAAGATAATACATCTTCTAAGAGGGCCTCAAATTATTATTTTAACATCTCATGGGTTAATTAAACCTCCTAGTATTGTCCAACGTACCATTCTGAGAATGGTGGTGGTTTGGGTCACCTGAGGGCTGGCGCTATTTATCTTCTAACAAGACCCAATGACTTTCAGGGACTTGTTAGAAGATAAATAGCGCCAGCCTTCAGGTGACCCAAACCACCACCAAGTCATTGGGTCTTACCTGCTGTCAGAGATGTCTGTTTGGGTCCACTCAGGATGCCCACTTCTGTCTCTGTCCCTCTGTTCCTTGTCCTGGTGCTTGTGGTCAATCTTCCTACAATTTGTACAATGGTGACCAGCTTCTCCTCTCCTCTGGGTCTGATGGTCCTTCTCGAGGTGTCCATGTTTACCATAATAATAAATAACATGCTTTTTGGGTGTTTACAGCTGACAATACCCCAGCATTGCTCTGAGTCTGCTGATCCAAGCCTGTTAGCCACTGCATGGCAGTGTGTGATTACCAGCTACCAACCCAAGCCCATTCTCAAAACACTGGCCCAAAACCTTCCTTTTGCACATCGACACATATTTCACCATTTTCTATTGTTCACTATTCAAGAACAGGATGTATGCCACCCATTTCCTTTCCACACAGTTGACTGTTGATCCTCCTTTCTTTACAAACACAGCGGCACAGTCACCTTCAGGAAGCAGTCAGAGTGGACCTGTGAGGGACACTCAGCATCGGGAGAAGATAAAGGAGAGTGAGGGGCCAAGGGACACTCAGCATCGGGAGAGGATAAAGGAGAGTGAGGGGACAAGGGACACTCAGTATCGGGAGAGGATCCAGGAGAGCGAGGGAACGAGGGACACTCAGTATCGGGAGAGGATCCAGGAGAGCGAGGG